>CM076580.1:1081350936-1081808165 GCA_034641835.2 Pinus albicaulis | reverse complement strand
CGATGGCAGAACACAACATTGAATCTTGCGGTGATTCTTTTATAGAACTTGCATGAGTTTCATCAGGGCATCATCGAGGAGCTAAATATCAGGGAACAACACACCATTCTAGTTATTCAAGATGCCCAAGAGGAACGCCAGAGCATGGTTGCGGAGAAACAGGTTCCTATCCAAGAGCGCAAGGCCGAGGCAGAAAAATGACAGAAGTTATAAGAAGTCATCTCGAAGGCATGAATCGAGCTACCAGAGCTCGAGATTCAGGCAGCAGTTGCGCCTGAGGATAAAGTTTCCAAGCAAGCCACATTAGTCAGGGATTCAAAGGCTAAATTCAACGAATTTTGCATGGATATGGAGATGAAAATCGTCGAGCTGCAGCTGCAATGTAGCCAGCCACTCTGCCAGATATTAGAGAAAAACGCACCACAGAGCTTAAAGCATCCACAGAGCAGATCGAGTCCCACATACATGAGTGTGTGAATATCTTTGGGGAGGCTCTGGATGTATGGTAATTACTGTAGGAGGAACCTCAGGTGTAGAAGATCGAAGTTGAAGTTTGTGAGAATCTTAAATAGATGGATGGGGTTATGGTCATTGTGAAGACCTTAGTACCACTACAACGGATTAACCATCTCAAAGAGGGTAATTATTTTGAGGAGAAGGTTGTTGCACTGTAGAGAAAGGAGGATCTACTTGTAGCCATGACAAAGGAATGGAAATATGGGGCCATTTGACTTTCTGAAACTACAAAGTTGAAGTTGAAAACTCTGTGTGAGGAATAGAGAGGGTTGGAATAGAGATAATCTATTAAATTCACAGAGATGATGCTCAGAGACATTAGAAAGTCTCATAAACTCTACGCCAAAGCAGTTAACTTGTTGGAGGATGACTTGAGTGGCATCAGAGCGAAAATCAAGGACACACCACCATTGTGACTCCAAACGAGTCACAGTTTTATGTTGGAGAACTGTTGGAGCTAGGATCCCCTTATTATGTAAAGGGATGGGAATTTTTGTGAACATTAGACTCCACCCATGGTTTGGGGCCATGGTATTGTAAAATCAAAATCTATATAAGGAGTCTAGATAGAAACCATAGGTAAGGTTTTTTATAGCATAATACACTTGAATGATGCATTTGGATGTAATATTGTATTGAGTTTGAGTCTATGGTTGGGTTAGAGGAAAGGATCCTACATCTATGTGCGCGGACACCTTATGAAGTCTACATCTATGTGCGCAGGGTGGAAGTGGATGTAAAGAAGATCTGATCCGAAGATCTAATGAAGTGATTAATCCGAAAGCCACATTTTTCTAGAAGATATGATTGTTAAGGAAAGAAATGTTGAGAAATATCTGATTATATTGATGTGTTTGATTTTTACTTACTGTTTTTGAATGTCTATGACGAGTAAGGGTTTTGATATGTAACGAAATAGCGCAGCCTATTTTATGGTTATTTTTTGTGTTTAATGCTTTAATAAGTAAGATCACACAGTATGTGAGTAATTTGAATAGCTGTGTTGAACAACATTGGTATTATTGATTGCTCTAGCCTACGAAGCTCTACTAAGAAGGAAATGCCCTAAATGCACTATCCAGTGTCCCTCTAGATGTAGAAACCTGGTTCTAGGATCCCCCTATATTGCCTCAGGTGAGACTACAATCTACACAAGAAGGTTGTTTCTGAAAGGGAAGGTAATAGTGGGTTTTGTTTGAGTGCGCAGTCACTTCAAACCTAGGTCTAGGCCCCATCAAGCCAACACAATGGCTTTTATTCAACCCAACTCTGATACCATGTTATTTTTTCATAGAGATACATTGTTCATTTCTTTGATAGTTTCATTTATTCAATAACATGTTAAGTTCACCCCAACTCTTTATGACATTATATAGATTTACATTATTTACCATCAACAAATACAACTATGTAGAAAGAACAATGCCATAATCTAAGCAGTGAAACACAAAATATCAAAGAAATAGAAGCATGAACACATAAATATAGCAGGATTGGTTTGAGACCAGGGAAAAAACCACTACAAGCAAAACCCTTGCAAATTCTTCTTCTTAGATCATCATCAAAGGATTCAGAAAAAAAGAGTAAAATGATCCAAATATCCATATCTTCACGATGTAGAAAACAACTAGCATATTCACAATAAAACCATAAACATACTTCGTCTAAAGGAGCTTGAATCTAAGAACTAAAATGCACTGATAGTGGCTATAGAATACTGATTAATATAGATGGTGAACTATAGATACATCTTGCAGTCAAAATACATAGCGAATATCTAGAGATTTGCAGATCTATAGTGGTTTGAAACCCTAGATGCAACCGATCACTTAAACTCACTGGAAAAAAATTCTCTTGTCTTAGATATGAATCCAAGACGTTGCCAAATATTTCTGCAATCATATGCATGAACACTAGCGGCTGGAGCACTATGCACCCGTAGGTAAGGGAGTGCGCAACCCAAAACTACTCTCTAGATATTATATGCTCACACATCTCCTTGACTGTGCGGCTATGAGGTCCCTAGCTGCAGGCAAAACACACCCTGCCTGCAACTATGGTCCAAATAATCCTAATCTGGCCTAAGGCCTTGGTCTTAACCCCAACACGGCATGCCCACGTATATAATATCCTAACCGCTACCATGACACAGACTTCCCATGGCTCTGGCCCAAAAAATATAGGCATGTGCCTATAGCTATGGCTCAAAAGACCCAGATTAGAGTGAGGCTCTTGACTGTGATCCTAAACCCTGCATGAGCTTCTTCCGATGAACCTGTGTGAGGCAAGAAAAAATAGATAAAACAAACCAAGGGATGCAAATCGAAGATTACTTTAGTAGTTTTAAGAATGAGCTTGAGGTTGCCTCTATTTATAGCTTTTGTGTTTGACCATTTGGGGTTAATACTAATTCCACATGTGGTTAGGTAAATCCATTGCATTTCATTTTCATAAATAAATTAATTCATAAATTAAGTTTCGCTTAACCAATTGGGGCAATTTATAGGCTGATTTTGGTCCTATCGAAAACAACAATCTAATGCAACCATAATCTCAGCCATTTGAGCTGTCCATAGTGGAATTTGACCATATTTTTATAATTTTAACACGTTGGAAATATCCAACACCATCTACGTTTTGGTGCTAGAAGGAGGGCTAGATGACAAGTAGTGTTTGTTGATTATGTGTTGAATCTCTTAACTTTAATGGCTCATTGTAACAAACATGGGTTAAAAATTCATTTAATAAATTTAATAAATGAAAAATAATAACCATGGTCACGGAACATGTATTCCAAGCTTAATGTTGGGAAAAAAATCCTAGTGTGGGTGTTCATATGGTTTATTATGGCTATGGAAATTTGCAAAGGCAATGGCTATGTCTTTGGAAAGGTATGAGACATTAATTGGCAATTTATTTATGAAAATAATGGAAAATAGGAGAAAAGGGAGGTGAAAGGCCATAGGTTGCATGTGACGAGGAAAATAAAGGAAAATAATGGAAAATGAAGAAATTAGAGACCTCATTAATAAAAAGGCTTTTGAGGATTAGTTCATAGAGTTTTGTTAGTTCAATTTTGGAGTTTTAATTCTATTTTCTTCCTCTCATACTCTTGGATACTTAGAGTTTTATTGGAGAAATATTAGAGGAGTGTGTCATACTTGTTATTTGGAGCAAGAAAGTAAAGGAAAAAGTAGGAAAGGGTAAGAGGACATTTGCATCAGTAGCTACAATAGGTTTTTCTTGCAGATAACGAGTTTCATATATGATTTCCTTACTAGTTGGCATGCATGTGGTTATTTGGTTATAATATGTCATTGGAATGGAGGATTTCCTGGATTGACAATAGTTTTCCTAGTCTTTCCATTTTCTGGATAGCCATGGTGTTGTGGGATTTTTTCCCTTTTGTTTTCTGGTTGATTCTCATCTTCCTTTGCTTGTGGGTTGAGTTATTAGTTCTCGGAGCCTTGGTTGAACAAATTCTCTGGACACTAGTATAAAATGATGAAATTAGTGACCAAGTGACTAAAAAGGTTAGACACCACAAATTTTCCAAGTGGAATACTACCAAAAATGAGCAATCTTAAGTAACTAAACTAAAAACAACCAACATAAATGACTAATTTAGTCTGGGGTTAAAATATATGACTAGATAATAAGTAATGGAACTAAAAATTATTGACATGAATGACTAATTTAGTTTAGGAACAAAAAGACGACTACTTAAAAAGTACTACAATAATACAAATTAGTCATTTATGTTAGTCATTTTAATTGGTTGATGAATGACTAGACAATGGGGACCCTATGAGCCAATCGTTCATGTAGGTGATGTAGTTCCCACATGACACAAACATTTGATGGTTTGTCATAGCCAAACACCCTATGATGGTTTTCATAGATGCCAAACCTAAAAAAATGAGTTGCATTCTATTGCCAAAGCTTTTACGGAATGAAAGGATTATATTCAAGGGTATTGTGACATGTTGCACTCACATGCTTATATGAGTGTTGAGAATCATACTTTCTTCACACTTTGTTTGATCCTCTCCTTAAATTATCACCTCAAGTAATGCTTCAATTATATATGAGGTGTGAGATTGACATCCGTCTGACAAATAACAAAGACATATTTTATATCCTAGTTATATTTATACTTCCCCTCACTTTTTTCATTTCCTTTTGTTATATGTTTGTGTGGAAATTAGAATACCTTTGTTATATTTTATAGGAGGATCATGAACTTGTAGGTGAGTAAGGAGGCCTAACCTTTTGATTTGTTTGCATATTATTTGATTTATTTTGGCATATTCTAATAACATTTCTCATCATTGTTGTCACATAATCATGGCCTCTTGTGCTCCTAAGAGGTTAATTATTCTTCATTCTATTACGTTAATTTTAACACTAAACACAATTGACAATATCCCTAAAATGCATAAACATTAGACAATATTGACAATATACTCCATCCAAATGCCACTTTGATTTTCTTAATAAATATTATAAATTCTTTTAATTTGAAAACATAATTTACAATATTTTTTAATTTTAAATATAAAAAATAGATTAATATTAAAAATTCAAAAAAAAAAGTGAAAATTAAATCCCCCCAACTTGTAACTAAACCCAACCCAAAACAAATATTTTTTTTTTAGAGATTTAAGCCCATGGGAGGGGTTTATAAAAACCCTTTTTTTATGTTTAGCTTTTTTATTTTTAGCTCTTATAACGTGCATGAGTTCCCACAATGAGCAATGAAGCCAAGCGGAGAAGTTGTTGAACATCTACAAGGAGAGTGGACCTGAAGCTCATTCACATCCTCCAGTCACATGTGCAGGTGGAAATTTGAGCCATGGTTGTGACTCTCCTAAGGAAGAATATCACAAGGGGAAACCATTAAGCACATGTCCTTCAGATATTGGAACCCTAGTGGATGGCTTGAGAAGCCACTGCTCTCACCATTGGCTCACAATCCCATGGGCAATGGTGTTAGATATTACGGATCTTTTGGGAAACCAACATTATTCTGTTATTTTTTATTTTCTCTAAATTTGATTATTTTTTACTATACTATCAAACATTTTAAAGGATGGGAAACGAAAATTTGTTTTTGACGATCCTAAAAATTCCTGACAAGGAGAAATGTATCCGGAATATTAATTTCAATGCTTTGCATACTTCTGTGTATACTCACATAACTTAAAGTTTGGGGTTCAAGTTTTATTTTGTACATACCATTTCATATCTTTCGAATTTTTACTAAGATTCCATATTCACTACAAAATACAGGGTTTGTGCTAAATATATGTCCAAATAATATTTGACTCCTAAATATTTTAATCAAATTCAACCTGACCTCAGTTGACTAATGGTAGTAGCTACTAAATTTCAAGGTATCACTGGAGTTGAGCCTCCTTCAAAAATGACTCAACCAATGCAATCTTTGCCATTCTTACCTAGTAAGGTAATGTTTGAAGATCCATTTTCAATGATAAATGACAAACATGATGCATTTAATGGGAAGAATAGAAAATATAAGCTAGTCTTGAACCATTAAGAAACTAAAAATGGACATTTTGTTCAATCAATTACCAAAAAGAGGAAACTATATGACACTTACTTTTCGGCAACTAGTGAGTGGCTATATGGGAGGCATCCATGTGAACTCAAGGTAGAGAGAAAAAGAAAGCTAACTAGAGGGAATGTAGTGGAAGACCAATTATTTTTTCCCAAGTTTGAGCAAAGCCAAAGTACTATGGCACCCTTAAAAATACCTTTTTATGTATATTTATCTGCATTCTCATTTTCACACTCTCCCACCCACACACTGTCCTTGTTTATTATGTTTTTTTCCCATTATTATAACGATATTCATGAAACCCATAGGATACTAGCACTCTTTGATAATTATGCCCACACTTCCCTTAATTTATTTTCACAACAAATAAATTTTCCAAAACAAAAGAAATATACATGATTTCTCCTATTCTAAAAAATACATTACAGTCCATATACATATTTCTTTCATAAAAAAACTATTTGAATTTCAAAAATTATAGAAATTAGTAAACCTTAATTTGAACATCCTACTAATTAACACTTATTAAACAACTTCCTATACAAATTTATGAATGAACAGACTAGAATACACATATAACCATAAATAAAAATATGCAACAAAAATAACACTTCATTTCATTAATATCAATGAACTGAAATTTGTTTACAGATAGAATGGAAATAAACTAGCTTGGGCACTGGTAACTTATCTCTGAGAAGAGATGTGGCGGCTACAGGAATCTAAACTTTGTGTTACAATGGGGCTCGAAGGCCTATATATTATTGAGAAACAATGGAAAAGCATAAATAGACAAAAACCTAACCCTAGGAGATGAAACGCTAGACTATGGGCCCCATCGAGGTAAATTGGTACATCAATTTCTCAGGGTCATAACTTTGGCATACTATCTTCATTTGATGCACATGATACATCATTAGAAAGATCTATCGGAGGAATAAAACTACTGATATTGAATATCAAGTCTGAAAGACTCATATTTTCCAAATGTTTCATGCCCCAAAAAATGGTTTCATGCCCAAAAAACGTCGCTTAAGGCCTCAAAACGACTCCGAAAGTTTGGGACCCTAAAAATGCCAAAAATAGTAATTTGTGCAACAACTAAGGAAACTTAAAAACAAAAATAAAAAATGGTGGGGGTCCAAGTGGAATAGGCAGGTGGCCACCAATATCCACCTAGATCAAATTCAAACTCCAACTATTATCTTCAAGCTTTCTAGCTGGTTGATTCCTGCTTCGACCTATAAGATCAAACCTGTTTGAATCCAAAAAGTCGTCATTTTGATAAATCATATGCTCTTGTGTTGGGTTCTCTACAGTCATGATGATAGCATATGTTGGAGAAGAATGTCTCCATTTTTTTAATCTGAGCTAGCATAAGGTGCAAATTTATATTCCCCATGTATCAACCCTTCATCTAGTGTATAACCACATCATAGTCACCAAAAATTAGAAATTTTGTTACCTCCATTTCTGTTTCCACTTTCATTAAGATGATTGGAGCCATCAACTCAACATAGTTATTAGTATTGCACCCAACTTGATTTCATTTAAATTAAGGATAAGAGAATTATTTAGAAATAAGGTACCTCTTGTAGTACAAAGAATAAGCTTCTCTTAGCTAGAACCATACAAGTCACCCCAATTTATCAATTCATGGTTTCTTCCGCATCTTGGGTTTCTGTGTCTTTTGATGTATTTTTATGCTTCCAAATGTTGACCTGATATTAGATGCATATTGAAATTGTGGAATGTATCTCTCCTAAAATATATCATTATTCCAAGCCAATGATATGCTCCAAGAAACCACAACATGAAGAGCTCTAAAATCTTTAAGTTCTTTATTCTAGGTCTATTTCTTCAAATCCTCCTCCATAGTTTGCAATTTTCACCCTTCCCTACAATTTTTCAATTACTTCATGTTAATTTTAGATAATAATGGTATGTCCTATGCTTTAGACAAATTTACTTCAATTTATCTTATTAGCCCAATATCAATTTCCAGATTAGAAAAAACATTAACATTGATAGTAAATGTTGATATAACATAATTAATAAGAATAATAGAACATATAACACCAATCACCAAACTTGGAAGGAGAAATAACATACCTGGGATGTTAATTACTGCCAAAAAATTCTAAACTTGTACGTGTACTAAGGTCTGCAATCTCAAGGCTCGTTATGGATTTCTATAGCAGTTGCTACAACCCTCCAAACTTTGTCTCAATCTACCTCTAAAATTTTCACTTAACCCTCTTCTCCAAGCCCTCCACTAATGTTTCCCTATGTGATAACTCGAAATTTATTCCATCTCCTTGTTAGGCCTAATGAGCCTCCAAAACCAAGCTATAGAGGCTCGACCTCCTTCTTAAAAGTGAACAAATCATGTGGCCTATTCTCAAGAGATATAACCCTCCACAACCATGCACAATACTGCCTAAAAATTTTCTCTGGCCCTCTTCCCCACTTGGGTTAGTCCTGTCACAAGAGAGATACCAAAACAACTTATCCTTAAATTTGAATAGACTCCTTGAGGTTGTGACTAGTTCAAAGATCCTTCTCCTTATGTATCATGCACTTGTGATGTGCCAAATGATTTTTCCTCTCCTTCTATTTATATATGTTTCCCTTGGGTGCAACGACTACCTCCAAAAGACACATATTTAATTCAAGTTGACTTGTTCATTGTGCCAATTATCCCACACACAAAAATTAGAAAATTATTTTCTTTCATTTGGAAAAGCCTCCCTTGGTTTTCTTAGTAGACCCTTGCTCCATTAACGGTGCCACACATGATACAAGGGCCCAACCTCCAAAATCATGCTTGGTTTTAGGTGAAAACCCCACTTGTTAGGTACTTAGCCCACAAAGAGCTTTTGTGACTCCAACTCACACAAGCCTAGTACCCATGGCTGTGGAGTAATTACCAATATAGAATTCTCAAAATTCCCTCTTAGAAAGGGAGGTACTTACACCACTAGGAAGTAACATGTCATCATCATCACTACTGATGAAAGTATCCCAAATCCTGATGCTCACCACTCCAGCAAACCCTAAAGAATGAACTACACTCATATCAGTAGTGTCTCTTCCATGAGAAGCCTCATGTTTCTTTCGAAATTATTTCAGTCCATCCCACAGTTCTTTATTTCTAACTGTAGAAGCATCCTTACTCCCCACTAACCATGTGTTCTTCTTTCACATTCCCCCTCTGAACTTGTGAACTTCAGCTAGAACTTGGCTCTCTCTGAGCCTCTGGAACTTGCACCCACTTCTTATTGTGCTTCTCATGATCTAAAGGTTTTCTTGTCAACTTGTATAAACCATGCTCTCTAACTCCGATGACCACTCCAACAGAGTAAAGGCCTTTGGGCCTGAGTCTCACTTTCCCATCCTGGGAAATCACATCAAACCCCTCCTTCTCAATTACTAAGACATATAATATGTTAATCTAAGATCTAGTACAAATAGTACATCCTTAACTTACATCATTTGACATGACTCCATCTCGAATGGCTCAACTCTTGATCCTATGATCTCCTTTTAACTCTTATCACCCGCAATCATGTTAAACTTTCAGTCCCACTCAATTACAATCTCGAACACATCACATGAACCTGTCATATGCTCTGACGCACCAATGTCCACGTACCATGAAGTATCATTGATGGAACCCTCAAATAAATGAGACACTAGAGAAAAATCTTCACTCTCCAATCTTATAGAGAGTTCATCTATCTCAGAAGAAGTGGAAACACCTAGTAACTTCTTCCCCTTCTTCTTCTCATCATCTCCCTTCTTCTCCTTTAGACACTTCGTTGAATAATGACCATACTCACCATAGTTGAAACACTTCAAGTTACTCAAGTCCTTTTTCTTTCCCTTCATCCTCCCTACAAGAGCCACATTATCATCAAAATACTTCTTCTTTTGGTGAAAGTACTCACCCCATAGTTCCTCAAGAATGAAGTCATCCTAGAACATGTTCTAGTCTGGAAAATTATCTTTGGCAACAATCCCTTTGATGAATGACTTCCATTACTCAGTAAACCGCTTCAAAGAAAACCTCACCAATGGGGCATGCTCATCTCAAACGAAAGGCAATCTCATCAGATATGACATTACTTCCTCTCCATCCATTTTCTTGGTCATCTTCAACTTATACTTAAATACCAATATTAGGTTCTAATTATTATTCTTGAATAGATCCTGAAGATATTTCCACATCTCATGGTTATGTTTCACTTCTAGTATTAAATACTAAGATAACTAGAAACTTTGTTATCAATAACTTTCCAGATGTAGCCGCAACTCACTCTTTGAAAATTTTAATACTTTTAAAGAGAACTTAATTATAGTAGGATTATATATGAGCTATCTATAATGTTTTCTACACCAATTCCATTTGTTTTTTTACATGTACCTCAAAAAACCTATTTGATGTTGCAGTAGATGGAACTTGACCTACATACTTTGTCTCATGTTATGTGCTGTGATTTATTTCCCTCATTGTAGTTAGAAGACATAGTGATGTAATGATATCCTCTCATATTCATGGGTTCCTCATGGCCCAAGATAATTTATGCATTTGGATATCACTGGAACTCTCTCTAGACTAAGTTGTATGGGAATGGATAGATTTTTTCCATGAAATATAGCAACATCCATTGCATTCATTCTCTCCCTTCATTCAATAAGCTCATAATATACCTTTCCAAAGCACGATAGCAGACGTTTAATTCCCTTCTAATCAAAGTGATCATTCTTATCCTTAATGAGAGATTTTAATTGAGTTCCTTGTTTGTCAAACTCGAGATGGCCTTGTACCAATGTTACCAGACATAGAATTGGAAATAAATCAGTGAGGAAAAATAGATAATACTTTTAATTGGATGGGGAAAAGATCGAGAAAAAATCATTGAATACAATAAATAAAGATATCCACATATATTGAATTGAACAAAAAAAACAATTTCCATTGCTATATAATAAATGCATGTCCAAAAAATGAATAATATCAATATATGCCCAAAAAATCATGATGAAAATGTGTATACTTCAAGTATAAAATATATTCAGTATTTTAAAACATCAAAAAATAGGTAGAAAGATTTAAACGAGACTAGGAACTTCCATGTTTTTGTCAACCAACACCGTCGACCTACTAAAATCTTACTTCGGGTTATAGTAACATGTCTTATAAATTGGTTTAAGTTTGGATTGGTAGTGTGTTATACCCATTAGTAGATCACTTATACACTCTACGACAAAAAATGAATTTAAGGATTTATTTTATTATTATAGGTTCTTATAAAATTCCAACATTTTGTAATGAATTTATTTTATTCAAAACGATATAGAAATTTAACATACTACAACCAATTTCATGACGGGGGATAAGAGGAAGTCAAAGTGAAACCAAAAAATAAAACCCCACAGACTTTTAACCTAAGAATTTGAGTGGCTCGTTGAGTCCTCTACAAATCACTGAAATTTATAGTCGAACTCAGTCAACATGAGTTTGATTTTCCAAGATTCAGATCGGCTCATTTGGTTGAAGATCTGAGTCAAAATCGTGAGTACTCACGATTGATCAAAGATTCTTATGACAATGCCTTGTACATCATCAAATTGAAAAAGACTTGACTAGAAGGCTTGAAGGTGGAGAAGATTCTTTGGAGCCAACTCACAAATAAAGGCTTATGAAAATCATGATGTATCTAAAAATGAAAAACGTGGAAATAATTCATAGGGATTGTCACATTGAAAAATTTTCAATTACACTCCTAAATTTTATTTGCCAATGTAGGATCCATCTCATAAATAACAAATGAATTGTCATCGTTCACTTGAAGAAACCGTTCCAATCTTACAGTAGAATTTTATGGACTCTATCCATGATAACCATGAGGAAGCTCAATAACAAGTCCACTTTGGTGAAGAAATTTGGCTTCTCCACTTCTTAGAAGTTAATTGAAGATAACTTTGGAACCATTAGAAAAATCACCAAACTAAGCCTCCCAAGGAACCTTCATTCATCCACGAGACTTACCATATCATATATCTCAATCTACCTTCTACCGTTTTTATTCTAAGTAGAGGAAGCTAGTACAAATGAGGATTAATGAAATAGGGGTCCGAGGATTGATGATGACAATGATGAGGAGGGTGGAATATTGTTTCAACCAAGAAAGATAGAATTGATGCAAGCTTTTCATCATGTAAAATATCTTCCTATCATTGCAAAGAAACTCAAGGGGGAAGCATGATTTACTCTCCTTTGGCTTTAATTCAATATTTATTTCTAATTTTGTGCCCATTTAGCTTGATTTAGATTTACTGTTCAATTCATAGTACTATAAAAAATTTGGATTCTTCACAATTCATATAGCATAGTTTGTGATAAGGTACTTAAACTACTTTTTTGGTACATTATACATGGTTTTTAGTTTCATATTTAAAATTCTTTCTCAAAACACTTGTTATTTTCTTGGCATTTCTATTGTAATGATGATGCCCTAAAAAAAATTAAAAGCTCAAAAAATTTTGGTATGAATTTCATGTTAATGTAACCCAGTTATTTGGTTTCATGTCTTCTAGCAATGCAGTGTGCACTTGAAACACATATATTCAATGTACTTGTAGAGAATTGTTCTTAAATGTTTTTTTAGGAAAGCATTACAAATATTTCAGGAACTATATATAACATATTTATTACTTAAATGGAATAATATATACATCCAATATGAATTAAAATTTGTTAGATCTACATTTTTTTTAGTTCAATTAGCAACTCATTTTAGTGCCTTAAAATTTCTCCCAACGTCTTTTTTTGCCATGATCTAATGACAAGATCGGTTTCCATGAGGGCCTTATCAGTTTTGCGATTGGTTGCTAACTATTGAGTATATGGAATTGGCAGAACAAGTGTGTATTATGTATTACATATGTGTAAATTATTCAGACAACTTAAAAGAAATTCTTATTTCACTTCTACCCAAAATAATTTCCCATTTGTTTGACTATTTTCACCAAAATCTACAAATCCCTGTGGTGCAATATTTAGGAGCACTTGAGAAGATATATGATGAGCACCTTATTGCATGCCTTCATCCTGGTTCTCTAATGGAAATGATATCGTATCTTGAAATTTTCTCTAGCAGCGTTCAGGAATATTTGCAAAAGTTATATTTTTATTAGCTTTGTTTATATAAGAAAATTGAATCTTATGTTTGGGTCCTCTTTTCAAATGTACCATAGGGTAGCATTGTTCCCCTCTGAAAATATATGCAAGAAGATTCCATCTAATGTAGCAGAAATTGTAATGGGTATGGTGCCAATATTGAAAAATCTTCGTCAATTTCATGATTCCAAGGTAATTTGTTTTTTGCATATTATCCTTTCATATTGCATTTAGGAGTTTGGTTGTAAATAAGGCATAACATTGAATTTTTATTTTTTTGTGTTCTTTTTTATTGATCCTTGGAATGTTTACCTTGAAGTAGATATTCCTCTTCTGGCTAATGATAAATATTTGTTTGGTAGGTGGTCGAACATGCATCTATTTGTTTGACTCAAATTATATAATCTTCTACCTCTTCTTCTGAGAAACTAGATGAAATATGTAATCATGGCTTAGTTACGAAATCAACAAGACTTATATTTGTTGGTACTTTAGGAAGTGGTTAGAAATATCTTAACACATTGACATATACAATATCAACATAACTGCCATATAATATTAGAAAATTGGAAGGTTATGTTATTGCGTAGTCTTATATTATCAATTGGCTTGCAGGGTTTGATTAGGATTCTATCTAAATTTGTTAGTGGATCTGCTTTATTTGCAAAGACACTTCTTGATCTAAGTATAAGTATATGAGAAAATTTTTTAGAGATATCCTCACTGGTTCTAGCCCAGTGCCATACATGTTAGGTTACATTGCTCTAGATAGAACCATTGACTAGGTACTTCAAATATTATCTTTCATTTCATTGTTATTCTTGTTGTTTTACAAGTTTAAGCACATATTGACTATCGATCTGAAACCACATGTGAATAGATTTTTCTTGAATGTTACTACAAAATTAAAATAAAATAAAAATTTATATGTATTGGAGGATCAGAGCGTTTCATTTACCATATTCCCATTGTTGTTTCAATTTCTATGAAGCCAGTGAAGCAGGCTAAGGCGATGCAATAATTTCAAAGGTGGGCATATATGAATAGTAAATGAATCCAGTTAACCAGGCCAAGGTGAGACACCCTTATTTGGGGTTTACATCAGTATACATGTGGCAAGAACATCCCATATTTTATGTATTGTACATTAATTAATTGGAGGAGGGTGTTTTACCCCTCGTTAGGCTAGGTTAATGGATTTCATTTGAAATATTAATATTTATTGCAAGGAATTTGAGCATATCCATACAAATACAAGTGAACTTGAGCATATCCCTACAAATACAAATGAACTTCCTCATAATTTTATTATGGTAAAATTGGTGGATAAATACATTAACAAATTCTAAAATTTCCATAATTTTGTTGGATATTTTTTATCTTTTTATTGGAGCTATGGATTGCTAAAAGTATCTCACTGAGGAGATTTAATTGTGGATGCTTTTGCAACTCCTATTCATTTTTCATGGCTAGATTTTATGGATCCAAACAATAAGTGGTCTCTTAAATCTCGTTTGATATGTTCAAGAATGATTATTAAGTGTAATTGTACTTTTCTAGTGGAGAGGGCACATCCTCTTCACCTCTTCTTGGAAAAATCACTTCTTAAAAAATGTAAGGAAGATTTACATTGGAGAGAACTCACTTCAATTTCTTGGATTTATAAGATACGAGGTGGATTTTCTAAGATTAGTGTTGTTAAACCACATATATCACCCTAGATCCCCATAATTTCTCGCAAGGGATTACTTATTTGACCCCATTTTCCCAATGGAAAGAGACTGGTATTTTTTCCTTCAATTGAATTCCATAATCTACAACCCTATTAGAAACATTTTGCTAGCTTTACTCTTCATATCAACTTGAAACTCAATTCCTTGTAACCGAGCAATCTTAAACTAGGGAAGCCCACCCCTCATTGAGGGGGTGGAGAGCTAGCCTGAATTGAAGAAGACAATTGGTTAGGTGAAAATGGCCTCCCATTTAGTTGCACTCCAACCACACTTCAACTTTTTGACTTTATCTCAAGAGGTAAGATTTTGTGTAATAACATTTTGACATTTTTTCCAAGGATAAAGTCCATTTCCTGAAAGACATCTATAGAAAAGCTACAAAATTGGATGAGGATTCATTATTGAATATTTTTTCTCATATTGGTGACTCCTATCAACCCTAGATCCACTTAATTTCTCCCAAGGTAGCCCTTAGTTGACCCCATTTTTCCAAAGGAAAGAGAGTGGTCTCTAGTCCTTCCATCAAATTCCATAAACTAAAACTCTTTTAGAAGCATTTTGATAGATTTAGTCTTTGTATCACCTTGAAACTCATTGCCTTAAAACCAAGCAGTATTAATCTATTGAAGATCCCCTTGAGATAGAGGGGAGCCAGTATAAAGTGAAGAAGAGGGTTGGTGGGGTGAAAGTGGCCTCCCTTTTAGTTTCACTCAAACTGCACTTCAACTTTTGGACTTTATCTTGAGAGGTATAAGTTTGCATAATAGGATTTTTGCATTGTTTCCAAAGATAAATACCATTTCATGAAATACATTTATATAAAAGATACAACATTGGATGAGGTTTAATTTTAAAAAAAAAATTCTCATGTTGGTGACTCTAGTGGAAGAAAAAATATCTTCATCTTTAAATATTTTGAAGACTGTGTTTGTGAGGTGAGAGAAGCATCATTGTGAAGACATTGACAACTTACATTTTCTACTGACTATGATAGGTTACAGAATTTATGTATTATCAATTTAAGCTCCCATATTGATGAAACATGACTCCTTGGGAATCTAATGAGATATACAAGGTTAATTGGTATCAAGAGTATTCCAAGGTACCCAAACCACTATAATGTGGATTGGTTGAATATTGTCCAAAATTTGATGGTTATCCTTTTTTAGTCATCCCTCTTATCGTATGACCTTTGAAATAAACCTTAGAAGTAGATGTGGTTCATGAAGACAACTTGATGAAGTTATTCAATTTTTCATTGGCGTCATAAAGGGACTGGTTTACATTAGGGGAATTTTTGAGGTCTAAAATGGGCCTCCTAAGAAAAATGTAAAACCAAAATAAACTTTATAAGAACCAATAAGATTCAAGGTGATGATGTCAACCATGGGGGATGATTCACCATTTTTTAAAGTAAAAGGGTACAAAGATTAAAAAATAATAAAATAATAAAACTATTTTTTCAACTTGTATTTTCAACTTATCTCCCAAAGTATTTACTTAAATTTCAAGCGGGAGTACTCTTTGGATGAAAATTTTAATTCCTCATCCAATGCATACCCATGTCTCATACTTTTGATGGGCCTTGCTACACGAAAAATCAGAAATACATGAAAAAACGTAATTACAATGATGTTTTTCATATATTTCTCATTTTTTATGTAGCAAGATTCATTGAAAGTATGCAACATGGGTACTCCTTGGATAAGGAATTAAAATTTTCAGCCAATGAGTACTCTCGCCCGAAATTTGAGTAAAGACTTTGGGATATAGGTTGAAAATACTAGTTTAAAAAATATGTTTTTCTTTTTTCCCTCTAAAATTTGATGATGTAATCAAATCTTATTTCATTATTTCCACTATTATTTTATAATTTCCTTAGGTGGCCAATTTTAGACCTCAAAATTCCCCTAATGTGTATTGTTGCACATGGTAAATTATATTTTCGATAGCAGATTTATTTGAAATTTTTCTCAAGAATTGGGGTCCAAGATTTCAAAGTTATGAAGATACCCATTAAAATTTTATGGTGACCTTACAAGAAGAATATTGTCTTTAACCTGTTGAAGATGCCATTTAAGAAGATAGTGGGTACTATGAACAGTTATCAAAAACTTTGATGGGGACTTGTTGCTCAATATTCATGTTGAAATAAAGAAAATATTTGATTTTTTTATGCAAAATTATCATAGAAATCCCACACATTTGATATCCCAAGAAATCCTTGAAGCATATGAAGTAGTTAATTCACTGCGTGTAGCTATAGAAAAAATATGGCAATAGAAAGGCAGAGATAAAACTTTTTCAAAACCCCGTGAATAGTGATCAACTTATAATATTGTCCAAAAAGCTATTGAAACTTGACATAGTGAAGGAAAAATGGGGAGACCTGGAAGAATATTTTTTTGACAGAAAAACGTTGATTACTGCAAGAAGGGAAGATCATGACTTTCCTACTGATAAGTTAGAAGTTGTAGAAGTTTCAAGGGATGAAATACCACCTTGATTTTCTCTAGGAGGAATTTGAAGGTGAAGAAAATATTGTGATAAAACCGAAGATAACACTCTTATGATTTATTCCACTAAGGTTTATGGCATTAGTTATATAGCAGAAGTTGAAAAACAAAAAAGAGATCCATCATGTAGTTTTGCAGAGAGATATCCTCTAAATCATGTGATTTAAATAAGTATGTGTGTCCAATTCATGAAAACTCATTTTATTCATGTTTTTCATTGATGACTTTTGTCGTGATACAAGAATTGTAGATAAAAACAACTCACTGGGCTCATGGTTGAGAATCACATTGAAGGGCCATGACTTGATCATTTTCCTATGGCATAAAATTAGTCTGATATTGCATTCGTGAAGGTGACAGTTATAAAGACACAAATAACGGAGGATGGAATATTCCCAAGAGCACTCATGCCATCACAACCAGTCTTGATTTCATAAAAAAACAAAATATTTATGATCATGTTGTAGATTCTTCTATCCAGGAAAGGAGTGGGGTTACATCCATTATAGCACTTATGTCCCTAGATTATACACTCTAGATCAGCCTCTATCTTCTAGTTCCAACACTGATATAGTTTGTAAGTTTTTTTATCAGATTAGCCCTATGGTAGAACCAAAATCTGCCTAAGAAGAGCATGATAGTAAATGTGATCATGTTTTAAAGAATAATTCTGAAGACAGACAACCACCTTACTCAAGCTGAAGAAAAAAACAATTATGTTTCTCAATCCTAAGTCTTTCCTGGATTTTAAGGAGTGGAATACTTTGTATATGATAATATTTTCAACAATAAATCCTTCCCAGAGCTCATAACACAACATTTACACTCAAAATTAGATCTAAGTAGCAAGGAATATTTATTTCTCAGTGCTCCTAGTGAGACGTGTGCTAAAATTGAACAAGACAATGCTCTGAATTTTGACAATGATAGTAATTGGAGAGGGGAAAATTCAATCCTACAATGGAGGTCACATCAAGAAAGAGTTTCCTGAGAATTCCATATACTTTTGAAGAGAAGACTTTTAACTATGAGGTTCTTGATACCTTCCCTATGAACCAGGCCGCTTTGGTTGTAAATGGGCCACCATCCATGATTGTTGCAGATGATTTACCAATCTCGTCCTATAATGACAAGGATGTCCAACTCTTTTTTTCACTTTGCATTAAAAGAGCAATGAGATTTCAGGCTTGAACAAAATATGAATGAAAATGATCATGAGTTTGCCAACACTAATGGGATGGAATTTGAACAAACTTATGAAGTCAAAAGGTAAAATTGCAACCATCCTAGTTGGCTAGGGAGTAAGTATTACATGCCCAATTGGAATGATATTAGCTTGTAATTTCATTTTCAGTAGAACAGGGGAAGGTCATTGTAATATTCCCAATTAGCCATGAGCTAGTTGGAATATTAATTTTTGTTTTTGCTTCCTTTTTTGATGAATAAGAGGGTATGGAGACCCATAAATCTCCTTAATATGAATAAAATCACTGCCAATGTGAAAGTATGACTTCTTATCAGCTTGTTTAAGCACCGTTGTGTGTGAAAAGGGGCTGGAACACATAGACTGGGTCAACTTTGACCAAATCAACATCGTTGTCATGGAGGAGTGGCATTCATTATTGGACAATGCAGTTTGGGTTGGAGACTCCATGCATGGAAGTAGTGCCTTTAATGAGTGGGTCCTAGGGTGAGGAAGCTCATCACTTATATGGTCTGTTTAGTAATATAAGATTTCTTATGTTGTTTAGCTAAGATTGTAGTGTTGTTTAGCACAGGGTGTTCCCGAGCGAGAATCCCACCTCTATCCTTGAGAAGCCTCAAAGGATGAGTATTGCACTACCATTCCACAATTAGGCATCAGGCCAAAGCTTCGATCTTGTAGTATAGTGCAGTTTCTGTTGAGAGATGTGCTAGGTTGCAGGTTGCAACAATGGATAATAGATCCGAGTGATTTCTGATCTTCTTTTCATTGAAGGAAGGTTTCCTTCCATTGGGAGACTGGTGAGGAAGGCCCTTGAGCCTTATTGCAGCATTTGGAAACATGCCACTTGATCATTTTCCCCTAGAGTGTAGTTTCTGTCTTGGACTACGTTATTTTAGGGAGGAGTTGCAGGGGTGGTTTCAGTAAACCATTTGGGGAGGAGGTTTTCTAGTGAAGGGATTAGCCTTTCATCTAGAGGATCCATTGGAGGAGGCTACATTATTTTTCATATCATATCAACCACACCTTTCTAGTTTATTGGTTGCAACGAATCTTCAGCCCTAGGGCTTTGATTCATATCTTGTGTATTGGTGTATTTCTGAAAACCCTTTTGGGTTCTTTGTTGGAGGTTGTATAGACCCTAGATCTACATTTGTTTTATCTCTTGAGGAATATAACAACCATATATATTTTGTGTATTCATTTTCTATAACAATGCACTATAACTGCGATGTAGCAGTCTTCCAGCATTTTGATATAGTAGCAGCACCTCATCCTTCAGGGTTTAGTCTATTAGAGGCTTGTTGTATCTTGTTATGTACTTTGTGAACCATTATTTTATACATATATGATGCTATTATGATGAATGGAAAGGCTCCATATTGGTCTCATGTTTTATGTGACGTTTTACACTACTATTCCATCATTTTGTTCTATATTCTTGCTTTTCCCATTTTGGAATATTACAGTGATATCAAAGCATAATCTTGGCTCAGCTTATGCATCCTAATCCAATATGTCATCAGAAGAAGCAGATCCTCTCACAAATAGAGAGAAAAGGCATCTCAGAAGAAGAATCCAGAAGTTTGACTACACATAGGGTAAGGAAGACAAGGGTAAAAGCCCTTTATCAGGATAAGATGAGGACAAGGAGTATCCAAAGCTACTTCTTAGAACTATGCAAGACATTTCTAGAGAAATAAAGTAGATGAGGATGGATAGATATAAGGAATCCCTTAAAGTATTTCTACATGGTGAAGGCTTTGGCATTTCTCATCACTGGAGTGATCAACCAGTGAAGCATCAACAAGTTTCCAAACGCTCTACAATACCTACATTCTTAGCAGTGGGAAATGAAGGGTTTCAAGAAAAATAAAATCTTGAAGACTATTTCATGGAGTATGAGTCTCAATCTTAGAGATTCAAGGATTAATTGAGTTTTCAAGAATTTTGTCAGATCAAGGACAATAGGAGACCCAGGAATCACAATAGAGGTGGATAATTCATACAAAATCATGATCTACACCAAAATATCAGCACATTTTTCTTACCCAACTTTTATGGGTCATCCACATGCACTATCAAATCATGGGAAGATAAGCTAGACATCTACTTCCAGTTGACCAAAGTATCAAAGATGGATGCCATCAAGATAGCAGCGCTGCACCTTGAGGATGAGGCACATGATTGGTGGTTTCATGGCTTGTCTACATTGGGTCATGCCAATGTGAATACATATTTAGATTTAACAAGGAGGTTGGTGGAGAGGTTTGATTGGAGAGACCCGGAGGCCCCTTTCATGGGGCTAACAAAGCTCAAACAATCAGGTAGTCCAGAAATTTATATTTCTGAATTCTTAAAACTTTATGTTATGGTTTTGATTTATCTACAGTAAGAAGGGTCTATATGTTTATTGATGAGTTAGTAGAACCTCTTCATGGGTTGGTTAAGTCTACCAAGTCGACTACCCTTCAAAGTTCCATTTAAAGGGCTAGATATCTACAAGATGAATTGCCAAAAGTAAAGGAAACATTTCAGCAAAATCCCAATTTCTTAACCAAGGGAAAATATGAGAAGTCTCCTCTTTCAAAGGAGATCCAAAATAAAGTACCTCTCAGTGATGATGTCCGAAGGGACTTGAGGAGAAGGAATATTTTCTTCACATTCCAAGAATCATGGGCACCCAGACATAAATGTGCAGCAGCGAAGGCACACTGTATAGAGGTATTTTCCGATGATGAGGAGGAAGAAGAATAAGACCCACAAGGAGGTCACAGCGCTGGAATAGCAGGAGATAATCCACCACCATCAGGAGGTGAGAAGGGAGAATTTTCCCCAATTGGAGCGACTCTTGCATCATTGAGAGTAGTACCAAAGTATCATATTACTTCCACACAGAAAACATGGCTGGATTTGCATAGTGGAAGCAAGGACCTAGCAATCCCATCTGTTATGAATATGACTTTGTTCCATGAGACATCACAATTTAGTGGCAAACCACCTGGGAGGCCACTTGATCAGGAGTTGATGAGGGATGTCTCACAAAATTTTGCACCACTCATAGATCCAAGAGGAGTGGGAGCATTGGGAAGTCATTGTACAACACATATATTCTTGGGTAGACTCAAGGAGGAGGGATACTACAGGGATGGAGGATGACACCATCATGGTGCAAGGAGACTATTCCTTTCCTTGAATTTAGAGGCTTAGAATATTTTCTCACTTTGGGAGAAGTCTTCCACATCTAGAAGATGATGGTCACTCATGCATGCTTTGGCCAAACTCAAGAAGTTTTGGATAGGTGATAACTTCTGATGGAAGACTAATCTCCAAAATCTTCAACCTTTACTTGAGCATGAGAAGTTACAAGAAGAGCAGCAGAGATGGGATAGAAGAATCCTGGTGTGTGATTTTGGCATGGGAAATGTCAAAGAGGAGGAAAATCATATGATATATGCTTTCTATGATAGATCATCATCACTATCACTTTGGGGGATATATCCATATTGGAAATCCTAGCCATTGGTGGATTATTCCAAGGATCTTTTCACTTGTATGATACTTGATGACGAGCTATTAGAGGAGGGTTATTCAGTCAAAGATGAGGTCATCTACTATCATGGTAGGATATTCTTATCTAGAGCTTCCAATCTCAAGGAGAAGTTTCTACAAGCAGCACATGAAGATTTTCTCTTAACCATACTTATTCCATGAGAGCCTACAACACCATCATGGAGGAATACACTTGGGAAGGATTTGAAGAGGAGATATATCAACATTTGAATAGATGCATGGAATATGTGGAGATGGAGGAGATACATAACTCTTTAAAGAAGTTATCATAGCCACCTCTTTCCTCTTTAGGAATGAGAGGGGATTTATCTATGAGCCACTACATTTGTATGAGAAGATTTTATGGTAAGGATCATGTTTATGTGCATAATGATTTACTTGGTGATTATTTGCATCCCTTTACCATATATGTGCAAGCCATTTCTCCAAGTAGGAGCATTCTTCCATATAAACTTCATGGCCAACTTGGGGCCATAAACATTGTTGAGCATGGCCACTCCCTAGGGGGATATAGGGAGATGATTTACCATTCAAGGTTCACTCCAAAGGCACGAAACATTTCTCACCTTCTCAAAGCATGTGAGAAGAATATGGTAGCGAGTAAGTGGAGGGGAAACCAATTACCATATCATTATCAGATGCAGTCAAGAGATATACTGTGTTGGTTCCACATGTAGGACTATTATCCACCTCCACTTTTGTATATTGTTGTTTATGTATCATTAGTTTTGATCCCATATTTTGATGATGTTCTTATTTTTATTATGGGAATGAATGGACGAAGTATGGGAATATTGATCATGCCCTTTGGGAGAGAGACTCTCCATGTTTCTCATGCTACATGTTTCAGGGAGAACATTGGGCAAACCATGATTGTTTCATTAGATATGTTTCTTCCTTGTGGGATGAGTCATTTGCATCTCATGAGAACTTGGGAGGAGAATTTCATGGAGGGATGGATTGGAAGACACTTGGCTTATGAGGGGATCTTATCACATGGAGGTGTCACCAATGGAGGAGGAGAAGAGTTGCAGCACTCACCTTTACAGTTGCTTGAGGACAAGCAACATTTGGGAGGGGAGGACTGTATTATTCCCAATTATCCATGAGCTAGTTGGAGTATTAATCATGGAAAATTTTAGGGGCTAATATTCGCAGGTGGGCTAATTTTCCATGGTTTTTCCAGAAAAAAGATTCGCCAATTCCCATTTTTTTATAAAAATGATTTGCCCAAATTTTACAATATAAAATTATTTTACCTTAAAAATAGCCAACATTATATAGGCAATATATATAATATCATTATAAATTTGAATAATTTTACATATACATCAATAAACATTTTATAGTTTGCATATTAGGGACTAGTGAGATTCGCCAATCTTTTAAACTTTAAAATAATTTTCCATCCTTAAAATTTTCCCTGGTATTAATTTTTGTTTTTGATTCCTTGTTTGATGAATAAAAGGGTATGGAGACCCATAAATCTCCTTAATATTACTAAAATCACTACTAATGTGAGAGGACTTCTTAGCAGCTTTTTTAAGCACCATTGTGTGTGAAAAGGGGTTGGAACACATAGACTGGGTCAACTTTGACTAAATCAACAACGCTGCCATGTAGGAGTGGCATTCATTATGGGACAACGCAGTTTGGGTTGGAGACTCCACGCATGGAAGTAGTTCCTTTAGTGAGTGGGGCCTAGGGTGATGAAGCTCATCACTTATATAAGGAAGAGGATGGCAGCCATATTTCATTATGCATGTTATGTTGTGATATTTCATTATATGGTTTGTTTAGACATATAAGCTTTCCTCATCTGTTTAGCTAAGATTGTAGTGTTGTTTAGCACAAGGTGTTCCCGACCGAGAATCCCACTTCTATCCTTGAGAAGCCTCAAAGGAAGAGTATTTCACTACCATTCCACAATCAGGCATCAGGCCAAAGCTTCAGTGTTGTGGCACAACGCAGTTTCTATTGAGAGATGTGCTGAGTTGCAGGTTGCAGCAGTGGAGAATAGATCTAGGTGATTTCTGATCTTTTTTTCAGTGGAGGAAGGTTACCTTCTATTGGGAGGTTGGTGAGGAAGGCCCTTGAGCTTTATTGCAACATTTCGCATCGGGCCACTTGATCATTTTCCCCTACATCATAGTTTTTGTCTTGGACTGCGTTATTTTAGGGAGTTGCAGGGGTGGTTTCAGTACACCATTTGGGGAGGAGGTTTTCTAGTGAAGGGATCAACCTTTCATATAGAGGATCCATTGAAGGAGGCTACATTATTTGGCATATCAGGTCAGCGACACCTTTCCAATTTATTGGTTGCAGTGAATCTTCAGCCCTAGGGCTTTGATTCATATCTTGTATATTGGTGTATTTCTGAAAATTGTTTTGGGTTCTTTGTTGGAGGTTGTATAGATCCTAGATCTACATTTTTTGTATCTTTTGAGGCATATAACAGCCATCTATATTTTTTGTATTCATTTGATGTAGCAGTGCACCTATAACTGCGTTGTAGTATTCTTCCAACATTTTGATATAGTAGCAGCACCACATTCTTGAGGGTTTAGTCTATTGGAGTCTAGTTGTATCTCGTTATGTACTTTATGGCCCATTATTTTATACATATATGCTGTTGATATGATGAATGGAAAGGCTCCATAATAGTCTCATGTTTTTATGTGATGTTTTACACTGCTATTCCAACATTTTTTTCTATATTCCTACTTTTCCCATTTGGGAATATTACAGTCACGTGAATTTGTTTTTAGGGATCACCAAATTTTGTTAATTACCACCGAAATGAAAAGGAATCTGGGTCTCCTGTCAGAACGGAAGCTGGATTTTTCCTCTCTCTCATTATCATTGTTCCTCTATATGAAAATGATGAAAACATGAACAAAATTCAAATGCTTGGAATTTAAGAACATCTCAGTTAAATATCACCAAAAATATCACTCATTTATCTTTTATGGACTGTATTTTCCTGTTGATGATGATGATAGTGTGCTGAAACCACATGAGACACAAAAAAAAAAATCCATCATATCCATTCACATCAAACACATAATTTTTTGGAGCCATGGTTGTATCCCAGGGATTTTTCCATTATCCGAAGGTATGATGGATCGAGCAAGGGTGAACTAGCCACAAGGAAAATTGATATTTTCCAATTTGATGTTTATGGAAAATTGCTTGATGGTATAGATAATATTTGTTTGGGTGTAGAGAACAAAAATATGATATGCTCCTAGAGTATTTTCAATGAAATGTAGTCACACAACAGGAAAACAAAAGGGAGCTTTTTCCAATAGTGAAATGAACATATTCCTTTAACCCGATTTCTCATTTCTAGAAAAAGAAACAGAAGAATATAATTCACCTGACGGTCATCAAGTTTGTATGATTATTTGTGCAATTGGAGCAATGAGAGAGCTTGAGATTTTCCCGTTGACAAATCTAAATATCATTGTGGATATTTCCACACTATGGTAATTTGTTCCTTGGTTTAAGAAGGATGTAAACATATCTTGATGATATTAAAAATAAGTCTATAGGAGTGTGCATACAATCCCTTTAGGAAAAAATGTGGCAAGGAGCAGTGTTGACCATGTACTCTTATCACTACACCATGATGAAGCTGATTGGAACATATGGAGGACCACATCAATGTTGGTTCAAATCCTTTCATGCCTCAGTGATAATGAAATATACAATTCTTTCAATGAATCCACAACCAATCCTAGAAGACACCAATTTATGACTTTTGTGGAAGATTTCACTCTTTCCTGCCAAGTGAGTTCTTGTAACAATATGGAGCTCGTATAAACCCTAACTGTGAATACATTTAATGTATGATCTAGAAGGTGAGATCTTCTCCATTGCAATTGAAAATCCCAAATCCTATATTTGAGTATGATTCTTGTGTTTCTAAACAGATACCAAGATTGTTTGATAACATATGTTCCATAGACGAGAATTGATCATGGAATGCATCATTCCAATAATCTTAGTTTCAGTCTTCACATCATATTGTCCAAAGCATATGTATGAACAATAGAACTGGTGGAAATAATTTATTGCCAAAGATAAGCCTGCAAATTATATTATGCCATACAGTATGGCCTTAGACACTCAAAGCAGATATGTACAGAGAGGATTATATCAACAATTGTTTTTCTTATGCAAAAATTTAAAAAAGGGTTTAGAGCTAGTAGAAGAATTGCAGGATTTTCTATGGTGGAGTAACCACTACAACAACCAAGCTCAAAGATACATAAAACATTCAACAAACATGCAATATGAATCACTAGAGTAGGTTTGCACCTAATGATGTCTAGATACCTAGATTTTGGCTCAGCTTGGTAGTCAGAGAGTCTCCAGATTAAAAGCACTCAGAGCTCAATGTGGCCTTGTTTGTTATTGTGATCAAGCACAAAGGGTGAGGGCTTTTCCTATGATAAAGTGCTGAGAATTTTCTGATTGGTGGATGTTGAAGTCATTTTCATGGGTCAAAGACAAGATCTTGAGGTTCTCATTAACTCCCTAAAGGAACACATGTCCATTGGTTGTTGAAGAAAGCACTACTACGTTGGAGAGGAATTCCATTTGTGTTGAATTTCCATGATCTTGGGTCTAGGATAGAGTCTTAAAATCACTTATGCTACCAAATTAAGAATCTCAACCAGAGCTACTTTGCATAGTGGAAAATATAATCAGTAAATCACACATGCACAATATAAACAATTTTTAACAAAATTGTGCAATACTTTACAACCCAATCTTCGTCATATTAAAACAATTGTAAATAATACAATAGTATATGGTATACAAGATACAATGAAAAAATTTCTTGCAGCTCTGATCTTGTATCTTGTCCCACCGGTTCTTCACTTACACACTTCTCACTAGCTGCCGCTTAGTCCTTCAAATGACAACACATTGAGACTCCAGGAGCGTTGCCACCTAACACTATTGCAATTCATTTTTGTTTCATGTACACGAGCTGATCCAGTCTACTCTCTGAGCTGGCCATTACCTAAGCACCAATCTTCCAGGCTAGTAGTCACCTTTTTCCATTAATGTGTTTCACTTCAACACCAAACTTCACCCAACCTTCAACTCCTATTCGTCACTTCAAGATATCTTATCTAGGGATACTTTGGGCTATCAACACATTACCCTCCACCATACCAATGATATCCAATACTACACTTAAATATATGCATCGATGAAGGCTTACGATCACCTAATCAAGCCTCCAAATTGGCTCCCACTAGCTGCAAAATAATTTGATCCAAATTTGACCCAAAAACACGGATCCAACACACATACACACTACTGCTCCAAGTATTCTTTTGTTGTTGTTACTCATTGTGACTGATTATGGAACCCACGTGCTACAACAACCCTCAAACAGTCACCCAAAATAACCTACAAATATTGTGGCCTCATTAAGGAAGGGTATTCTCCATATATTGTTATGTTCTTGGCACTTTGCAGCCCAAGAAACCTCCACGTTGTCCCTATTTTAAGTTGGCAAGGCTGGTGACCTACCATAGGTACCTGCTATCACCTATAGCCAACCAAAATAGAGTTTTCCTTGCCTTGAAGTTTCCCACACAGACCTTCGTTCAGCTCCTTAAGGCTTCAATCTTCCAACAAGTACCCTCTGCCTTCTTACAGTAGCTTGGTGCCCTAATTTAGCCCTTAAAGAAATCCTGAAATCCTCGCTTCCCTAGCCTTTCCTTTTTGCGTTGTCACAGAGAATTCCTTGCCTCCAACGAGCTCTTCACATGAATTGTGTTGGACCCTTGGATGAATTTTATCACCCTTATTCACCTTCTTTATATATATCGTACACAAGGGCTCCTCCAACATCATCTTTTGGGGCTTCTACAACTATCACAAGTCATTGTTACACCAAGCCAACCTTGACACACATATGCAACCCCATTAATCAACTTTAAAAAATCATATCTCCACTTCTAAACTCAGAATTGGATTATTCTCATTGTGTTAGATTCATTGAGTGCTATCATCCTCATCCATCACATTAGAAATGTGCTCATGGAAATTCCCCAAAAAAAAATTGGTGCAAAACCCCATGCTTGGGTTCCATGCCCACAAGTGACTCTTGTGGCACTTTTCCCTCCAACTCTGGAACCCTGGGGCTTGGAGTAACTCCCAAGCTACTAAAAAATAAACACTCCCTCTGACTGAGGAAGGTAATTCCAAGGCTCGAAAGTAACTCATCATCATCATCACTACTCGCAACACTCACCCAAATCTTGATGCTCACAATCACAGCAATCATTGTTCTATGAACTACGCCTCTCTCAAAAGTACCATTGTCACTGCTGGAAGTACCCTGCTTCTTCTTCTTCTCCTATGTTTATTTCCGGTCCCTCCAAGACATATGTGGAAGCACCCTTGCACCCCACTAACCACACACTCATCCTAGGTTGTAAGGTCTCCCTATGAACCTGCAAGCTCCAGCTAGAACTTGACTCCCTCTGAGTCTTTGGAACCTAGACCTTCTTCTTGGGAACCTGTACCTGCTCCTTTGAAGCCTGAACTATACTTGATTCTCTAGAACCTGCATCAACTCCACCTACTTCTCATGATATATAGGCTTTTGTGCCAAACTATATAGACCATGCTCTCTAACTCGAAGCACGATATTAGTGGAGCTAGAGCCTCTAGGCATGATTCTTGCCGTCCAATCTTGGAACAAGACCTAAAACCCCATATTCTTGATCATAGAGACATAAATCATGCTATATTTGAGTCCTAGTACAAAAAGTACATCCTAAACCTGCATCACTCATCCTGTCTCCATCCTGAATGGCACAACTCCCAATCCTCAGGTCTCCAACTTACTCTTGTCACCCAACACCATGTGTAACTTCGAGTCCCATTCAACTAGAGTCTCAAAAAAATCCTCTGACCCTGTCATATGCTTCGTTGCACCACTTTCCACATAACATCCATCCTCACTGACAATACCTTGCCATAAATGAGAGACCATAGAAAAGTTCTCCTCCTCCAATCTCATGGTGAGATCCTCTATCTTCTTCATCGCACATCTCGATGAAAAATGAACCATCTTGCGATATTTGAAACACTTGACTTTACTCAAGCCTTTATTCGGCTTACCCTTCATTCATGCTACAATTTCCACATCCTCATTTTCCCTCTTTGACAGATGAAGATCTTCGTCATGCAACTCTTCTTGAATGAAGTCATACCACAGCCGATTCTAGTCTGGAAATTTACCTCTGGAAACGATTCCTTTGAGGAAGGGCTTCCATTCCTCGATGAAAAATTTCAAGGAAATCATCACCATATCTCCATATGAAATTTTCACACTAACACTAGCAAGCTCATCTCTGACTTGAGACAACCTCATCATATAAGAAGTGAATCCTTCACCCTTTATCTTCTTAGTGGACTTCAACCTATCCTCCAATACCAGTACCTAGTTCTCGTTCTTATTCTGGAACAAATTCTTAAGAGCCATCCACATCTCATGTGCAGTGTTCTTCCCAGAAAAATGAGGTATGAGAGCATCCTTCACACCATCTAGGATGATCAATATCGCCTTTGTATTAGAGTCTTCATATATTTCCAACTCCTTAGGGTCGGTAGGCTTCTTGATGGTTGTCTCGGAAAAATCCCAGACCCTGTTGACCTGCAAGACCAACCACATCCTTTCCTTCCAAGGACTATAGTTGGAAAACCCCTCCAACTTGTCCTCATACTAGAGACTATCCTGCAATTTCGACATTGTCACCTACAATGTGACAAACTCCCTCTCACACTATACTTCGTTGCACACAACTCTGATTCACTGACTTCCAAATTAGCTCAAACACGTTCTAATACCATGCTAAATTTCCACGATATTCGGTCTAGGTTAGAGTCTTAAAATCACTAACGCTACCAAACCAAGAATCTCAACCAGAGCTACTTTGCACAACAGAAAATATAAAGCAGTAAATCACACATGCACAATATAGACATTTTTTTTATATGTATTATATTTTCAACCCAATCTTCGTTATATTAAAAAAAATATGAATAATACAACAGTATATGGTATATAAGATACAATGAAAAACTTCATTGCAGCTTCGACGTCGAATCTTGTTCTGTAGGTCCTTCATTTTTGTATTTTCACTAGTTTCCCCTTAGTCCTTCAAAGGACAACACATAGAGACTCCATAAGGGATGCCACCTAACATTGTTGCAAGTCACTTTTGCTGCATGTACACGGGCTAATCTAATCTTCTCTCTGGGTAGGCCAATGTATGAGCTCCAATCTACTATGCTATAAATCACATTTATTCATCAAGGTGCTACACTTAGACACCAAACTTCATCCAACCTTCAACTCCTCTTTGTCGCTTCAAGATAGCTCGTCTAAGGTTATTTTAGGCTATCAACACACTACCCTCCACCAGACCAATGATACCAAATACTACACTGTAATATATGCACCAACAAAAGTTTACAATCACCCAATCATGCCTCCAAATTGGCTTCCACGAGATGCCAAATAATCTTGTCCAAATTGTTCTTCCTCAATGTGACTGGTTAGGGCACCCACGTGCTGCAACAACCCTCAAAGACTGCAACCTCATCAAGGAAGGATATTCTCCATATGTGTTGTCATTATGGGATCTGTTTAGCCCAATAACCCTCCACACTATCCATGTTTTAGGTTGTCAAGGCCTGCGGCCTACCACAAGGACTTGTTGTCACTTACAACCAACCAAAACAGAGTTTTCCTTACCTTGAAGTTTCCCACACAGACCTGCGTTGAGCTCCTTAAGGCCTCGACCTTCCAAAAATTACCCTTGGTCTCCTTCAAGCATCTCGGGGCCTTGATTTAGCCCATAAAATAGTCCTCAACTCCTTACTACCCTAGCCTCTCCTTGCCACGGTTATCACAGATAATTCCTTGCCTCCAAAAATCTCTTCACATGAGTTGTTTTTCACCTTTGGATGATTTTTATCACCATCATTCACCTTGTATATATACCATACACAAGGGATCCTCCAAATCATCTACAGGGCATTTTACAACTATCACAAGTCATTTTTACACCAAGCTGACCTTGACACACATGTGCAACCCCATTAATAAACTTCAAAAAATCATATCTCCACTTCTACAACTCGGAATCGGATGATTCTCGTTGCATTAGATTTGTCTTAACGATACCTATCATCCTCATCCATCACATGTAAAAATGTCCTCATGGAAAATCCCCAAACACAATTTGGTGGAAAACTCCATGCTTGGGTTCATAACTCTTGTGGCGCTTTTCCCTCCAAACCCCTAACCCTAGGGCTTGGAGTACCTCCCAAGCTACTCAAAAATCAACAATTTTTTGATATAGGACTTTTGTACATCTCCAACTAATAAACCACTGCATTCAGTAGTAGGTCATCAATGTGAGGTAAGTCAACTTAGCGTATGCCAGTAATTATGAAATTTTAGTATTAAATGTAGTTTCAATATGTCATTTTCCATCTTTTCTCCATCTAAATGCTCCTTCCTATGCCACAAATTTAACTTTTCATTTAATAAAAAAACAAATTGTCTCGGACATACTCTTGCAAGTCTAATTTCTATTATAGATTGGTTTCTTGGCTTTTTTATTTGGAGAATTTCCAACCACAATGATTTATTATTTAATATAATGTGTAAAATTTTATCAAAACTTAGAATTCATCTTGTTTTATCTTCCTCTTGGTCCCATCACTCTACCTTCGTTGTAAGTTGTAACGGGGCATGTTGTCCTTTCTTCTCTTGCTCAGTACTGATATTTTTAGAGATTTTCAGCTAATAACATCTATATTTTTAATGATAGATTAGATTATAATCTTTTTTGCTAGACAATTAATGTCCAGTCTGTAAATGCCTTGACACTCACACATTGTACTAACAATATATGTACTATATTTTTTCCTTTGACAAAATTTTGTGGTCTTTTGGTGGAGACAATTAAAATTATTTTATCTTATACTTGGAACGCAAACTGTATTTCTCCATATTTGTTTATTTTTTCTTGTTTTTGGGTTATCCCTCGGATATTTTTTGTCTCTATATTGAAATCGTCATAGAGTGAATGTCTCTTTTTTTCTTGTCAAGCCCATGGACATCCTAGGACCATCCATGTGTGTCCTCTGATTGAATATTTAGAATATATGGGTTAAATGCAATGCGTAATACAACCAATAATTTATTTCGGGACATGCCACCCAATCACATAATTTTGAGAGGTTCCACCCTTGTTTACCACAATGTATAGATGTTTACACCTCTATATTTACCACTACCTTGCAATGTTTTATTTTTGAATCATACATGAATTTCACTGATAATGAACTAGATTTATATATTTCTTTTAGCACCAAATTTACATCATAGTAAACATACAAATATCCCATTAAGTATGAGTTAAAGACGATTCAAATAATCTCACCTTTAGCCTAAGCACGTGGCTGAGTAATTTTCAAGGTGTGAAGTTTTAATAGAGACACTGTTTTTTAGTTTTCTTTTTGATAGAAAAGGGTTTGCACCTGGTTTTATGTGACTTTAAATTTATCATTTTTAGCATTTTGAGAAATGGGAAAGAATATTGTGTGAAATATATTTTGCAGGAATTTATGTTGAATGAAAGTATACAAAGTTTAACCAAGCTACAATTTTATTTGGTAAAGGAAGAGGAACATCTTAAAAATATACCTAAGATTATTCCATGTATGAGATTGAAGACAAGTAATATATGGATTTTTCTTTTGCAAATATGTTTTTTTTTTCTACCGAAGATATCACAGCAAGAAAAATATTGATATTGTGGGAAATTTTTTAGGACCGTCGATTTTTCTAATGTCCCACTTGATTCATACCTTAGCATGACCAGATGACTTTAAATATGAAATAATATATTATTGAAACAAATTAGATTCAAATTTTATAGATATAAAAGATAAAAACAAATGTCAAATCCTTTGTTTGATTGTTACTTGACTCTAGTGTAGGTAGGTTACAGGAAATGGAATTGGAAAAAATGATGGGGAGATAATGCATAGCATGTCTGGGATATGATTCACTTGTTTTGGAGATCCTTTAGGTACATGATCCATCGACTTTGGAAATGTTTATGGTAGAGATTCCTATGGTTTTTAATGTTGTGATTCTTTTACCTCATGGTTATTTTTGGAAAACAAATGTTATAGGAATTCTAGACACCGGTGGAAAGGTAAACATATTTTTTATAATTTCTATTAGAAAATTATATATTACAGAGCAATGAAACACATAAAATATGCGGAAAACACAAGCACACAAAACACATAAAACCATAGAGACACAGATATACGTGGTTCACCTATTTTTGGATACCTCCACCCCGAACAGCCATTCCTTCATTTTTATTATCCAACAAAATGAAGAGACACAACCTACAAAAGATTCACTATAATATCCTCTATTCTCTCTCACAGTCTCCCTATCTGTTTCTCGCTATGAGAATACACATACAATACACATTCGCAATATAATACCCTCATACAAGTGAGGGGTTTTCTTCTAGTGAAAAAAACTGTAAACTAAACATAACTTCTATCATTAGATCATTCGCCTAATGAACAACCCAGATTGACTAGAAATTACTATACTTTTACAAGGAAATTTTACATCTATTTTTAGCTTCGGGAGTGCTGCCCCTGAAACCCCCCACTAGGGGGGGGCTCCATAAAGTCGCAGCCACCCCCCTAGACCCCCCAGGCAGTGTTTAACTATGGGAAGTGTTGTTGCCCCATTAAGGTACAGGGGTCCAAAGCTGTGATACAAAATAAACAAGATAATCAGGCTCCACACCCAACAATTGCAATGTCCATTCCATGATATCCTCTCTTATATTTTATTGTATTTTGAATGTTTTCTTTGATTTTGTTTTGTCTTTCAACTCTGAAATTGAAAATACTTGGTATCATGTCCATTTAAACGTCCAACCATTGAAGATGAAATTAGTATTACATGATATTGATTGAAATCATTTGTTTTGTATTTTAACTATGAAATTGAAAATACTTGGTATATTTTCCATTTAAACAACATCCAAAGCTTGAAGCTGAAATTAGCATTACATGATATTGATTGAAATCCTTTTAATTGTTTTGTGTTAAAATATTTTCATGACTATTGGAAAAGATTACTTTCGTGTTGTTATTTGAGCACATATTTTTTATATAGTTAACCAAGTTCATGCATTAGAGAATGAAATTATATTGAGAATAAAATCACAAGGATTAGACATCACACCTCATATTATTTTTTTTCGCGAGTTATCTACAGCCTGAGCTTTTTAACATATAACTTGGTTGGCATGGTTGTGCCTAAATTTTTCCTGAAGGTTGAATACTAAGTTACTAAGGTGTTATTTTCCATGGTGATGTTTTATTTACTTTGTTTATACGGGTCATCTGGCCACATAGTGGCCACTATCAGCCAACTAAAGAAAACATGTTCAAGTTTCTTGTTTTTCTCGGGAAATATGGCATTGACATTGGCAATGTTGAGGTATATTTCATATAAATCCTTTATAGTCTACTTTATTTTATATTCCGGTGTTCATCGTCATTTATGTCTTACACTTTTCATTGTATTTTTTTTCCCTCGGAAGAGGAACTTAGTGTTGATGATAAGAAACAAGAAAATTAGAAAGAGATGGTAAAAGTCAAGAATTGAAGAAAAAGGAGAACAATAACACTAGAGTGACAAATGCAAAAAGAGAGAGAGAAGAGAACTAGTCTAATGGTACCCTTAAAGTAAATATTCCACATGAGACACACACATAGATACTACTAGTTACGTCTTCAGAGTTGGTGAATTCACGTGTAATGCCTTAGAAACACAATGATAATGTTTTGAAGTGATGACACAATATTTAATGTGTAAATTATTGTCCAACCAATGTTAATTTGGAATCTCATTTCGTAGTACTTAACATTTCATATAATATAATTTGTGGTTGAAATTATTTATAGTTGTTTTTTGATATTATTTAGTATTGTAATTAACTTATGCAACTCTGCATTTTCATATTAGATGAACATTGTATGGAAATTTTTAATTTAATTGTAATATCATACTAATTAATTTATGTTGATTACTAATGAACACATAAAATCAATTTAAAACTACAAAATTAGTAGTTTATTTTGATTAATGATGAACACAAATAAAGTGAATATACAACTAAATTAGTCGTTTATAATGATTATTAACGCAATTAAATAACATGAATATAAAATACTAAATTATTCGTTTATAAAATGAATACGAAACTACCAAAATATATATATATGACTACTGTAAATGATAAATTTTTTATTACAAATAATGACTAAATTTTGCATATATAGGACTATTAGTAGTTAATTTACAACATCCCATAACACAACCGAAATTTAGTCATATCTCTTCGGCCATTAATTAGTTTCAAACCATTACTAAAATTTACATCTATATGACTATTAGTAGCTAATTTACAGTATGATCAACACGACCAACATTTTGGTCATATTTATTTGGTCATTAATTGGTTGTTTGGGATGATCATATAGTAGTATATTTTTTTGTGTATTTGGTTATTAATTATGAAAATTAAAGACTAAATCAATGACTAAATTAGTGACCAAATTTATTACTAAATATACTACTAGATGAAAAAATTGAGGCAACCAATTAATGACTAAGCTAAAAATGACTAACAGTTGGTTGCGTTAAAAGATACTATAAATTAGACACTATTGGTCGTTGACTGAAAAATGGACATTTATATGCAAATTTTAGTCATTTTTTAGTAACTAAATAACCATTTTGTACTAGTGGGAGCCTTGTAATAACTTGGGTTGAGTTATTAATCCTAGATCCTTTGTTAAATAAACACTTTGCAGCGTTTTTTGCATTGAGTTACTAGTCCTAGAGCCTTGGTTGGACAAACACTTTGTAACCTGACAATAGTTGTGGGTTGGGTTACTAGACCTGAAGCCTTGGTTGGAGCAAACACTCTAGAACCCTGGAAAACTTGGGTAAAGACCAATTTGGTGATGGTTAGTGATGTCTAACCATGAGGTGGAATCACTATCTGAGGGTTGAGGTGTTTTTGCCTTTGGAATCCGTATTTTGGTTTTGATGGATTTTTTCTATGAGTTCCCACATTCATGCTTGGAATATGGCATGAGGTTGATTTCCTGAAGAGAGATTTGGTTCAGCCAATCTATGGTTGGGTGGAAGGTGGAAGTCCTAAACCTAGTTGGCATTTGCACTCATTATTAATAGCTTCTTCTACTTGGAATCATATGGTTAAATATACTTGTTTATATGTGTTTTATCTGGATGTTATATCCTTGATATTTTTATTGGTTATATGATTGTTATGACTAAGTTTTATGAAATTACTGATGGATGTCTCTCATCATGTTTTGGTTAACCATTTAATTTTCAATAAGTGTATGGCTTAACAGATAGTAATTAATTTATTCTTATTAGATATGAATTATTCTTAGTGATTCTCAAATAAGGGTGGGGCCCCTATGCTTGGATTTGTTGTTTAAACCTGTAGATTGCATATTTGTGACATCTTTTACAAAATTCATGTCACATTTAGTATGGGTCCAGTCAAGTCCTTATTCAATTATTTACATTTGTATCATTGTTTTGATGTTAGTTTTCATTTCTGGAAGTTTCATGGAGTTCTTGGCAGTGGCCCAAGTCCTAGCCGTGAAAAAGTGGCACATAACCAGAGTCTCTGGCACAAAACTACCTAGAAAATTCCCTAGTCACATGCTTTTCTTGTTGTGGGAGCGACTGGAGGGTCTCGGTCACATGCATACCCATTTCAAGGGAGCAACTAATTTTTTGATGCAGGAAAATGTAAGTTTGTCTAAGGGGTTGGTCACCTAGATGGGTTGGATGGCTCATGTGGGTTATGTTGAAGGTGTAGAAGGTCGAGTTGTCTATGCTCCATTTTACCACTTCCTTAACTGTTACATAGGGATTTCTATAATATCATATTAACTCTTCATCACATGTTTACCCTGGTTGGATGGTTACTTGGGTAGATGTGGGAGGATGGTGTTACACTCATCCTCAAATCATAATCGTGAAATATTTTTCTTGCCTATCCCTTGGTAATGTTTTCATCTCCATGGAGAAAATTTATGACTTATCTCATTTTGAAGTTCGATGGCGAGGGTAAAATATAGACAATCGAGCATTTTTTTTTCAATTTTTGCAAATCTCATGAAATAAAAGATGAATATATTTCTTGTGTTCTTTTTTTCCTCACCCTTGAAGAAGATCGTGTTAATCGGTGGTGTCATACCTTACCATATGATTCCATACATTATTTTGATCAACTCCTCAAGGAGCTTCATCAAGATTTTGATAGGTATGATTATCGATATGATTTTAAAAGAATCAATCATCTTAGAATGGATCCTAATGAATCAATTGTGTATTTTTCAAATTTATTTATTCACATATGTTATGAGTTTCATGAAGAATATAGATTTTCGGATTTCCTCAAAAGGAAGTTCAAAATTTTGTTTCAAATCTCTTTGTATGGTGAATCTAAACCACCAAATATTTTTGTTCTCCCAACATTCAAAAAATGTGAGACAACTTTAATTTCATAGGAGGAAACTACTATTCCTTTTTTCCTTTGTCCTCCTCGTTTTTAAGTACCAATTTGGGTGGCTCCCTGTGATAATGTTGAAGTTGGGAAATATAGAAATAAAATTCTCGATCCATATCCTCAATCTTCTTCTACTTTTCATGATTTAAATCCAATGGAAAAAACCTTGGAATGGTTTATGAACCCTCATGTGAAGGTTAATCCTTCCATCTATCGGTATGATATTTACACACATAACCCCAGTCTTGAATATGATTTTAATTTTTGGTATCCTCTATCATATCTTTCCCATGATCCCTTTCCCCTTTATCTTCTTGATCATTCTCATTCTATAGATTTTAACTTTTACAATATAAACAATGATCAAGTGCAAGGTGGTCACTCTTCACAGGTAGATGATCAGGAAAGTGAGGATTATTTTTATATTTATTCTCTTTTTCAAATCCTCCATCCCAATAATATGTTTTTCCATCCTTTATTTATTTTGAATCTAAGAATCTCACTGATGAATCAAATGGAATTGATTTTTCCAATCAATCTGAAGACTTGGATAACTTTCATTTTGGTGATTCAAATTTCATTAATGAATGTGATGATAGTTGCCCAAGTTCAGCATTTGATATTTCAATTTCTCAAGAATTTTTTGTTTTGGAAGGTTTAGACCTCAAATTTGGTTTGCTCCAAGATGTTTCTCTTATGGAGGCTTCCTCTTCACCTCACTATCCCTTGTGTAATACTATTTGTAATGAATTAACTTGTGAAGGAGATAATTATTTCTCTTCAAATTTATTATCTAGTGAGTTTTATTTTGAATTGACAAAAGGTAGTAAGGTCATTCATGATAAATAAGAAGGAAATAAACTTATCAAGTATCAATCCCATTCCTTATCATTTACAATTTTTCATGAATAGTATCATTCTATTTAGGTTACTCATGAAATTTTCTTCATTTATCCATCTTTAGATATGAAATTAGAAGAATCTTTTGACCTGGGTAATATGTTTGTCAAATATAAAACTTATGACCAAATCAGTGATGTAGATGACTTTGATTTGGATAATAGTGATCTTGTTGAATTTAATGATGGTATTTTTCCATACACCATGCATGATATGATCAAATCTTCAACATCTCATTCTATGATCTTGGAAATTCCAGGACTTATCAGGAATCCGAGGAACTTCAACTTTTGTTAATGGCTATGTCAGGTTTTGGCAACTATAGTAAGATCCCAGAGCTAAGTCTGATCTGGAATTTCTCACATGATTATTTTCTTTGCATGGTTTCACTGGATGTAAATCACTTCTTGGAGGATGCTATATATTTTGAATATGTCTCTTTCAAATTTCAAGATTTTATCTCTAGTTGGATTGAATATTCTCTTTCACTTAGGTTATCTTCATGAAAAAAATTTATATCAAACTCGACTTTGGAATGTATAACCTTTATGAATGAGAAAATCTATTAAATTGATCATGCTAAAGATTATCTTTGGCTGAAGAATTCATACATGTCACATTCTTTTAAAGTAACCAACTTCTAATCCTTCATATGAATTTTTCAGATACTGATTATTTCCTTCATGGCACCAAACATCCATTTCAATGTCAATGAATGCTTGTGTTATTTGTTGAATCAACTTCCTATTTTCATCCACTACATCTTGGAATGTTTCATGTGCTTGCCATATTTACATTCCTTTTGAATTATTATGTTGTCATTCTTGGATGTAGCCAGTCACAAGTAGATGGTTTGTTACATTCAACATATGGGGAAGATGATTCTTTCATTCGAGGCATTTGCAAATATTTTCAAAACGATTTATCTTTGTCATCGCCTCATCGAGAATATTATGTCTTAATCAACCCATGTGATCATGGTCATTATTCTAAAAATTGTAATTAAATTAATAATTCCCCCCCTATTGTACCTAATGATGGTTGTTTCACATAATTTTATCTTTATGGTTTATATTCGCAATATCCAGATACTTTTCAAGAATTTGAGGCACCTCATCCTTCGTTGATGGTTAATTCAGGTCCTCACTATATTTACAAGCCTTTCGAACATGATAAAATTAATTTTCCCTTACAAGATTCTCATCCTGATCCCATACCATTAATTGAAATTATTTCTCTCAATTATTTCATGATATTCAAGAGGATTGTTTTCAATTCCAATATTCAATCTATCATCAGTTAGAAGCATTTGACCTAGCAAGCCCATTTTCTAAAGGAAAGTTCCCATGTTTCCCGATGTTTACTAAGAAGAACACAAATTCATGTGATTTCACTAGGAGTTTTAGAGGTTTGTATGATATTTTTTCTTATCGAAAAGGTAAGGTGGTAGGTTGGGTAAAGTCGGGTGGTATGCCATATATTTCTTCATTTAATAAATACCTTCTATTTTTTGTTCAATATATTAAATTTCTCATTTTTTCTGCACATTATTATATATCATTTGTAAATGATCTTATCTTTGTGTTTGTAGGCCGAGACCAATTATGATGGCTTCACTGGAAATATCATTACACTAATCTCTGACATTCTAGCAAGTCAGGTTGGGAGTAGGCTTAGTTGTATTTATTTTCCCTTGCATTGTATACACTCTCTACCGTGCTCTCCATCAATTATTTGCATTTGTTTGCTTTCTTATTATATTTTGCATGTTGTTTTATATTCTTCCTCCATTTTATTTGTTTTTTGGTTTTCTTTTGTTTTGTTTTCATGTTTTTTCTTTTTTCGTTTTGTTCAATAAGACTTTGAATGAAATATGTTATCCTTCGACTCAAAAGGAAATGCAACAAACTTGAAAAGGGGAAGTTGTGATGATGAGAAATGGTTGCCTAATATTTTACCTCTTCTCTATCTTCAATTTACCTATATTTAAATTCAATGGTTTATGAATGGAAAATACAATCCAATCGAATGAAAAGCCTTTAATTGAACTATAAAACTTGTATCTATTCTAGGATCCTCATTCCTCGACTAGGTATTGTAAGTAAACACTAATTTTCTTGTTGATATAATTAATTAGAGAAAGGATAAAGGGAAAATATAAAGAAAGAAAACCAATGTCAGAGGTTATATAAATACTTCTCTTGAGGGGAAAACTCCTCTACTCTCGATAAATCAAGATCCCTCTTCAACCCATTGAAAAGAAATGAGTGTAGAAATAAAGTCATATCAAATAAATAAATAAAGGGTGAAAGAAAAGAAAGGCTTCCTACTTAGGGAGGTGAAGAAAGTGACTTCGCGAAGGTATTTACCATGATCACTAGAAGAAAAGAAAATCTTATGCTCCTGTAGTGACTCTTCCGGGGTATTGTCCAGGTCTTCTCGTAGCAAAGAAAAGCTAAACATGAAAACCATACTCTAAATATATTCAACTCACCGCACATACTACCCTTTCCTATATCTAAACAATTGTGATTTCACAAGCATTAATATGTGTTTAAATAAGTAAGGGAATGAATGGAGCTATATCTCTAACAGGGTTAAGTAGGGAAGCTAAGGTAACCTGAAACATGAATCAATACTTCCTCAAATACTGAGACCTTGCACTTATATAAATGAACCTAAATAGAAAATTTGAAGTTCTACCAGTGAGTCACCAAGTGTTTTCGTTGTGATCAACACCCTCCAAAAAAAATAAAAACACTTGAATTTTGGAGTCTACAGAGGAAATTGTGATCTGTCGCTCTATGGTTACTCCATGGTGGTTTTATGTTTTGAAAATTGTTTAATTATTTTTCCTTGTTTAAAAATTACAAGTCACTTTCACACACATGCTCAGTCTCTGATGGATTCATGAGAACACTTCCTTTATGAAGGCTTGGACAGGCATAACGTCGTCCATCAAGACACTGTCTATGTGATGTTAAACTCATGTCAAAATTCAATGTGCACTTTTATTGACAAGTTCCACTAACTTTATTGTTTTATTACTCTTATTTTGGTGAGTTTTCTCAGTGTTCATATTCTTTGCTTTTTCATTTTCAAAATTGTTGGTTCCACATTCACAGTTGTTGTTTTGACTTTATTTTACTTTAATAAGTGTCATTTTCATGTTATATTCATTTTGGAATGTGTTTCTTTCATATTCTTTCACATTTTGTAAGTGTCATATTATTTTTTCCTCATGTCACACATCACCAAAAGTTAGATCTGGTGCACTTTTCTAGATAATTCAACCTAGCATATCATTGGAACATGCACCAAACACAATCATGCAACTTACTACAACTGTTGGTCATAGTCACTGAAATTGTCATAACTTGGTTTCTAAGTGTTGTAATGCATTATTTCAATTGTCGCACTTATAAATAGGTGTAACTTTGTTGTTGTTTTAAGATGTGATCATTGTTCATGAGTTCTATACATTCCATTGGCTTGAATTGATGGCATTTATGTGTGTGACCTAGTCATGTTAGTATTCATTTCATTCTGCTACTCTTCTCATCCCACACTTAGCCATTTTGAGGGTTCTTCTTGGTCCTCCATCCCAACGCAAGTTATAAAGGCAATAATCCTCTTACAAGGTGATAATAGTAACTTATTCTTGAGCCTCCTTGACATATATTTCCTCCCATACCTATGCACTAAGTATTTTCTAAGGTCCCCTCCCTCCCACGGTGCATCAATACTTCCTAAGGATAATTCACCTAACCTTAGGTTACCTCCCTCATTGAAAAGTGAATTCCATATGAACAAGTAGCCAATTTTGGAGATAACTACGCCTTTCCAAGCCTGAGCACACCTCAAAACAAAAAATCACACTTAAAAACAATGAAACACACTTCAAAATATTAGTGAAAAGGTGCACTTTATAAGAATAAGGACAGTATCTCATCTAAAAAGTGCACTCTAGACAAACAAGGACCTTCGTACCTTAAAAAGTGCACTCTAGACAAACAAGGACCTTCGTACCTTAAAAAGTGCACTCTAGACAAACAAGGACCTTATTACCTTAAAAAGTGCACTCTAAGAGCTTGAGTGCTCTTATGAACAATGAGCATACTTAAAAACTATGATATCACTCTTTCGATTCGAAGAACTAAACCCTCCTTGAGCACATGGCACACTCATGAAGCATGAGCTTCGTTATTCTATTAGATCACATAGCACACTCACAAAGAAAAAATCCTTAGAACACATGGTGCAATCATGAAGAAAAAAGCTTCATCATTCCATTTGAGTGCATGGTGTAGTCACCAAGCATGAAGCTTCAACACACTCCTTTGACATGAAGAACTAGACCCTATTTGAGTGCATGAGCGCATCCTGAAGGCTTGAGTGTTTATCCTTCATCTCTTAGGATTTCTACCTTGTAACTTTTTATTCTATCTGAGCACATGATCACACCTTGAAGGCCTCAAGGCTTGAAGACTCAATCCTTCATCTCTTCAGAGTGCATTTTTGCTCCTTATTAGTATATTTGGGTGCATTAGCGCACCTTGAAGGCCTAAAGGTCTGATTCCTTACTCCTTCGTCTCTTTGGAGTGTGCCCTTGCACCCTTGGTGTTATCTCTCTCTTTCTTGAGTGGAAAAAAACACCTTGAAGGCCTCTTATGAGCCTTGATGAGCTTAACTATGCCCTCCTAATCAATCCATTTTCTTTTAACCCTCTCACAAGCCTATTACGAGAATATCATTCCATGAGCTAAGTAATGATAGAATAGATCCTTTAAGACTAATTTTCCTTGCAATGAATTATCTTCATTTGGAGGAGTACTATCTCAGCATGACAAGGATATGTTGATGTAGACAGCAAGGATAAATCATAACGAAACATTTGCAGAGAAGAATAAAAATAAATAAAAATCATGAAGACCTAAATAATATCATGTATTGAGACAAAAAATATGCATTGCATGATGACTCGTACGATTCAGATATTGATAAAATACCATTTTGAGGGTGAAGAAAAGAAAAAAAGTGGCCCTTTCATGGAGATGGAGTATAGATCCAGATATATAATCAAGAATGAAAAATTAAGCAGCAAGGAAGACAACTTAGCATTTCCACCTCATCATGAAGTTCATGTCCTCATTGTCAAGTTGTAATTTCTACCAATTCCATCATAATAGTCAATGTGTGTCCATGTTTCTTTCCACATCATGTGGAATGTTATGATGTATTCTAAATAAATGAAAAAAATGTAATGTGTGGAATTCCAAGATTCATATGTGAGTCATATATGGAAAAATATTTCATAAAAGTCAAAAAGTCATTATAAGTTCAAGAGTTGTTTAGAAGTCCAAAAGACACACTGGGATTCCAAGAGCCATGAAGATAATTCAAGGGTCACGGGGATATGAAAGTTCATTCCCCTTAATATAAAAGAAACCTCATAACTCAAGAAATGGCCTTATGGAGGCTTAAGATTTGGAGAGTTATTATTTGCTTCTATAGATTGCATAGGAGAGAAAAATATTCTCTGGAGAAGAAATAAGTGGCTTAATGTTCAAATATTGGAACTATTGTATCAATATTGTAATTGTGTACTTGGATCTTTCACCTCATAATTGAAGCTCGATGATTGAACCCATTTTCATGCATGTATCATGATTTTTTTAGGACTATTCTTTGTATGTTTAAAGTATATGCCATATGTTCATATGTACGGAAGAAATTGAATTATTTTGGTGGCTTTTTTACTCATGTTGTTGAATATGTGTTGTATCCACTTTAATAATTGTTATGTATACTATTTTTCTAATGAATCTTTATTTTCTCGTGCGTCTCTATTATGTTAGTACTATTACTTCCTTCTAAAGGATCACTTTTGTATCCCCTCTTGTGAAGGTCACCTTTTACACGCTGCAATCAGTGTTTCACAATGTCAACTTACTTACGTGTTAAAGGTTTATGTATATAATATCTCATGTTATATATTGAAACCAAGATGAACCTTTGTGTTATGGTGGTCAGGCCGATACTTCGGATGGGGCTCCTACTCCAAACAGTGTGAGGTCTAATTGGTACTTCACATCGAGCAGACCCCTTGTATGTTGCCGATGTCGGTCGCCATCAGAATTTTGGTGCTACAATGAGGGACATATGACAAGTTGTTCTGGTTGTATATGTGTTGAAAATATTAGGTCTAATGTCTCATCCTCAAATCATAATCCAAGAATGTTTTTCTAACCTATTCCATGGTAATATTTTCATCTCCACGGAGAAAATTTATGACTTGTCTCATTTGAAATTTGATGGAGAGGATAAAATATCCAAAATCGAATATTTCTTTTAGTTTTTCAAGTTTTTCAAATCTCAGGAAATTGAAGATGAAGATATTTCTTGTGTGATTTTTTCCTCACCCTTTAAGGTCGTGTTAATCAATGGTGGCACAACTTACTGTTATCTTCCATCCATTCTTTTGATCAATTCCTCAATGAGTTTCATTATTTTTTTCATAGGTATCATTACCGAGATATTTTTAAAATAATCAATCATCTTAGAATGGTGACTAATGAAAAAATTGAGGGTTTTTCCAATTGATTCCTTCACTTATGTTATGCATTTTCTTTAGAATATACGGATTTCATTTCCTTATAAAAAAAAAATTCAACTATCTTTACATGGTGAATCTAAACCCCCAAATGTTCTTGTTCTCCCAACTTTTAAAATTTTGATACACCTCTAATTTCAGAGGAGGAAATTTCTATTCCTTTAATCCATTTTCCTCCAACTTTTTTAGTAATAATTTGGGTTTCTCCCTGTGATAATTTTGAAGTTTCTAAATCTAGAAATCAAATTGAACCAAATTTGATCCAATATTCGATATCTCATTCTACGATCTTGGAAAGTTCTAGTAATTATTAGGAAGTGGAGGCACTTCAACTTCGATTGATGGTTATGTCAGGTTCTCATGAATCTGGTAAGATCCTTGAGCTAAGTTAGATCTATATTTTCTCGCATGATTCTTTTCTTTGCATGATTTCATTAGATGTAAATCCCTTATTGAAATATGTTTGTTATTTTGAATATGGCTCTTTAAACTTTCAATATTTTGTCTTTGGTTGGATTGAAGTTTTTTTTATTTAGTTTATATTCATGTAAATTTATTATATCAAACTCAAGTTTTTATACCTTTCATGAATGAGCGAAGCTGTGAAATTGATCATGCAAAATAATATCTTATTCCGAAGGATTCATACTTGTCACATTCTTTTAAAAGTAACCAACTCCTAATCCTTCTTGTGAATATTATGATATTTATTATTTCCTTCATCGCACCAAATATCCTTTTCAATATCAATAAATTATTATGTTATTTGATGAATCAAGTTCCTCTTTTTCATCCACTACATCTCATCTAGTTTCATATGCTTTCAATATTGGCAATCCTTTTTAATGATTATGATATCATTCTTGTTTCTATACAATCACAAGTAGATGTTTTTTCACATTCAATATATGAGGAATATGATTATTTCATTGAAGAATTTGTAAATTTTTTCAAACTGATTTATCTCTATTGTCTTCTCATCGAGAATATTATGTCTTAATCAACCCATCTGATCATGGTTCTTGTTCTAAAAACTTTCATTAAATTGATAATTTCCCCACTAGTGTACCTAATTATGGTAGTTTCACATCATTTGATGTTTACGGTTTATCTTCTCAATATTTAGATACCTGCCAAGAAGTTGAGGCACCTCAGTCTTCACTGATGGTTATGTCAGGTCCTCACTATCTTGACAAGCCTTTTGAATATGATCAAATTCATTTTCCCTTAAAATATTGTCTGTTAGCTCCCTGTAATTAGCAATATTGGCAAATTCCAACTACAGCGAGAACACTATTTCAACCACTTTGGGATTCTAGGATCTAGGCTTCCTAAATCCGGAGAGGGATCTCTCCAATAAGTGCAAAGTTTGATTTATATTTAAGGCTTTTGGGTAATTATATTAGGCTAGTTATGAAGGCCGAGGGTTTTGTTTTGTTTTTGGATGGTTGATCATGATTCTTATTTGAGTGGAAAGTTCTAAATGGAAAGAGTTTCAAAGGTGTGAATTTGCAAGCAATCAAAACAAGTTTTGGCTAAGGAGATATATATAACGCTAGTTTTTAGTCCATTGGGCTATGAATTCATAATAGGGTTTAATTGAAACAACAAGGTTCAAGAGTGGTCCATGGGGAAATTCATCTATGTCTAAGGATCTCTTTAGAGTTGATTCATGGAATGAAATGATACAATAAGAAGGGGAATTTAAACAAATGAAGAACAAAGAGTAGCCTAAGATCAATTAAGTACTTTGAAACTATCTTGATTTTGGCATACACTTAAGTAAGGCATAAAATTAATCTAAGATCTAGTAAGTAATTTGAAACTATCCAGCTTTTGATGCACCTTCACTAGAAAAACATTTAAACACAAAGGGAAACTTTCAGGGCAACTGTTGGAGAATAAACTAGAGGACAGGGCTCACCATAAACTTCCCTACCTCTACTTTACTTTGTATACCCTCAAGACAAACACATAAGATAACAAAGAATGGTCTAAGATCAGGTAAGGACATTTAACCTAGCCTGCTTTCAACACACTCTTGGAAACTTTTAGATAGTTTTTTGGGATAAAACTAAAGGATAGGGCTCACCATTACTTCCTTAGTTCATCTCTACTTAACATAAACTGAAAATAACATTCAAGAACAACATTCAGCTCAGACAGTAGGACGAGGGAACGCCTGCATTCCAAACTGCTTAAATTGAATTAAATCATTCCTAAACAACACAATTTGGAGGAAAACATGTAGATAAAGCTTATCAATCAGAGAAGGGTACTGATATATAGTAAATCATAACACTATGCTTGTTGTTATTTATCAGAGAAGATGGAAAAAGTGGAAACAGAAATCAAATAACAATTTACAATAAGAAATAACATCACCGTCGACATAGACCAAGATCCCATAAATCAGCTTGTGTTCATGCTTCAAACCAGTTACAGCTTTAAGTCCAATGTTTCAGTTCAATAATCATCTTCACTTCTTAGACTAACTTATTTAATCACAAGCAGAGCCTCAAGAGCCCGTGAACACTATTTACAGGTAGAAGTTTCAAGCTCAAGTATATTTCAAAGTTTTGTAACCAACGTTTACAATGAACTCCTCACTGAGATTTTATAGAAGGATGAGGAGGTTGAAAGAGAAAAGATCTAAGGTTTCAATTAATATAGATTTAGTACTTCTCGGCCTTTGAGGGGCTCAATGGAGAAGTTTACAGATATTTGTCTGTATTAATTGTTTTACATTTAAGAGTTGAGCTCAGTGGGAGCTTTTGTTGACTTTAAGGCTCTATTTCATGATATAATAACTCTGCTGATATTTTTTGCATTGAGTTCTTTTGGAAGAATTAACTATTCGGCTGCGTTGAGGCAAATATATTCTTTTCAGATCATAACTCGGCCTCTATTGAATGCTTTGAGGCTATAGGTGGCATTCTGGTAGCTGAGAGGAATCAATTTGCCTCTTATGTGGTAGTGGAAGCTCTCTGTCTGATAGATATTATTGATTTTTCCTTAATTGTGTTTAATTGAATGGATTAGGCTTTTAATTTCAATCTTAGCTGTAATCTATTCAAACTGTGTAAATTAGCTTCAATTCTTTGTTTCTGGATTGATTTAATTCTTCAACGCTGATACTCTTTGGCTTTGATTTAATTGTCTATGTCTTGTTGATGTGCAGGTACCACAAAGGGCTCATATGGCATCAATGCCCATGAAGCATTGAGAAAACGTGACTTTGAAGCCTTTGGAATGATCTTTCTGTATGTGCAAAGGCATGGGGGATCGTCATCCCCAGCCTTTGGTTTTCCTATGATATAATGGAAAAACCATATAAAGCCTGCAAAAATACATAAAACAATTAAAAAATCCTGCGTTTATGTGGTAAAACTGCTTAGGAGGCCGTGGTTAGGAGAAAATAGCAGAGATTAAGTTGGATCCGTTGATCTAGCAAAGATCAATGGTGGGGATTAGTTGTGAATATACTAAGTGAATGAGTCACTTTATAATAATATAGGCGTAAAATGTGAGAAAATACAAAGAAAAAAGCGAAAAATCCCTTTGGCAGAGAAAATCTGTTTTAAGAATTGAAATTGGGGTTTCGGGATGATCATGGGCCGTCGGATGGGATCAGGCCACGAGATCAATGGTGGAGATTACACGTTGAAAACCTTTGTTAGAGGCGGAGGGTGATAGTATAAAGTGAGAAATGATTTGGGACTGTTTATCTGCAGAGATCAACGGCTGAGGAGGAACGCGATATAATATAGTGCAAAAGGGGATAGGTGGTTCTAGGAAGGAAAACCACAGGTTTCGCGTGGCTAAAAGGGGAAAAGGTGGTTTTCTCTTTTTGAACGCGATATGATTTAGAGGCGACCACGTATCTTTCCAAAACAACTTATATCGCATAATTTTTACGGATTGACATTCATGCTTCAAGTTACACGATATGGAATGTCGACTGTCAGATCTGGGGCCTTAGATCTAATGGTGGGGAGCGAGGGCGATCTTGGATAGATGTGCGGGCATAAGTGGGAAGGGCGGTTTCAATCTGAGCTGTTGGATATAAGATGGATGACTGAGATCAAATTTTGAAGGGAGGCAGGACCCACAGGAGGTAGGCCTTTCGAGGTTAATATGAGCCATTATATGTATAGGATCAATGGTCAGGATTAAAACTGGGGTTAAAACAAAATAATACACAGGCGGAGAAAGGGTGAAGAAGGACCATTGATCTGCAGAGCTCAATGGCCAGGATTTGGCCTAAAACATTATGAAGTGGGTATATGATTTTAAACCAAATTCGGGAAATGAAATCTGGACCCTCCGATCTGGACACGTGGACGACCCAGATGCAATCGGAGGCATGCGATCAATGGGGGAAGAACTCGAATGGTGTCGATGTGACTAAGCGCTGGCCATCGATCTGTGGATTAGATCGACGGTGAGAAATGCGTCGGAGGATCACCAATCGGGGAGAGGTAAATATAATATGAAATGCGCCCTTTGAAATTTGCCGATGCAATACTGCGCGGTTCGTTGATTGGTCTGAGATCAACGGTGGATATTGTTTCAAATCATGCACTGGTAGAAACCCTTTAATACATATAAAAACCAAAAATTAATGAAATACAAAGGTTTTGGCTATCGAGCGGGTTGTATATATGAGGCTGGCGCCCGTCTGTGGGGCCTTTGGATGTATGGAGATCAAAGGCTCGGGGCTTTATTTATAAGGGCCAATTGCATCGGAAGCACGGTGCAGGCTTTTCAATCTACCCATTTAGAATTCTCTGATGTGATTAGCGCTTCGGGATTTTAACTCTTGGTCCCGAGCATAGGTTTATATGGAGAGAAGCGGGGGGCGGGGGTTTATACAATGGGGCTCAACCGCATCGGAATTTTGATGTGGGGCTTTTCAATCTACCCATTTACATTAAAAAACATTGCCCCTGCAGATTTTAGACCAAAACTTAGGAAAGAGTGGGTTTTTGAATTAACAAAGGGAAATATGCATCAGAGATGGATTTATATAGTGTTTAAGCGCCAAATGCGGGCTATATGGTTATATGAAATAACAATAATATTTGGGGTTTATAAACAAAGGGCTTAATCGCATGAGGAGAGGCTTTTAACCACCGTGTAATTTGACTTACTTGTGATCGATTGTTCAATGTGATATGCTAAATTCTAACACTTGGTTCTAGTCTTGGGTCATATGGTAGGTGTTATTGCCTAAATCTACCTCGAAATTTGAAGGAAGGAAGAGTCTAGGGTAACATCAAACCACATAAATACTTGTGGCTAGCCCTACAAGGACAGGAGAGGGCTCTCTCCATGAAAGAATATTCAATGGAACACAATAAATGGACTGATATTAGGCTAGATAAAATGATGGGAAAAAGGTTTAATAAAATGAATGAATGAATTAATGAATTAATTTCAGTGATGTGTGGGATTAAAGGGACAGTTGAAATCGGGAATTAAATTAGGACACAGGGTATTTCATGGGGCAAGATAGGTAGGAAAATTAGCAATTAAAATTTAATGAGGATGGGATGGAAAGACTGGTGCGGAGCTGAAAAGGGCACAATAAATGGATCCTTTTCAAACAGAAGAAAAATACAGAGTATGAATGATTCCCCAAGGCAGAGCATATAAAATGGATTCTACCTTTCTATCTTGAAAGCATTAAAAAGGAAAATTTTATGGATGAATGGAACACATAACAATTCACATATGAAACAAAGCAAAAAAACAAATGCTAAACCTCATACCACATGGATCCCACAAATCAGAGCTGCATCTCTTATTAATTCCTGTCAAACTATACAATGTAGCACAGAGATGTTCTTCCACACTATTCCCCTACTTTCAGACTCAGACTTTTTCAGACTTCTTTACAAATGATTTACAACTACATTAAATAGGCTGGAATATGGGAACATAGATCCACAAGAAAAGGGATTTGTTTCAACCGCTGAAGAACTGAAATACAATCATAGTAAAGAAATACAACAATATGCCCTTGAAAATAAGGGACATCATTGCATTTGACCAGTTGGATATTTTGATGTTAGGCTGTATGAAAGAAAATAGCTAAACTGATGAACAAATTTCCTATTTTGCTGCTTATTGTAACAATCTTTGTTTTAAATAAGCTCTCAGCCCTTTGACTGTCGCTTTTCTTTCCACTATTCCTTTATTCTTTGAATTTTTAATACAATGTCGTTGCAATAAAATAAATTGAATTTATGCCTTTCGTGAAGGGAAATTTTATTTTTAAATGGGAAAGGGAAGCGAAATGGGGCGGAAATCACATTAATCGCAATCGGAATCGGTGGGAGCGGAGAGATATAATATAGCAAATAATAGTGAAATCACAATCGGAATCGGGGAGGGGGGCAGGCTGAGTGATATATATATATATATATGAAACAATTAAAATATGCGATGCGATGGTGGAATGAGTGCAATCGCAATCGTAATCGGGACTTTGGGGCAGGCATATTGCAATGGGCGGTTGAAACCAAAACTTTCGATGTGATTGGAGAAGGGGGAATGGGAAAAACCTTTGTACAAAATGAAATATAACAAATTTCACATATAGAAAGGGGAAGGTCCTTTATAATATATATGGGTGGAAGTACCGTATGGTGGGCCTGAGGGTCAATTGCAATCGCAACATCGGAGGGGAGGGGAGTGCAACACAAATGGAAATGCCGATGTCGATGGCTCGATTAAGTTTGAGTTGTCGGATCGGCAGGGAAGATCAACGGTGGGATGTGGATCGGAAGTTGCAATCACATTGGAGTTTTTGGACGTGGGTCAATTGTAATAGCATGTCAAAGTTTACGATGCGATTGATCGGGGCGATGGAATCGGGCAATGCGATCAGGTAATCGGAGGAAAGAGGTGTGATCGAGATCGGAAGAAGGTTGGCGATCGGAGGAGGAGCGCAAGACTTGCGATGCGATCAATCGCATCGAAATATTGCGATTGGAGCGATCGGGAGCACTTCAAATAGAACACGTGGTTCAGAAGAATTTTTCGATTTCTGTTAGGGAGTTTATAATATAATACTTTAATATAAATTTTTATTATAAGGTGTGATGGGGAAGTGGTTATATACGACAGGACTTTATAAAATAAGTTTTTTACGATAAAGTCCTATGGCATGAAGGGGAAGTGGTTTGGCATAATCGCATATGTATTTATAATGCGATTTTATAATCGGAAAGAGGGGAAAAGGGGTTTTTATTAAAGAAATATAAAACTTTAATAATATAAAGTTTAAGGGAAAAATGGGAAATAGGGGGTATATGAGGGTATAAGGGCTTTTTAAGCATAAATTTCAATCCAGAAGTCAGTTTTGAGAGTGTAGTATACCGTTGGAAAGCTCTTTCTGGGCTCTTTCTGATGGATCTACTTGAAAGATGATTTGGCGCTGAGCATGCTATGGAAAACTTCTATGAAGGCAGGGACATCACTTTGTGGAGATAACAGCTTCTGAATTGTGACTTATTACATATGATGATATATAATGAATAATAATAAAGGTGAAATATCATGTTTTCACCTCAAAACATGGTTTTGAGGAAAAAATTACATCAAACTAAATAAAATGTCTCTCTGATTCTTCCTGGTGCTGTGACTTTGAGCTTATTGGCTTCCTCATGACCTTGCTGATATTATTGACATTTGACTCATTAATTTGACCATGGTGAGACCCTAGAAACTAATGAGACCCATCCTATGACCTACTGATATGATTTTGAGAATAAAAGTGACTAATGAATAAAGACCATAGAAAGGAAAATCAGCAAGTACCTCATGAGGGACAACTGATAAAAATTACTACCATCAATGAATCCATGACCTAGCGGAATGGTGAAATTGATTATTATGGGACTCCTAATATGAAAATGCAAAGAGTAACTTTGATCAACATTAGCGGTATGACTGGAAAGTGACACTAATAGGAAGTGGTTTTAGGACTTAGCCCAAAGGGGTTTAAGCCCATATTCAAAAATAATTGTTTTTTATGAAATTTTTCACAGTTTTTGATGGATTTGGGGGTTTCGGAAAAGTTTAAAAATGAGTTTTAAACTTTGTAATAGGATTTTTCATGAAGGGAAGAAGGGAAATAATGAAAAATAGAGGAATTTTATGGGGAAAAATGAAGGTTAGTTTTGAGTGGAGGAAGGGAAAAATGGTGTTTTACATCAGTATTTCTCTATGAAATCAGCATAATTTCATAATTTAAAATGGAAACAGTAGTGAAGATTTAAAAAAAGGGCATGATGTCTTCATGAGTCTTCAAGAGATAACATTTTTAGCAATAAAATTGTTTCTTTAAGGCTCCAAAAATGATTTAGCCATCTTTTGATATAACAAATTTTATAGGTGGCTAACATTGTCATCTTGATCCCATACCATTAATTGAAAATTATTTCTCTCAAGTATTTTAGGATATTCAAGAGGATTGTTTTGAATTCCACGATCTAATGTATGATAATTTAGGAGCATCTTACCTAGCAATCCCATTTTCATAAAACATTTTCTGATCTTTCTTGATGTTTTCTAAGAAGAACAACACAAATTCAAGTGATTTCAAAAATATTTCTGGAGTTTTGTATGATATTTTTTCTTATAAAAAAGGTAAGGTGGCAGGTTTGATTAAGACAGGTGGTATGGTATTTTGTAAATGATCTTATATTTGTGTTTGTAGGTCGGGACCAATTACGGTGGCTTTATTGGAAATATAATTACACTTATCCTTGACCTTATAGTATGTTAGTCTAGGAGTAGGCTTAGATCGATTTAGTTTCCCTTGCATTGCATCCACCCTCTACCCTTCTCTCCATCAAGTCTTTTCATTTGTGTGTTTTCATATTGTATATTCTGCATGGTGTTTTATGTTCGGCTTCCATTTGCTTTGTTTTTTGGTTTTTTTTGTTGTTTTTTCATTTATTTTCATTTTTTGTTTTGTTCAATAATAATTTGCATGAAATATTCTCTCATTTAGCTTAAACGATAATGCGACAAAATTGAAAAGGGGTAGTTGTGATGATGAAAATACTTGGATAATATGCTACCCCTCTTCTCTATATTAGTTTTACATATCTTTAAAGTCAATAATGTTTGAATGGAAAATATAATTCACTCGAATGAAAGGCCTTTCATTGACCTATAAGACTTTTATCTATTATAGGATCCTCATTCATCAACTAGGTATTGTAAGTAAATAGTTTTTTTCTTGTCGATCCATTTAAGTAGAGAAAGGATACGGGGAAAATATAAAGAGAGAAAATGAATATCATATGTTATATAAATAATTTTATGAATGATAAAATGCCTCTACTCTCAATAATTCCAGATCACTCTTCTGACCATTGAAAATAAATAAGTTTTTATGCACAATCCTATTAAATAAATAAATAAATGGTGAAAGAAGAGAAATGACTCTTGCACAGGGAGGTGAAGCAAGTGAATTTTTTGAGGTACTGAAAAATCTCGTTGGCAATGAATCAATGCTTGTGCTCTTGTAGTGACTCTGTCGGGGTGATGTTTAGGCCTGATGGCAGTGGAGCAACACCATAAATGAAACCCATACTATGAATATATTAAAATCATCGGGCATACTACCCTTTACTAGATTGAAACAATTGTGATTTGGAAAGACTTGATATTTGTTTAACCAAGTAAGGGAATGAAGGGGACTATATCTCTAATAGTTTTAAGTAGGAAAGCTAAGGTAATATACAATGTGAATTAATACTTCTTGAAATAATGAGACCTTGAGATATAAAGGCATTGGTCCTCTTACTAGGTGATAAGTGTAACTTATTGATGATCCTCATTTATGTATATTTACTCCCATATTTGTGCATTAAGTATTTTCTAAGGTCTCCTCCCTCCCACAGTGCATTAGTACTTCCAAAGGATAAGTCTCCTAGACTTATGGAACCTCCCTCAGTGAAAATAGCATTCGAAATGAACAAGTAGTCATTTTTGGAGAGAACCACACCCTTCCAAGTTTGAGTGTGCGTCGAAACAATAAAGTGCACTTCAAGACAACAAATCACACTTCAAACGCTCAGTCAAGAATCACACTTTAAAATAAAAAGGACCTTCTTTCCTCTGAAATGTGAAATAAGGAAAAACAATGACCCTACAGCCTTAAAAAGTGAACTCTCAGAGTGTGAGAACACTTCAGAAAAACCACTGCACTTCACAACTATGAGCACACTCCTTCGATTTGAAAAATTGTGCCCTCCTTGAGAAAATGGAGCACTCATCAAACATGAAGCTTCATTATTTTCATAGAGCACATGGCACACTCACGAAGAAAAAATACTTAGAGTGCATGGCACACTCACGAAGAAAAAATACTTAGAGTGCATGGCACACTCACGAAGAAACAATACTTAGAGTGCATGGCACAATCACGAAGAATTAAGCTTCATCCTTCCCTTTGATTGCATGGTGCAATCACGAAGCCTGAACCTTGAGCTGTTCCTTCAGCACGAAGAATTGTAAATGGACGCAGAACATTAAAAAACTATAGAATATACAATAAAAATAAAATAAAATACAAAGACTCAATGGATAGAATCGTAGAGGTTGGATGCAATGCAAGGGAAACTAATAGAGAAATTTTTTGGGGCTAATATTCGCAGGTGGGCTAATATTCCATGCTTTTTCGAAAAAAAAAGATTCGCCAAATTCCATTTTTCTATAAATGAATTCGCCCAAATTTTATAGCATAAAATTATTTGACCTTAAAAGTTGCCAATATTATATATTTTATAATATAAAATAATCAGAAATCTTAACATTTTTACAAAATTATCATCAAACATTTTAAGATTTGGATATTAGGGACTAGTAAAATTTTCCAAGGTTGGTAAACTTTGAGATAAAATTCCACCCTTAAAATTTTCCCTGGAAACTAATTGAAACTAAACCTACTCCTAACCTAACAAGCTAGAAGGTTGAGGCTAAGTGTAATGATATTTCCAATGAATCCATTGTAATTGGTACTGACTGGAAAACACAAATATAAGAGAATTTACAACCGATATATAATAATGTGCAACAGAAAAATGATAATTTTAATATCTTGCAAGAAAAAAAAAATTATTAAAGGAAGAAAGATGCATCATACCACCTTACTTTACCCAACCCACCACCTTATTTTTTTATAAGAAAAAATATCATACAAACCTCTGCAACTCCTTTTGAAAGCACCTGGATCTGTGTTGTTCTTCTTATAAAACATCAGGAAAGACCAAACCATGATTTTAGCAAATGGGCTTGCTAGGTAATATGCTTCTAATTGATGTTAAATTGGATCATGGAATTCAAAAAAATCCTCTTGAATATCCTAAAATCGTATAGAAATAATTTTCAATGAATTGTAGGTGATTAGGATGATAATATTGTACGAGAAAATGAATCTGATCATATTCAAAAGGCTTATCAAGATAGTGAAGACCTGACATAACCATTAGTGAAGGTTGAGGTGCCACAACTTCTTGAAAAATATCTACATATTGAGAAGATAAACTGTAAATACAAATTGATTTGAATCAACCATCATAAGGTACACTAGGGGTGTAATTATCAATTCAACGACATTTTTTAGAACAATAGCCATGATTGGATGGGTTAATTCAGATATAATATTCTTGATGAGGAGACAAAAAAGATAAATTCATTTGAACAAGATTACAATTTATTTGAATGAAAGAATCATCTTCCTCATATGACGAATGTGACAAAACATATACTTGGGACTGGATAAAACTAGGACTAACATCATAATCATTAAAACGGAATGCCAATGTGGCAAGCACATGAAACTAGTCGAGATGCAGTGGATAAGAAAGAGGAACTCGATTCATTCAATAGCATAAGCATTCTATAATAGACCTGTGCTAAAATTTCATGTAATAAAAGTTAATAAAGGAAAAAATAGGACCAAGATTAAAGGACACTTATTCCAAGCTGAATGGTCAGAAAATATATCTTAGTGGGAATCATTGTATGTATTTATGGGTAAGGGGAAACTGGAAAAGGAATTTTCTAAGGCATTAAAAAGGAAAAAAGGTTTTTTGGCACATTTATTTACGAAAATAAAGGAAATTAGATGGAAAGGAATGTGAAAGGTCACATATTACATGTGAGAAGAAAATTGAAGGAAAATAATAGAAAATTGAAGAAATTAGATGCATGAATGATAAAAATACCTTAGAGTATTATTTGGTAGATTTTTTTCAGCTCATTTTCAAAATTACAGTCAGAGAAGAGAAGAGCACCAAGAGGAGAAGGAGATCAGGCAAGAAAAGGAAAGGAAAAATAAGCAAAGGAAGGACAAGGAAAGGAAAGGAAAGCAAAACCAAGCAAGGACAATGATGATCAAACAAATTCAATAAGAATACTTTCATGTAATAGATGCCATGTATGATTTCCTAGTTGGTTTGGACATGCATGGTATGTGCATGTTGGTCACTTGGTTCTTTGTTGTCGGTGGCATGTTTTTGTCGGGTTTTGATAGTGGTTTTCAACCTTTCCTTGATTTTTTCCAACTAGCCATTGTGTGATGGGATTTTTCTTGATTTTGAGCTTTGGAATTTCCCCTTCCCATGGTTTCAGAATCTAGGGCAAGAGTAGTCTCGGGAACATTCCCAAGACATAGGAATCCCTTGACCATTTTCTGGGATACAGTAAATATTGAGGGTAGGTCCTCGTGAGGCCTACTTATATATTTTGGGTTGTATACTAGAAAGAAAAAGGTATGGATAATCCCTCAAGGATAGTGATGAGATCTGTAGGTATTCAAGCACGGTTCAATTTTGTGATCTTGGTGTTGTTTTAGGTGAGATAACGGTGTGGCGAGGGTGGAGGTGGTTTTAACCTGCGGATTCCATTGGGTGTTTTGGATTGGTTTAATGTGATATCCCATTCATTTTTGTAATATGGCATAAGGAGTGACTGGATGAAGGAAATATTTGGTTCAACCTTCATGTCTATGGTTGGGTGGTACGTGAAGTCCCAAATCTGGTTGGTTCTTAACTATGTTTAATGAAAGATAAGTTCTATTGATTTTGTACTTGTTATTATATTGGAAAACTTTAATGGAAATTATATTATGATTGTTGTGGTTATATATTGGTTATAAGCATGGTTACGTGATTGGTTCTACTCATGGTTCTATAATGTTTTATATGTAAGCTTGAAAGAATAATGGATGCAAGACCTAATTAATGTTAAGATAAATAAAGAGAGAGGGTAGCGATCCTTCTTATTAAGTATCTGTAAATTTCTAGTCCTTATGCTCGTGTGTATTCATGACCTTTAGGTTGCATTTTTTTCAGCTGTTTGACAAAATGTGAGTCCCGAGTTAGGGATGGTCATGCTAGTCCTAGTGTCATTTTTTGGTTTACAAGCATTTCCTTGTGTAATTTATGAATCACAAATTCTGGGGTTTATGGGTAGAGGCATAGCCCCAGCCGTAGAATCTATTAAAATTCACAATCGTTGGCACAACATGATATAAAAGGTTCGATCGCACTAATGCAAGCCTGTGGCAGGAATTTGGAAGCTTCCGGTCACATTAATTCCTTGGCAAGGGAGGAGTATTTGGGGGTAAAACTAATGGAAAGGTTAATTTGGAACAAAGGGATGGACACATGTCGGGGTTGGGTTACTCTAGAGGGTCACATGACGGTTGAGGAAGTCATTAAGGTGGTTTTGTCAACTCTATTTCCTTAAGGTCATAGGAGGTTGAGTCTTGTCATAGCATCCCCTCATCTCATGTTTACCCTGGAGTATGCTAGTGAAAGTGGGTAGATGTGTGGAGTTTTCCACATTCAACGATCTTTTTGAAAGGGATGTTTTTCCATGAAGAAGCCACTTGAAATCATATTCATACGAAGGATTAGGATCCAATTACTTTTCAAAAGAATGTGACAAGTATGAATCCTTGGACCAAAGATATGATCTAAATGGAAAGTGGCATCTACCCATGGTATTCATCCACCCATGGTATTTATCCACCCATGGAATTTACCCTTGGTATTGTAGTGACATCCACCCATGTTAATCAATGATGCATGGTATTTACCCACTCATGGAAATTTAATTGTGGTATTGTAACTAAAATGTTATAAATAACAAGTCATGTTGGAACAAGGTCCACTAAAATGCAAATTTTGCTTGTAATTTTGTATATTTTGTATATTATTTAGTCTAGTGCGGGGTTTTTGGGTGGGTTACGGGCCACAGAATGCAATGTAATTGGTCGAGGTAAACCAAGAGTCCAAAAACCACGAGTTTGCGAGACCAGAGCGTAGAGCTAAGTCAATATAAATAGATGGACCTTTTTGGTCTTAAGGTAGGAAAGAATTGATATTGATGCTAATACGAATTATTAGATACGTGGCTAAGTTTGTTTGGGTAAGGACTCCTGCTCACTGTGTGTGTGGAGATCCTCAGTCCTGCTATGTGCGGATCCTACTGGCTATGTGCACAGGTGGTATTTTGGGATTGTAAGTGGATTGTGATATCAATATATATGCGAAGCACTGTTGGATATCGGATGCTGCCTGGATCTGTTTGGTTATGATTGATGCGAACTTGGGCTATATGATTAAGTTGCGAAAGTGTCTGTTTAATTGCTGTGAACTGTGAAAGTATCTAGGTTTCTGGTATATGTGTCTATGATTTGTTAATTGCTATGATTAAAGTGTTCTGTGCTGATAATTGGTATTACGCACGTGGATGCGAAGGTATTTCCTAGATATGTGCATGAGAATAGCTTTGTTATACTGTGGATTATATTGTCAGTAAGCCTGCGAATAGATCTGTTTAGTGTGAACTTGATAGGCCGGGAACGCAGACCTACTTGACTTACCTACTCTCTCTCAGGGTACGAAAACCTGGTTCCAGCACCCTCCCATACTGCTTCGAGTGAGACTTTCACCTGCGAAAGAAGGTCACTACCGAAAGGGCCAGTAGTATTGGGGTTTTTTGGCAAACTTTAACCTTTGAACTTGGGTTAGGACCCCTCGAGCCAACAAATGGTTCCGTTGCCAGGATCGGGAGCATTTTGAGAGAGGGATCAGGTAATGCCAAGGGAACATTAGAGACCTAAGAAGAAATAAATTGACGAGTGGTTTGAAAAGCAAGTTCAGGAATTTGCGGTAAAAGATAATCGGAGTGCAAAGTTAACAACAGAGAAGTGGAAGAATAAATACATTTTCACACAGATCTACGAAATTTTCTTTGTGACATTTGCGACCGAGCTTCAGGAGTGGCTTGCAAGGCTTGTAGATTACCAGACATGTTGGAAGGATGAGCGGATCATGCAGTGGACTCCAGATCTGATCCAGCAATTAGAAAAAACTGATAATACCATCACGCGTATGGTAGATCACTCGGTAGATAGTGTGTTGGGAGGATTTGTGATGGAATTTGCAATTGACCCATTTGTGTCCTATTTTGAGGCAGAACGAAGGTTCTTCAAGGGTTTCCAGGGTAAGTTTCTGAAAACTCTGCCATTATTGATTAAGATCTTATTGTGCAAAAAGAACATTTTTTGCAGCCATACAGAGTGAATGAGCTCCGATCAGAGCGAGGGTACAATGCGTAGTGGTAAGTACTACAGAACTAACCAAGAAGGAGACATATCTATCTATAGTACAATAAGGGATTCAGCTGCGCAAGAACCTCCAACTACACCACCGTCGAGCAAACACATAGGTAAGAACTCACCCGTACCTCCTCCCCCACCAGAAGACGAGATGGCCTCACACATGAAGCTACCTACCTTCAAGGCCGTAGGAGATGAAGATATGGATCGGTTCTAGTTTGTCACAGGATCGATATAGACTGCGCAGAATGTGGCCAGCGATGCTGTGAAGAGGGTGCAGCTATCCATTTCCTTTGAAGGAAGGGCCTTGGACTGGTATATGGGATACATAGCTCAGCATGCGAATGCGACCATTGAAGAGATTAAGAATGCCTTGAAACAACAGTTCAAGAAGCCTAAGTCCTATTCTCAGATAGTAAACGATTTGAAAGATTTCAAGCAAGGACCATCCGAGTTTGTATGGGAAGCTGACCAACAATTAAAGAAGGTAATTAGAGAAGGAGGATTTATGTATGATGACAGGCAGCACACAAAGTGGTTCATTTCTATGTTGTTGCCCCACCTGCACGTACCAATGGGTCATCAAGCCATTGAATCGTAGTGTAATATTCCTAATTAGCCCAAGCTAATAGGAATGTTTCATTTTGTTTTGATTTTCTAAATTGATGCATAAAATGTAAAGGAGAACATGTAAACTCCTAAAAACATCAAAATAAATCAATGCCCAATGTGAACAGAGGAAAATCAGGGTTGTCTTAATAAAATACCCTTATAATGTGAAAAGGGGATCATCTTAGTAGCTGGATTTTACACTTATGGGTGTGAACAAGGGAAAATGGATGAGGACATAGTCAAGTTTGACTAAGTCAACATGCATGCATGAAGAAGAAGAGATCATCGATAAAACTAGTTCAGTGTGAACAAGGATCAGCATAGGCAAACATTTGTGAGATGGATTGATTGCACTTGCAGGTGTGAATGGATCTTAGCTATGAGACTGGGTCAACCTTGACCAAATCTACAACGTAGTCTAGATTCAATGCACTTCATGGAGGGACAGCGCAGTTCTAGAAGGAGGCCCTCATGTGAAAGGAGATAATTCCTCAAGGTGGTTTAGGGTTTGCCAAAGCTCTCATCTTATAAAAGGAAGGGGAAGGCTCAAGAGAAGGTTGTTGAATGATATTATATTTTCAGAGTATATTTTTTTTTTAGACATATCTCATTCTCTTGGCTGTTTAGCAGAGAATTGTGAGGATTTCCTGTTTAGGGATTCTCTCTCCTTCCTTTGAGTAGCGCTTGGAGGGAATTGCACTTCTCTTCCACTATCAGGCATATGGCCAAGCTCCATCTCCCTTAGACAGTGTAAATCCTGTTGTGATTTACTTGTTTCAGTGAGCTACAACAAGTGGAGACTAGATCTGCTTAGATCTAGCTTGTATTGGTGGCTCTTCTCAGTGAGTGTGTCATTTAACCTCCTGGAAGAGTGCATCTATTGTTGGAGCTTCAGATTTCAGATCTTGGCATGTGGCCAACTCACTTCTCAGTATTTACAGCGCAGTTAGCTTCAGAAACTGCGTCATTTTCTAGAGTGCTGCAGTAGCAGGGTTTGATCCCTTGCTTGTGAGATTTTTCCCTGGAGGAAGGGCCAACCCTTCTCCCATAAAAGCACTGTACATCATTCTTCTTCTCTCTCATGTATTATTCAGCTATTTTCTTATAAATCTGTAGTAAAATGTGTTTTCTAGATCCATATTCTGTAGATCTGTCATTCTTACACTTGTACTTTCAGGAAACCCTTGCCGAGTTATCTTTCTGATGTGTAAAGGAGCTAGATCTACATTTTTCTTCATGTTCTGAGCAATAAAACTCCATATCAGATGTTGGCATCATATTGTAGCAGAAACCCTCTGTAAATGACATTGTACATGTTTCAGTAAAATTCTGTTTAGTAAAAGTCATGGGATTTCAGCATTTTTAAGCCATATCGGGAGTGGTATATCTGTTTCACATAGCTAGAGTCATTTTTTTGGGCTGAAATTTGAAATGTAAGTCTCTTATGACCTAAGCTATGGGATCCCAGCATCCTTTTCCCTTATTTTTACGCTAATCTCTGAAGCTAACGTTTTTAGGGCTAAAATAACTACTTTTCCCCATGTTTTGTGGGTAGGATGGATCATAATTCTTGCTAATATACATAAAATTGATGCTGAAGTGTTTATTGACACATTCCATGGATGAATAGCTTGTTGCAGCTCTAGCATTGTGTTTACATATTGCTGCAGTCCCATTACTAGGCATTTTCCAACCATTCTAGGTGTGAGAGGCTTGTTTATCTCACCTAGTTTGCTTGGTTTCTGATTTCATCTTGGATTTGGATCTTAGATTATCAGATCTAAGCGATCCAAGGGCTAATCTTGTTTTTTGTAGTATACATTCCTGAAAAATGCATTTTTCAGGCATGCCTTGCTAGCAATCCCAATTTGGGGATATTACACGCAGGAAAAGGCCTTGGAAATTGCTATGAAGCCGGAAGCTGCGCCAAGAGATGATACCCAGTTAGGAGTACAAAAAATACAAGGAAAAATAGAGGCAGTGCACATAGAGATCCAGAATCTACGGAAGGAGCGAGGAACAGAGGCTAGCCCTGACAGATGGTGCATACGATGCAGGATGAATGGCCACACCAAGGATAAATGTCCACTGCTAGCAGACTACATGCATGTCGGGGGACCCATCCCTTTGCATCCTAGGGAACTTGCGGGACCAAGAGGGCCAGTGCTGTGGTGCGATGATTTTCGCATTGCTGGGCTGCATGATACCAACCACTACCCCCGCCTTGCCACATATGTCCCTGAAGTAAAGCAACAATGGTGCAGGTTTTGCAGATCTGTAGGACATGATGATCATAACTGCTAGACTTATGGTCTAATGATAGACCAAAGAAATCCATTTAGGTTACAGTCGGATCCTTCCTCACTAAGATCCCCCTCAGGCATAGGTGGCTCCCTAGCTAGGGGAAGGGGAGGGGGCCGAGGTGGAAGTGGAGGTAGGGGAAGAGGAAAACTGATTTTCTATAACTGCGGAGAGGTAGGCCACTTTGCAAGGGACTTCACGAACCCAGCAAGGCAATCCTGCAGATACTGCAGACAGCTGGACCATGTGATTGAGGAGTGCCTGATTCTGATAGCCAAGATGCAGGAAAAGCAACAGACACCTACGCAGAATGTACAATGGGTTAAGTCAGAACCTCGAGATGAGGGGCCAAGCATTAATGTTATAACATGTAGCGGCATGGCCATCGGAGGAGCTACGGAGAAAGCTGTGGTAGAGCCTCTTATCCAAAAAGCAGCCACTAAACAAGAAGGTTTGGACTTATAGAAGGAAAAGGAAACCTTTGTCGTAGCTCACCAATAATTTGCTAAGGTTGAGGCATCTCCTCTTCAAGGCCCCGAAGCCTCAAAGCAGATGATGAGGTCAAACCATTTCTGCAGGCATGTATGAAGCTGTTGCGCAACCAAAGGGCCATAGAAATCCTCTAAGATTTGATAGAAAGCTACGCAGAAAGAACAACCCCAGCCATGTAAGTTAAGGATGTGCACAAATTGTACAAGCATAAGACTCGCACTGGTAGGGAGATGTGGTTAACCGCGTAGGTTAGTGATTACGAGATGGATTAGGTTATTCTAAACCTAGGATCAGATGCAAATGTACTACCTAAGAAAACTTGGCAGTGAATGAGAGAACCCAAGTTAGAATGGTCAACTATCCAACTGCGCATGGCCAATCAACAGAAGATCATACCATTGGGGAGATTATCAAAGATCGTGGTAGATATCGCAGGATTTAAGGTTTGGGCTGACTTCGAGTTCATTCAGATTGTAGAAGATGCAGACCCTTATCCTGCGCTCCTAGGATTGGACTAGGCCATAGATAGGGGTGGTATCATCAATTTGAAGAAAAGAAGCAGTGTATTTGAAAATGAGGGTACACGGGTGATAGTACCATTAGACCCTACAGAAGGAGAATGGTATACAGAGCCAGTGTGTGAAGAAGAAGACGTGGACCATATTTATAAGTTAACTATGCGGGATGAAGATTGGATCAATCCCACAGCCGATGGTATGCTCTGCTGGGAAAAGGACAGTGAGTGTTTCTGTGACTCCAACGGGTAAATAGAGAACTAGCAGAACCGGTTACATGATGTATCTGCGCTGTGATGTCTTAGGATCATAAAGGACTTCTGATGCATCTCCTCAGAGGTAAGATAAATACCCTACTTTGTTGTTTCTAGTAGTATTAAGGAGTTTTTGCAAGCATTTGAGGCTAAGGTTCCGCGAGAGCGAAGGCTGTGGGCCCTTAATATAGCCATACGCGCAACACCTATGAGGTGGTGGGATACGCATAAAGGGGCGTTCCAGGATTGGGAAGAGTTTCGGGATATGATGATCATGTGATTCTAACCTCTGACCCACTTGCGCGTAAAAACATTCCTTAGCCCTGGAGACCCACGCGAGCATCTGTTCTCTTGGATGGAAAAATGGTGTGACTGGACTAAAAAAGAATGGGTTCACATGTTTATTCATGCCTTGGGACCAATTCCCATCGCATGGTACTTAGATGCGGAGCTACATCAGTGCACCCACCACTCGGAAGCATTAAAGGATGAGTTTGTAGGGAAATTTGGGCTAGCAGGGGGAACGGAGGTGCTTGAAGAAGCTCTACAAGATATAGATACCTTCGTATTTGATGAATCACACCCATACGCAGCACTTGGGGTACCGACATGGGAAACACATATGTAGGATATTTCCAACTGCCGCAATATAACCATAGAAGAGTGCGAGGAGGATCCATGCAATGTCTATATCCCAAATTCGGAGGGAGAGCGCGTAGTTGCAGGACCTCCACTAAAAAATGTGGACGTTACGCAACCTTTGAAGCTGTGAGAAGTCAACATTGGCACAAAAGAGTAGCCCAAGCTGGCTAAAATTGGGGATTATTGGGATGATGATATAGTAGGCAAAGTCGCCAAACTGCTCACAGAATATCAGGACTTATTCCCAACGAAGTTTTCAGAGCTTAAGGGGATCACAGGGGACCTAGGGGTCATGCATGTCACACTAAAACCATATGTGCGCCCTATCAAACAACAGCCTTATCGGCTGAATCCTAAGTATAAGAAAAAGGTCAAGGAAGCGATCGACAAAATGCTCGCCGTAGGTATCATCGAACTGGTCGAACAGTCGAACTAGGTAAGCCCAGTGGTGGTTTAGGGGAAAAAGAAGAAGGGAGAGATACGAATCTGTGTGGACTTGCTCAAATTGAATGATGCCTGTGTACATGACCCCTTTCCTACGCCGTTCTCAGACGAAATCCTTGATAGCATAGGAGGGCAGGAAGCGTACTCATTCGCAGATGGGTTCTCAGGGTACCATCATATCAGAATCACACCCGAAGATTGCAGAAAGACTACGTTTGGCACGGAATGGGGATCCTTCCAGTATACAGTGATGCCGTTTGGACTCAAGAATGCCCCTGCTATCTTTTCACGACTAGTAGTCGCAATGTTCAAAGAGTTCATCCACAAATTTCTGAAAGTTTACTTTGATGATTGGACTATCTTTGGCTTAGTAAAAAAGCATGTTTCGAACCTGCGCATGATGTTGGATGCCTATCGAAAGCACCATATTTCCCTAAATATCAATAAGTGTATCTTCTGCGTAGCCTTCGGAATCTTGCTCGGACACATAGTGTGCTAACAAATATTGATGGTTGACCCTGCGAAAGTTGTAGTGATCATAAATATGGCAGTCCCTACCACTTAGAAATAGCTGTGTTCGATCCTCAAACACGCAGGCTACTACAAAAAGTTCATTCAGGGGCACGCGATGATCACAACCCCTATAGAAAAACTGCTTAAGAAGGATGTTTCATTTTTTTGGGATGACGAGTGTCAAAAGAGCTTCGAGTTTCTCAAGGAGAAGATGGTCTCTGTGCCTATCCTCATTTTTCCCGATTGGGTGAAGGTCTTCCATGTTCACGTTGATGCATCCGAAATCACCCTTGGAGCGGTCCTGATGCAGCCTGGAGACAGAGATATTGATCACCCATTTTCAATTGCTAGTCGAAAACTCTATGGTGCAGAGTGCAACTATTCCACCACAGAGCAGGAGGGATTGGCCATGGTCTATGCATTACAAAAATATCAACACTATCTGTTAGGGGGACAGTTCAAAATGTTTACAGATCATTCAGCTTTGAAATACCTGGTGAATAAGCATGTTTTGGAGGGGAAAATATACCGATGGCTACTATTGTTCCAGGAATATGACTTTGAGATAATTGTCAAGCCAGGAAAGTTGAATGTGGGGCCGGATCAGTTGTCCCAAATTGAGATTGGTGAGGAACCAACCAACCTGGAAGAAGGATTTCCTAATGCAAAACTTTTTTCTATTAAGGTAGTTGATGCACACTTTGTGGACATCATTCAATTCTTGACTACAGGCATGGCACCCGTAGAGTATTCGGTGCAATAGAGGACAGAGTTGGTAACCCGCGCTGCAGATTTTACCATCATCGCAGGTCACCTCTATAAGCTAGGAGAAGATGAAGTGTTGCGAAGGTACGTTTTGGAACATGAATGGCATGATATCTTGGTAGAAGCCCACGATGGGGTAGCAGGAGGTCACTACACAGGGAATGCAACGGCGTGGAAGATCTTAAGAGCTGGATTATGGTGGGCTACCCTGCATAGTGACTCTCATGACTATTGTAAGGCCTGTGATACCTGCCAATGCACTGGAAGGCCGTCCTGTAGGGATGAAATGCCCCTTCAACCGCAAATGGCCCTGCAAGCATTTGGAAAGTGGGCCATCGATTTTGTAGGACCTATCAACCCACCCAGAAAGAAGACAGGTGTGTGTTACATTATAACTACTACTGATTATGTAACTAGGTCAGTCGAGGCATAAGCGATAAAGGATTTCACTATAGATACCACCACGCACTTCATCTTTGAGCATATTCTGACCATATTTGGATGTCCAAAAATCCTGATGAGCGATAGAGGTACGCACTTTGTCAATGAAACAATACAACCCTTAACGAAATAATTTCGAATCCATCATGCGAAAAGCGCTCTATATCATCCTCAGGAAAACGGTGCGGTCGAAGATTTTAATAAGGTCTTGGAGCATGCACTGACCAAGGTATATAACGCCAATCACAGTGACTAGAACGTCCGCATCCCATCTGTTCTGTGGGACTACTGAACCACCTGTAACAAGTTGATAGGGAAAACACTGTTTCGGATGGTTTATGGCAAGGAGGCTATTATGCCCATGGAATATATTGTTCCTAGTCTGCGCATCACAACCTTTACAAATATGGAAGAGACTAATATCATGGAGGAACGGTTAGCACAGCTTGTGGCTTTGGAGGAAGATCGCTTCATTGCTAATTTCCATCAACAGGTTTAGAAGGCTCGGGATAAGGCATGGAATGATCGACATATTTGACAAAAGTCCTTTGTGGAGGGTGACTTAGTGCTACTATATGATAGCCAGTTTGCGAGACATCCGGGGAAGTTCTGACAACTCTGGCTAGGGCCCTATGTAGTTAAAGAAATCACAGATGGTGGGGTTGTTCGATTAGCCACCCTGTGCGGTGATATGCTACCCAACTATGTCAATGGCAGCTAGCTCAAAACGTATCGGATCAAGTGACTTTATGGCCAGAGTAGCTATATAAAATGGGCTACACCCACTAAGGAAGGTACGAATGGAAGGTACCATGATATGCATAGGTTATGGCCGTTAAATTCGAAGCCCGGAGGGGTGCGCCGGAGGCACAAGAATCGACTCGGAATGCAGCAGGTGTGTTGGCCGCAAAAATGTACGTTGGGCATATGGGAAGTCCGCTGGGAGTGCAGGGGTGCACTAAGCACATAGGAGGTGCAAAAACTAGCCATTGGAACAGTAAAGTCAGGTAAAAGGAAAAAGTAACTACTGAAGGGAGCGGGCGACCGGCATTTAATGAGATGATTTCTAGAGATTTTTTACCATTTAATTGATGGTAAGTTCCAAGTGAAGTTTACCCAACCATTGGTCGATCGTAAAGGCTATAAAAGGAGCAGGATAGATCAGACAAGGGTTCCGCATCGCTTGTACTTGGTGTCTTTGTCCTTGACGAATTTGTGTTGTAAGAATTTATGTGCCTATAGTGTTCCTTTCATGTCTCAGCAACCTACTCCCTCTGACAGTAGCCACCCGGGTTGGGATTCATTTTTCACACCAGAATGACGGCCACTAATCCTGCTGAACCCTCGGCACTAGTGACCTCGGCGGAAAAGAAATCAAGTGGTGGAGATTGAGTCCGAGGCCGAAGAGGTCCTCTCCACTCAGAGCCCAACTACGAGAAAATGAAAGGAAAAATCCCAAGGCTCAGGAAAACCCACGAAATGGGTTGGGGTGAAGCCCCACACTTCCCCGAGGAATGTAAAATCCCTGCAAGTGACGCCCCAGGCACGCTATGCTCAGGAATAGGCCTAGATAGCCAAACTGATCAATTGGTTACCTCCCTTAATTCAGCCACACAGGCCCTCGACACGCACGCCAAAGAACCTCGACAGCCTGATCACCTACCTGCATATGCTACTGACCCCGAGAGAGGTCCTCGTCATTGGCGAACCTTTTGGAAGGCTCCATGAGACAAAATTTGAGGATCACGACTTGGCCAATTTGGAGGCCTTCCCTGAGCTGGCACCCTAGTTATACCTTGACAGAGTTTAGGAAGACGATGGGATAAATAATTTCCCCATGTGCTGGGTGCGTGGATTGGCTGGGTCTAGGCTCCTGAACCTACTGAGGATGCCACACTTCGGCCACTACAATATCACGGACCGTCTCGTACACCAGTTTCTCGCCTTGGTTCATGATGGCTTCCTGTGGATCCAGGATAGAGTCCCCATCGATGCTGGGCTTGTTCATCGAATTACTGGTCTTCCCATGAACAGACCGAACCCTCTGGAGCACGTTGGCAAGAAGTATGGGGGTGAGACTATTGAATATGTGCGTAAAACCTACCATGTGGAGCGGAATACTCAAGGCTTCATAATCAAATCCATCAGCGACCAAGGTACGCAGTTGGGCACCATGTTGTTGGCGTGCAAGATGATGAGAAAATGCCAGGTCGCCTCTGTCCCTACATACGTAATTCAGTTAGCAAGACAATGCGGGAAAGGGGTATGCTTCAATTGGGCCTAGTACTTGTGCGATGAGTTTCTAGCCAATGTCCAAGAATCCCAAGAGCAGGGACGAGCCTTTTTTTATTCATGGCTGCTGCTTCTCATAGCGTTGGTCGCTTGGGAAGCACCTAAGGAATCAGTCCTCCCTGAGCTCACCCAAGACATGTGCGAAGGGGCTCGTTATGCGAAATTTTGGGACTCCAAGGATGCACAACGCATCAAGGACAACCATGTCTTCTGGGTCCCCTTCTAGAGCATCTTGGCAGCAGCCATCAATTCCCAAACGCACTTGTCTCCAGTAGTATATGACAGGTACAAGAGCATTGCGGCCTTCTAGGTAACTATGCACAACGTCCAAATTTGAGGCCGTAAGGATTCTGCATGGGTTTCGCTCCCTTATATGGTTGCAGACGAAGAAATTGAGAATGTAATTGCGCTATGGCCTCCTCACTGGAAGCTTGGCTTCACAATAGGTGCAAAGGGCACCAAAGGCACAATTACAATGAAAGTAATCTCACCTATCATTTACAAGGATACCGAAGGACCGAGAAAGGGCATGGGGAAGGGCACGGGAGCTACATCACATAAGGGGTCACAGTCTGGTAAGAGTAAAGGGAAAGGCACAGACGCTGGAGTATAGAAATATGCGCAGTAGAATCTCGATACTGAAGGACAGGAGGTGGGAGGTGTTGACTCCCCTCGAGGAACAAAGTGGACGACCAACCCTGCTAAGGGGCCACGAAAGAAATAGTGCTCCCAATGACCCGAGCATGACGAAGCGGTCACACTCATTAAAGGGGACCTCGAGAAAATCGTGGATGTGGTTACATTGGCTGCGGAGGAAAAATGGATGGCTCCAGAAGAGAAGTAGAGAGCTGCGGTAGACATACTTCAGGCTGAGCTCTGAGCTCTGCAACTGAAGACATAAACGCTGCAAACTAGTATGATTTGTTGAAAATGCAGCAAGATGATGGAGCTTAGTGAAATGAAGTCGCCTTCACTAAGTGGGCCCGCAGGCAAATTCTGGCGCAAAGTCTATTTTTAGACTATGTCTATTTTTAGACATATGGAGCATGGTCCAGGGGTTGCAGTATGTTATTCTTGGAGTATTTGTCATGTTGGTAAAAATAGACGGACCTCTATTTTTGGACCTATAGGTCGAAGTCTATTTTTAGACTGCCTATCCTAAAAATAGGGAAGTCAAATATTATTTACCCTTAATAATATTTGGACTCTAAACTTCAGTTTACTCTCTTGGAGCACTTCAGTTCGAGCCTTGGAAGTGGCTCATGTATCTGACAGAGGAATTACGCTATTCCCAAGGGTTTGATGGCATCATGCATGGTTGACTTCAGTTAGGACTTCAGTGGCAGAAGTTTGGTGGAGTTAATGAGACAGCTAGTGGAGTTGTGTTCTGTTTAATTTAGTTGAATTGGTTGAGATTAGTTTAACTAGCTAATCAACTAGTTATGAGTGGAGTGAATTAAATATTATTTAATTCATTAATTAATAACTCATTATTCAACTCAAGAACACATCAGTTCACTACAGTGCATGGACAGTTCAGTGGAGACCAGTGAAAGAGGTAGATGAAAGGGTGAGTACAGCTATCAGTTGTGACATCAGTTGTGCATGAGATTTGCACCACACTTGGAGGCAATTTCCCATGATTATTGCGTTGTCAAGCCAAGGAGATTCGAACCTTGGATCTCTATTCAGACAGGCCATGATTGCGCAATAGAGGCAGGCAATTAGTGGATGTGTTTTGAACCCGTGACTTGTTCAAAACCAAGCTAGTTTGTGTGTAACTTCATGAGATAGTATTGAGTACTTGTGAGGAGTATTGTACTGAGTTTGTTACATGTTTTCTCCATTATAATATACACAATAGCTGTGGGGTTTTCAGCTATAAGCTTTCCCGATACATACTGTGTTAATGTGTATGATGATTTGATGTGCTATCGCTTGTTTTATTTCCGCATGTGTGATGATCTGAGTGGAAGATATTATGTGTTGCATATGAATTCGAATTGATATGTGATTAGGATAGTCTCGGTGGATAATTAATCATTATTCAGCAAATTTCTACATGGTATCGGAGCTATTGAAGCAAATATTGATCATCACAGTGATTACAAACTTATTTCGGTAGACAGAGTCTGCATGTGGGCCAGGTAGCCTCTGGATCCATCCTTTCCTTTGAAAGGTGATATATCTAGTAAATGCCCCTGCAGTCGATCTCTGTGCTAGAAATAATTTTTTCTCACAGATCCAGAGCGGTTGAACTTTGAGTTGGAATTCGAATTTTGCAGCAGTTTTGTTTTGTTGGTGCCGGAGTTGAAAATGTCTTTCAACGGTTTGCGACTCGAATATGCTCTTGAAGGCAGTTCGAATTATGTTGCATGGAAGGATCGCATGGAGGCAGTATTAGAAGATAATGGACTGAAGGAGTTCGTAGATACAGATGTCCAAAAGCCCACTGATCCTACTGAAGTCGAAGCTTGGCAAAAGAAGATGGCGAAATGTCGAAGGATCCCGTTGGAGGGCGTCAAGGATCATATTGTATCCAGCCTGCATGGAAAGGCTTCTCCATATTTAATGTGGAAAGCTTTGACGGATCTATTCCAGAGTAAGAGAGACCAAAGGAAGCTGGCGCTCAAAGATAAGCTCAGGAACATCAAGATGGAGAAAGGCGACAGTATCACCAAATACCTCACGAAGTTCACTCAATGCAGAGATGAGCTGGGAAGTGTGGGGGTGACTATCGAAGATGAGGACATGGTGGACCTGGCTCTCCTTGGTCTTCCGAAGGTTTGGCATTCATATCAAGATAGTGTCAATGGTCGGGAGAAGTTGCCGGGATGGGAGCGCCTTTGGGCGGATCTCATGCAGGAGGAGATAAGGAGGACTACCAGGGACGAATCTTCATCAAAGGGAGCTGATGAAGAAAATTTCACTTTGGTTGCCAAAGCAAAGAAGGGGAAGGGTAAGAAAACTTCTCATTCCGGTGCAAAGGGAAAGAAGCAGGATATGGCGAGAGTGAAGTGTTTTCACTGCCATGATCACGGACATTATGCTACCAACTATCCGAAGAAGAAGAAAAACAAGCAAGAAGGAAGATCTGCAGATGGAGAAGCTTTGGCTTCACAGTTCGAGCTTGAATTTTCACTGATCGCATGCTTGGTTTCAAGTGTGATGGGATCGGTGTGGTTCTTGGACAGCAGTGCGTCATTTCATATGACGGGAGATCGGGATTTGTTCTCAGATCTGGAGGACAAAGATCCGGGTGTGCACATCGAGATGGGCAATGATGGTAGATACAGTGCGACTGGTATCGGTACCATATCCTTTCAGAGGGAGTCTGGTAAACCCTTTGTGTTGAAGGATGTCATGCATGTACCTGGATTAAAGAAGAACTTGATCTTTGTGGTGATGTTGGAGGATAAGGGGTATGATGTGGTCTTCAGCGAAGGAAAAGCCTTCCTGCGCAGTAAGACTACTGGAGAGACCCGGAAGATAGGGGTTCGAACCAAGAACCTTTATTAGTTGCAAGTAGATGGCTGCGCAGCAATGGCATGAAAGGCGGGAGAAGTGGTGAGCCGGGATGATAAGGGCGAACTGTGGCACAGGAGATTGGGCCACCTTCACCATGGAGCTTTGAAGATCCTGCAGCAGATTTCTACTGGGATTCCTAAGGGCACTCTTGCGCAGTCAGATTAGTGAAAGGGGTGTACTTTAGGGAATTATGTGAAAGCCACCTTTCACGAGAAGGATAGTCGCGCCACGACGATCCTTGAGAGAGTTCACACAGACGTGTGTGGTCCTTTCTCAGTTGCTTCGACAACAAAGCACAAGTATTACGTGATCTTTGTTGATGATTTCTCTCAAAAGTGCTGGATCTTCTTCATGCAGAAGAAGAGAGATACATTCGCGAAGTTCTGTGAGTTTAAAGCACTGGTCGAGAAGGAGTCGGGGAAGAAGGTGATTGCTCTAAGGAGCGACAATGGTGGTGAATTCATCTCGGCTGAATTCAAGGAGTTCTGCAGCACAGAAGGGATTCGGAGAGAGCTCATCACACCCCATAACCCACAGTAGAACGGGGTGGCTGAGCGGAAGAACAGAACGATCGTGGGTGCTACATGGGCGATGTTGCATGATCAGGGCCTACCCCTTCACTTGTGGGCTGAGGCATGCAATACAACAGTGTATGTGCAGAACCATTGTCCTCACAAGGTTCTTGGCATGAGTACACCGAAGGAGGCTTATTCTGGCAAGAGGCCTGATATTTCCCATTTGCGAATCTTTGGCTCTCCTGTCTACATGCATGTGACGAAGGATGCAAGAAGGAAGCTGGATCCAACCGCTGAGGTTGGAATATTTGTGGGGTACACTGATACACCTCACAACTATCGGGTGTATTTGTCAGAAAGTCGCAAGACTGTTGTGTGACGGGATATCAAGTTTCATGAGGAGAAAGCCATGCAGTGTTCGCTTGAGAGGGAGCTACACTTGCATGCAGATGAGGAGCTATTAGTTCATAAGGAGGAGCTTCCGGATGTGGATCAGCCACAAGAGGAAGTTCAGGAGGTGGAAGAAACCACCCATGTAGCGCCAACCATCAGAGGGCGCATGCGCACTATAGAAGCTGAGTGACTCGCTCGAGATGTAGAGAAGGTTGTAAGACCACCTACAGCACAGCGCAGACAGAGGCAGTCACCGGATCGGTACACTGGATACATGGCTCTTGTGAGTCAATGTGTCATGACGGAGCCATCCTCTTTTGAGGAAGCTGTGGAGGAACCCGCATGGGTAGATGCCATGATCGAAGAATATGATTCGATCGTCAGAAACAGTGCATGGGAGATTGTCCCAAGACCGAAAGGGAAATCAGTGGTGGGTTCGCGATGGATCTACAAAGTGAAGCAGGCGGCTGACGGGAGTGTGGAGAAGTACAAGGCGAGATTTGTCGCCCGTGGCTTCTCACAGATCGAGGGGATCGATTATGAGGATAATTTTGCACCTGTCGCAAGGTACTCTTCCATACGTACGATCCTTGCTCTCTCAGCGCAGATGGGGTGGCACATCCATCAGATGGATGTGAAGACTGCGTTCCTCAACAGAGTCATTGAGGAGGAGGTGTACATAGAGCAGCCTGAAGGTTTCGAGATCTTCAGCAGTGAGTCGCATGTGTGCCGACTCAAGAGAGCAATGTACGGGCTGAAGCAAGCACCTCGTGCTTGGTACACTCGGATAGACAGCTACTTCACCGGGCTTGGATTCTCCAAGAGTGAGGCGGATCCAAACCTGTACCAGATTGTGGTGGAGGGGAAGCTGTTGATCATCATACTATATGTAGATGATCTTATTTTGACTGGCAATGAGCTGTTGATACTTTAATGCAAGGAGGATCTTGCTAGAGAGTTTGAGATGAAGGAATTGGGCCTCCTTCATTATTTCCTGGGATTGGAAATCTGGCAGCGCAGTGGAGGACTATTTGTTTCTCAGGGTAAGTATGCCCGGGAGATACTGGAGAAGTTCAACATGCATGGCTGCAAGCCTGTTGATACTCCTCTTCCTGGAGGTTGGAGGAAGGAGGATGCTGCTTCAGCGGAGGTAGTGGATGCCCACTTCCTGACTTGTCTGTCGACGATTGGGCAGGAGTCGTCTGTCTGGTCAATACTGCGACCGGAATGTGCTATGCTATTAAATGACTTTCGCAAGCTATGGTTAAACTGCAAGCTCTTTTGAAGGCGAGGAAAGCATGTATTCGGGTATCTTGGTAACTGCCAGGATGTGGTCCTATGGTACGGACGAGGAGGATGGGCGAAGAAGCTTTGAAGCCTAGATGCTGATTGAGCGAAGAGTCAAACGGACCGAGAGCACATGTGGAGGAGTTTTTGGCTGATTGGCAGCCAGGTTTCTGCAGTACGGCGAACGGTCCATGGCACTCATTTCGGCCCAGAGGCAGATACATAGCGGCAAGCTTGGGCGTGCATGCGAGGCTATTTGGATGAGAAAGATCCTCGCAGGTTTGTTCAGGTTGCATTTGGAGCCTACAGTGATCTACTGTGATAACCAGAGCTGCATCAAGCTCTCGGCTAATCCAGTATTTCATGATAGGTCCAAACACATCGACATCAGGTACCATCATATCAGAGATTGTGTTCAGCGGAGAATCATGATGCTTTCATATGTTCCCAAGGAGGATCAGGATGCCGACATCCTGACGAAGGCGCTCACCAGGAGCAAGTTCGAATTCCACAGAGGCAGGATAGGGGTTGCAGATAATCCATATCTTGCTGAGAGGGAGTGTTGAAAATGCGGCAAGATGATGGAGCTTAGTGAAATGAAGTCGCCTTCACTAAGTGGGCCCGCAGGCAAATTCTGGCGCAAAATCTATTTTTAGACTATGTCTATTTTTAGACATATGGAGCATGGTCCAAGGGTTGCAGTATGTTATTCTTGGAGTATTGGTCATGTTGGTAAAAATAGATGGACCTCTATTTTTTAGACATATAGGTCGAAGTCTATTTTTAGACTGCCTATCCTAAAAATAGGGAAGTCAAATATTATTTACCCTTAATAATATTTGGACTCTAAACTTCAATTTACTCTCTTGGAGCACTTCAGTTCGAGCCTTGGAAGTGGCTCATGCATCTGACAGAAGAATTACGCTATTCCTAGGGGTTTGGTGAGCTCATGCATGGTTGACTTCAGTTAGGACTTCAGTGGCAGAAGTTTGGTGGAGTTGATGAGACAGTTGGTGGAGTTGTGTTCGGTTTAACTTAGTTGAACTAGTTGAGATTAGTTTAACTATCTAATCAACTAGTAATGAGTGGAGTGAATTAAATATTATTTAATTCATTAATTAGTAACTCATTATTCAACTCAAGAACACATCAGTTCACCACAGTGCATGATCAGTTCAGTGGAGACCAGTGAAAGAGGTAGATGAAAGGGTGGAGTTAGCTATCAGTGGCGACATCAGTTGTGCATGAGATTTGCACCACACTTGGAGGAATTTCCCATGATGATTGCGCTGTCAAGCCAAGGAGATTTTAACCTTGGATCTCTATTTAGATAGGCCATGATTGCGCAATAAGCCAGGAGCAATTAGTGAATCGTGACTTTGAACATTGACATTCAAAACAAGCTAGTTTGTGTGTAACTTCATGAGAAAGTACTGAGTACTTGTGAGGAGTATTGTACTGATTTTGTTACATGATTTCTCCATTATAATATACACAATAGCTGCGGGGTTTTCAGCTATAAGCTTTCCCCATACATACTGTGTTAATGTGTATGATGATTTGATGTGCTATCGCTTGTTTTATTTCCGCATGTGTGATGATCTAAGTGGAAGAGATTATGTGTTGCATATGAATTCGAATTGATATGTGATCAGGATAGTCTCAGTGGATAATTAATCATTATTTAGCAAATTTCTACATGATTCAGGTACGAACACCCTCGGCCACTAGCAGTGCAACACTTGTTACAGTGGAAAGCCGCCTTTGTTCCTTTCCCGGTGCATCCCTTGCAATAAGTCCATCTGACTTAGGAGAGCAATTCCAAGCGTGCACAAAAATACACCTGAATCTGGCCAGGTTGCCTCATGAAGCATTACAGGTTCTCCACACCTCCTTATTTGATGAAATTCAACACCGGGACCATCAAGTACACCAACGGCTCAGTGTAGCTGAGAAGACAATCGATGAGAAGAACGTTGAAGTTTCCCAGTTATAGGCTACATGTACCCTCGCCACCGCATAGAAAACAGAGCTGCAACACTTAATTAGCAGACTCTGCGTGGATGTTATAGAAGAACTCTCGGCCACAGCCACCCCCCAGGCCAAGATTGAGGAGTTGGTCGCAGCCTTGAAGGCCTCTAGGACGGAGATTCAGGTGGTAAAGACACAGATGGAGTAGCAGATCACAAATTTGCAGGCTCAGCTACATCTAGAGACACCGCCATAGGTACAGGCCCAGCGAGCTACGCTGGTTACCGCATCTACAAATGTAATTACAGGATAGATTGCTCAGGGTGCTTAATTTCTGGATATAGGCATGAAGTTATGGACCAGGGTATAGCACGATCCCATCCTGTGAGAAATCAACTAGGACCTACGACAGAAGGAAGAGGCATTCAAGCATATCAAAGCCATGATGCCTACTCTGGTTCCTGCTCAATGATTAGCACAACTGTAGACTAGCCATGCCCTTCGAGATGATATCGACAAACTCTGCCAGAAGAAGAAGACTTTCAGTGACCGTCTTAAGCCATGGGCTGATGAAGCCCTCAAGCTCTCACAAGATATTTATATTGTTGTTAAATAATTGAACCAGATTCTGGAGACCGTCACCACTGCAACAAAAGGCTCGACTTCGCAAAAGCTATTAGATATTGCTTAGAATGCTGCTGCTCAGAGTGAAGGAGTGTTGCCCCCATTGGTCGAGGCGGTCAAACTACTGCAGGCATAGGTGGAAACCCCACCATCACAGTGACTCGAGACGAGTCACAAGATTGTGTTGGGGGACTGTTGGAACAGGGTCCCTTAAAAGCTGCGAATTTTGTATAATTTTGTATATTATTTGATATTATTTAGTCTAGCACAACGGTTTTGGGGGGAGGGGGGGTCAAAGCCCCAAATGCAATATAATGGGTCAAGGGTAGACCAAGAGTCCACAAACCACGGTTTGTGGACCACTAGAAGCATAGGCTAAGTCGATATAAATAGATGAACCTCTTTGAGTCTTAAGCTAGGAAATAATTGAGATTGATGCTAAACACGAATTGTTAGATCTGTTGTCGGGTTGTTTAGGTAAGGACTCTTGCTGGCTGTGTGCATGGAGATCCTCAGTCCTGTTGTATGCAGACCCTGCTGGTTGTGTGCGCAGGCGGTATTTTGGGATTGTAAGTGGATTGTGATATTAATATACATGCAAAGTACTATTGGATATCTGATGTTGTCTGGATCTATTTGGTTATGATTGATGTGAACCTAGGCTATATGATTAAGTTGTGAAAGTTCTTGTTTAATTGCTGCGAATTGCGAAAGTATCTAGGTTTCTGGTATATTTATCTATGATCTGTCAATTGTTGTGATTATAGTGTTCTGTGCTGATAATTGGTATTACGCACGTGGATGCGAAGGTATTTCCTAGATCTGTGCATGAGAATAGCTCTTTTATATTGTGGATTATATTGTCAATAAGCCTACAAATATATTTGTTTAGTGCGAGCTCGATAGGCTAGGAACACAGACTTGCTTGACCTACCTACTCTCTCTCAGAGTGCGGAAACCTAGTTCCAGCACCCTCCCATACTGCTTCGGGTGAGACTTTGGCCTGCACAAGAAGGTCACTGTCGAAAGGGCTAGTAGTATAGGGGTTTGTTGGCAAACCTTAACCTCCGAACCTGGGTCAGGACCCCTCGAGCCAACATTAAGTGTGCCCCCACTTGATAATCACAACTTGGTGAATTATTATCTCAGTTATTGGGACTCACATGTTTTAAAAAAAATTGTTTTTAATTCTCAAGATGTGCACTTTAGCATTTGTGATTTTAGTCTTGAGTATATTTGAAATGAAGAATTTACACCAAATAATTTTGAAGAAACCCTTATATAGTTACATTTATTTTTCTTATTAATTTTTTGAATTCTTAATCATTTTAAATAGTAATTTTAAAGATTTTTAAATGCATGAGGTAACTTGTTTTTTTTTAAGAATATATCACTATATATATATATATATATATATATATATATATATATATATCAAGCATAAATGAGATAGGGCATCAACTGAGTCTCAAGCATTGACCAAATGGCAACTTTTTATGCATGCTGACAAGAATGGTCGAGGATCCAGGAGAGTATCATATGAATTAGGGGAGGGCCAACATTTGGTACATAATGATCATGGTATCTATATGTTTATGTGCATTTACTTAAATGATATTCATAAAATCATATGTGCCTACATATTGAATGGATTTTGTCAATTTAGCTAAATATTAATTTATAATAAATTCCATTTTTTTAGGAACATCTCTCCCTAGGTCAATGAGAGTATCATATCAATCAATGGAGTACCATCGTTCACATCATCGTGGTATGGTATATATTTGTGTGTGTGTGTGTGTGTGTGTGTGTGCATTTACCTAAATGAAATTTGGTAGAATCATATGTACATACATATTGAATAGAATTTTTCCAATTTAACTTAACTAATTTATAATTTCTATTTTTTTTAGAAGAATCTCTCACTAGGTCTTCACGTGAAGGTGGTTGTGAATCTCAATCAGATCATCATGATCCTCATTTTGTTAAATTATATAATTTTAATTTTTAATTTAATTTATTTATTTATTTATGTTGAAAAAAACTTGTATGTAAATAAATTGTATGTTATATACATGTATATGTATTTTTCATGTGTATAAATACATCGACATGTTTTAATATTTATGTAATTATAATGAAGCAGGGGTTGAAAATGTTGACCAAAGTCAACACAGGGGAAAGAGGGTGATTCAAGAAGAAGACCATACACCAATTACCACCTAACCCTATGATATTCTTGATGAGCTTCCTCGGGAAACAAACATCCAATAGTGTACATTACTTAGGTGCACAACTCATTATTCAAAATTGCAGAACAATATTCATAAATTGGAGCTTCCTGTAGAGAGTCGGAAAAGCTTATAAATAGCTTTGCACTCTCATGGCACTCTCTAAGTTCATTTCATGATATTTACAAGAACCTTAGGCCAATAACTGATGGCTTTATATATATGATGAGGTGTAGAAATGGGACAGTGATGGCTCTCGATAAATGGGTCGAGGTAAATAGGAGGGTTACAAAATCACAAGCCAAATCTATGTTTAATTTCAAAGAATGGCTAAAAAGAAAGTTGTTGAAGGTGCAATATTTCAAGCACCCTCAAATATCCCACCATTTGTATGATAGGTTCCTTGAATAGTATGGCAAGATTCCATGGAATGATGAGGTTCCAAATTATTTTTCTCGATTACTTTATGTAGAGTTTTTTTTGGGTATGAATCCCAATTATATCGACATTCCATCGAAATATTATGGTACTGGAAAATGCCAGATATATGATCGGAAGGGTGCATATAGGGATATTGAATTTCCTCATCCTCTGCTACCTTTGGTATGTCAACCTCCACATCTGGTAACTTTGCAGTCGAAGATGGATGCCACTTCTCAGATTGGTCAAGAAGCAAGGGATGTCATTATAGGAAAAACACAGACTACATTGATTGGAATTGATGTCGGTCTAAATCGACAAAGAGCACAAATTAATGCACATGCTAATTATATATATATATATTATATGTGGAGATAGATAATATGAATATTGAAGGGGTTAAAGTGTATGCAAAGTCTTGTCGTGATGGTCAGAAAATCCTAATTGGTCTTGAGGAAGAGGGCATGGGATTTTTATGTGCTAATGTTTAGGGTTTTAATGTAATGTAATGTATGTGTTAAAATTTTGATTCACATACATTTTGTAATTTTTTTAAGATAGAATCTAGCACGAATGTATCATATGTTCACTATTTGCAGTTAAGTCATTGTTGATTGAAAATTTTGGTAATATCATAGTGCCAGGTTCAGGTTCAAATGAAGATGTGTTGAGGGATGTTAGTTTTTTTTAAGAACACGTTGATACTATTAATTTACTTTTCGACAGTTCGCCACTATCTTCCTTCTTATTAGGAAATGTGTCAAATATTCATTTGTCACAAGTATTGAATATTTCACTTTTGTTTTGTTATAAATTGAAGCAAGTTTTGTTAAAAAATGGGATATCTATCTTATAGTTTTAAAATTTTCGAATTTTAGGTTTGTGGAGAAAATTTCCCTTCTCTAAGGAAATTAGCGACATAGTCAACTATGTGGATAGAATCATCTAGACAATTTGAAAAAATTGTTACACTTTTTTTAATATTGTGAGTTTATTCATTTTCATGTGCAATTTTAAATTTTTAATATATACATGTACATGTCTTGTATAGGGCATCCATGAGGACGCAATGCAGGGGCGACACCATGAGGTATTGCATGTAATTTCATACTTGAGTCAATTACGGGGATTGGATCATCTAGATAATTTGAAAATTTTGAACTACATTTTTTAAATATTGCGATTTTATGCATTTTCACGTGTAATTTTAAATTTGTAATATATACATGTACATTTATTGTATAGGTCATCCGTGAGGGTGAAATGTAGGGCAAACACCTCGAGGTATTGCATGGAATTTTTAAAATTGAATCAGCTACATGGATTGGATCATCTACACAATTTCAAAAAGTTGTTACAATTTTTTTAATATGACGAGTTCATGTATTTTCATGTGCAATTTAAAAAATTTAATATATACATGTACATGTGTTGTATAGGGCTTCCATGAGGGCACAATGTAGGGGGAACATATACATGTACATGTGTTGTACAGGGCTTCCATGAGGGCACAATATAGGGGGAACACCACGAGGTATTGCATCAAATTTGAAACCTTTTATAATTATGTTTTGATGATAAAATTCTCCTTTAATTTTTTAATACATTAAAATTTAATTTAAAACTTATACACAATCTTATGTATATATGCATATTACACATGTTGTACAGGGCACCCATAATTCTAATTATAGTATGAGGATGTTGATAGATCGGATATTTCAGCAACATTCTCTTTGATGCAAACTTTTATTTGGCAGTCTTTTATTATATTTACTTCTATCATGATATAAATTTTGGAAATGTTTAAAGTAAAACTCTTTATTATAAATTGGTCTCTTTGATGGATATTTTTATTTTAAAACTTTTTATTACATTTAATGATATAAATTTCGGACATATTTTAAATAGAAATCTTTAATATGAATTGATCTTTAATATGCTAATTTTGGAGTTATACATTTTGCATGATACTTCTTATAACGTTGTAGAAGCTAATATAGAGTTGGGCTTAAATTCTTAGGTTTTGTCAAGTTGTTTAATGAATAGTAAAATTGCAAGTTACAAAACATGGTACATTTTGCGTGATGCATGTTTTGGTGCTTAAAGGTTTTACATTTAAGTTCATGTATATAAAGCAATGAAATTAATTTTTCATTTAGTTGGTACATTTTGCATGATGATTCTTATAATGTTATTACAAGATAATATGGATTTGGGTGATTCTTATATTTTGTGAAGTTGTTTTGTGAATAGTAAAATTGCAACTTCCGAAACATGTTACATTTTGCATTCATCAATCTTACTATGGTGTAAACATGAATAAAACCCAGCTTTTGATACCCTTTGTAGTAGTTACAGTTTCCCCATACCAAATTTTCAAGTGATTTATGTTTCAAGTTAAATGATAAGTAAAATGCATCAAGTTAAAATGTGGATAAGTAGAATGTGTCAAAATTGTGAACAAATGTATGACCACATATAAGCCTCACATTTTGGATGCCATTATTACCTACCAAAGTTATCTTGGATCAACCTTTTCTTAGTAGTTCTAGTTAACTTCCAACTCTTTGTTTGATGTAAGGTTTCAATTTCTAGTTTGTGATTTTAATAAAAAAAAAATTATTTAAAACATGTTATATTTGCATGATGCATGGTTTGATGCTTAAAGTTGTACATTTAAGTTCATGAATATGAAGCAATGAAAGTAAATTTGCATTTAGTTGGTACCTTTTTCATGATGATTCTTATAATGTTAGTAGAAAATAATAAGGATTTGGGTTGATTCTTAGTTTTTGTGAAGTTGTTTTTTCAAGTTATTTAATGAATAGTAAATTTTCAAATTACAAAACATGGTACATTTCGCATTCATGAATCTTATAATGGTGTAGATGTATTAGAAAACATCCATATAACTTAAAATTTTGAATTATAAAACATGGTACATGTATACATTTTTCATTCATGAATAGATCACCATCATGTATAGAAGAGCTACTATGGATGTGGGTTGATACTTGACTTTTAATATAAAGTTGTTAAAATCAAACATACTATAAAATTGCATTGTAAAGCAAACAATCTAAATTGTTAGTCATCAGTAATTTTTGCTTTGTATGGATGACTAAATACTTATATTAGATTTCTAGAAACAAAGTTCATGAACATTGTGAGTTCTAGAAATCTCACTGCCTTCATTATCCTTAGGATAATTTTTTCGCTATCTTATCATCCTATCGTGTCAAGGTCTGCTCACTACTCCCAAAAATCCCATCATGGGCTTATGCTATTCATCTTCACCATGTCTGGTCACCCTTGGCCTCAAGCCCACTATTCTTGTGTTTCCCAACCCCTCCACTGCTACCTAAGGTCACCATTTTTCACATAGGGATCCCAACTCAAGTTTTCAAACAAAGGCCAAGTCCAAAGAGACTCCCACTAGGTCATTTAGGGTTTCATAGGCTGTAGGGTTGTTTGAATGATCTAAGTCACTATTTTTTTATGTGTGCCAAGAAAGTAAAATCAAAGAGGAGGAAGATCAACAAGTGATTGTCCAAAGAAGATCAAAAGATCTTCCAAGGAAGGCCTCCTTGGCCAAACACAAAGTCTGCAAAGGAAAGCTACCCATTTTGACATTTCTACAGAGGTTTGAAGGTGGCTATCAGCAGAGAGATAGGTAAATTAAGATGCCAACTCATCACTAAATACATCCACAACAAAGGAGAGGCAGCATGCCTATTTTCAGAGAAAAACTACAGTTTTTTAGGGCATTTTCTTGGTTTCATGACCTCCATGGTTAAATCATCAACAAGGATTATATCCTGATGCTGTTACACCTCCTCCTACCCTTAATTTACCTTCATAAACACTTCCCATCACTCCTATCCCTCAAAATCATCATTTTTCTACAAAACCTAGTCTATTGCCACAATTTGACACTTTTTGAGACTAGGCCTGTGTTTTGACCTTTTGGACCCCTTCCCCTCACTCAATTCTTGAAATTACACTTTCCCCTACTCTGTAACATCTATCCCTATCCCCAAAAATCTCCCCAAGAATTTATACAACACTTAACCCCTTCATTCCCCTCCCTCTGCAAGGCAGTCCTAAATCCCCTGCACCAAACCTTAATTTCCTCTTCCAACTAAGCTAGGGTTTTCCATGGAAAAGAGGCATAGGAGCAAAGGATCCATTTGATAGATCATATCAGCAATTATAAGTCCATACCAGCTCATAAACATCATGCCTCCATCATTTTCCAAGAATTCATTGCAAAAGACAAGCCATGTGTCACACCTAGGGCCAGTTTTTCTCAAAAATGTGTTTTTGGCCGGATGAATTTGGAAAAAGTGAAAGAGGTTTTTGTCAATCATAGGGCCAATAAGAAAAAACTCCATAATTTTTTACATAGGTATCATGGTTTGGGAGCAATGTCAAAAATACAAGTGTCACGGGAGAATTTCTGCACTGCTGGAGTGACCTTGGGAAAATCAAGTTTTCTCACAGCTGGAGTGTCCAAATGACTTTATTTATGAATCAAAAGACAATTATACTTGAATATGTTTCCAATGAGCTATCATGAGCTAAATTTGGAGTTGAGGAAAGCATCCAAAAGTGGTTTGCACCAGCACTCTACATTTCTGCACCATCATTCAGTACTTTTTTTTACCAGTCTTGGGAAAATAAACTTGACTGGGAAAATAAACTCCAAACAAAAATAAAATTGTATATTTGGAAAGTATACAAGTCAATATTTCCAACGAGCTATCACGGGCCCAAATCCGACATCGGGAAGGTCATAAAAACCTGCCTACACGTTGACCCTGTTTTTGGCGTTGCACAAAAAAGTGGCGCTATGCAAAATCCGTGGGAAAGACTGCCCGGCGCTGTGCAAATGCCTGGGCAAGTCTGCCCAATGTTGCGCAAAGCTCAGGAAGGTGCCAAATTGCAAAAAATACTCCTTGATGCCTAAATTTATCATTTGAGGCACCTCTATGGTGGAAGAGAATCTAAAATGTTGGTAAGTGTTATATTCTCCTAATCCCTAAGAAAAATTGCAAATTCATTTTTGGTTTTTTAGTTGTTGAGCTAAAAACCATAGGTCATGTACACAAAGGGACCTTGTTCTTATAATCCTTCTTGGACCAATTTGATGGCATGGTTGGGTAAGGGATTTTAAGCTGTTACCATACTCTCATGATAAAACCTCCTTAAGCTACAAAGCCACTTAAACCCTAAAATCTCTAGCCTCCACACCTCTCATTCTCCAAAGTTGAATCCATCATCCTCTTGACCTTGTTTCATCAAGACCTACTTTGAAAACCAACATCTCCTATCAACATGTCAAGAGCTGACAACAACAGTGATGGTGATAAAGGTCAAAAGCCTTTGAGACCAAACATAAAGGAGGAAATGATGGTGAACAAGAGGAAACTGAGCACAGCAATGGTGATTAGCATGGCACAATATGTCATTCAGCATTAAAAAAGTGAGCATAAGGTTTTCAAGAAGATCAAGAGAGGCCTTGTCCTCCAAAAGAAGATGACCAAACATTACGCAAGGAAGAGCAGGCTTGCAAATGCCAAACTCAAAGAAGCCCTCCTTGAGATAAAAAACCTAAAAATCCTAAATGAGCATGAAAGCCTTGGAATTTTGGCTGAAGCTTCTCATAAATTATCTAAAAAAATCTAAGGAGGGTCTCCACCAATTTTGAAGGAATTTGGAGAAGATTTTGTTTTTTGTGAATTTTTGGTCTACTTTGCGCAGTGCCACTAGCGCTGCGCAAAAATTTGGGGCATCCTATGGAGGAAAAATTGAAATTTTTGGATTTTTCATGACCTTCACATCATCCACAAAAAATTTCAGAGGATTTGGAGTTGTTTTGACCCCTCAAAAGGTCGAAAAACACATCAAAAAACACCTTTTTGCCCCTGTTTCAGGCCTTGCGCTACGCAAATGACAGGTTGGATATTTTTGCATTTTTTATAGGGTTACAAGGACTGGATCAGAAAACCAAAAGGATTTTTTGAAAGTATACTCTTCAAGATTTTCAACGAGCTATTACATAGCCAAATCCGACATCGGGAAGTGGTTCAAAAGCTAGTTTCAAAACAGCCTATTTTCTGCAAAAGTGGCGTTGCGCAAACAAACTAACATAGGCCAAAAAGTCAACAAAAGACACTGATTAATGGAAAAATGGTTTTTTAATATTTTTTTTGGGCAAATAACTCCAGATTTGATTGAGGAGTTATGTTTTTGATGTTTTTCATTTATCTCCTTGTCTATTATGTGTCTTGGGCCTTGCATGGTCATTAAGCACATTTATGACATTTGTGACTAAATTAGGGTTTCTGGAAGCCTCTTAGGGTTTCCACCTCCTCATTTGCTCCATAAATAGAGCATGAGGCTCTTATCTATTTGGTTGGATTTTGATGACTTATGCTAAAGCAAATACATAGTCTCTTGGAGTTTTTGATAACAATTTGATGTCTTGGAGCTCATGCATGCCCTGGTTTGCTTGTTGATGGAGAGAGACTGTTTGCAGGATCCATAAGCTTGGTTGATGGTGAAGTGTTTCTTATGTTCATGTTTTCTAGTTTTCCATTATGTTTTCCATCTTGCTATTGTGCAGTAGGGCAAAAATTTTACATTAAGAAATGTTTCTTGATGGCACCTTACTTCTATTTGTCCTTCACTACCTCAATGTTTTATTCTGTTGAGATATGTTAGGGAATCCATCTCTTGCTCCCTAAGAAGTTCTTAGCTTGTCCATTTCTTGAATGGTTTATATCAGTTAGTGTCAAGTATGATTTATGGCTAGCCCTGCATATTGTGGCCACTGAAATACTCTGTCCTTGGAATCACCTCTTGAAAGCATCTTTGCCTAGGTTTATCAAAGAAGTTTGTTTCAATCATGCTCTTTTCCTTTACTTAGCTAAATTTTTTTCAAGGAACCTTCATAGCTGTAACTTTAGATGTTCAGGGTTTTCTCTCCTTCTATGGTTATAGCTACTTGTGCATCTTAATTTTTTTTTTGCTCTTAATGATGAAATCTATAAAAGTTAAATAAGTTTCTTTCCTTTCTATGTTTCATCTAGATGTTTTTCTTGGTTGATTATATGTTTTTAGTCTAAAATCAAATGGAGTAGGCTTTGCTTATGCCTTTGATTCTCTTGCTATACTCATAAATCTTCTAACTCTCATAGTTTACAAGTACATAAAGGATTCAGTTTTTGCCCTTTATTAGCTTATTGTTCCCAAGCTTAATGTTCACCTCATGACCCTTCACAACCTTAAAAGATCCACCAACCAAGTTAAAATTGCCCTGCAAATGCTCTTGAAACCATTGATGAACTTATCATGACCTTGTTAGACTCCATTGCCCAATGACTTAACAATCTTACATGTTTTCTATCTAAATCCATCTGAGCATCATACCCAGCAAAAAATAATCAAATTACGCTGCACTTAACATCTAGCCTAAAATAAACCCTAATCAGCAAACAAGTTCACACCTTTACACCTACTAGAGAGATCCCTCTCTGAATCCAGGAAGGCTAGGTCCTTGGATTCCAAAGCTTGGTTTGATGTTACCCTGTCCATTTTTATCTCAATCAATCTAGCAAATTACGAGGAGCTAACATAATGGCGATCATGGTGGGACTCTGAGTGATAAACAAGCTTAGACTTCCCTAAACCTTTCAAAAATCCCTTAAGAGTACTATCTTGTGGATTTATCCCACCGCTCACACCAACATAATGGCGATCACGATGGGACTCTGAGTGATAAACAAACTTAGACTTCCCTAAGCCTTTCAAAAAACCCTTAAGAGTACTATCTTGTGGATTTATCCCATCGCTCACACTAACATAATGGCGATCACGGTGGGACCTTCCGAGTAAATTCCATCTTAGACATCCTTAAGACCTCAGAAAGCCCACAAACATCCTTATATTTGTATTCAGTTGTTGATGGTGGACAGCAACCCGCCTTAAAATATTTGAAATCATCCACCTGGCGACTCCACAACTCTCAATAGACCTAAAGACTCCACTGGAGGAAGAACCTGAAACATGAGCAGTCATCCTAGAAAGAAAGAGCATTCAAGCCTAAGTTGGATTCAAGAAATTATTGTTTTTATCTATAACTATGTTCTATCCTATTTTAAGCCTGATCAAGAATACACTGATGAGATCTACATTTATCATTGGAAATATCTCAAGCCTCAAAAAGCTAAGCCTCAAATTTTAGACCATGATCAGTCTTATACACCTGTGCTTACCCCAAATTCACCTGTGGAAAATCTAGTGAAACATGAGCCTCATGCTACCTTTCCTCCTCTTTCTGAAACCTCAAACAACCATAAATCTCTTTTTACACTACCTATACCCACAAAGGTCCCAGAAAGGTACAAGCCTCTGATTTTTCCTCCTATCTTCCAAGCCCTCCCTGCAAATCTTGCAAATAAACTACCCAGATTTGATGGAGAAAGCTCAAAAGTCACTGCTGAAGAACACGTTCAAAATCTTGAGAATTTACTTGACCTTTTTGAAATAGAAGAAGATGATGTGCATATTAGAATGTTTGCCTTATCATTACAAGGAAAAATTAGGAGTTGGTTTAAGGACCTTCCAGCTTCAAGCATTATCAATTTTCATCAACTTACTCAAGTCTTCTTAGATAGGTGGGTGATCATGGGAAATGAAGTTCTCATCATATAGGAATACAAGAATTTAAAAAGACAACCAGGGGAGACCGTACAATACTTTTCAGCCAGGTTCAATAAGGTATACAATGCAATACCTGCTAAGATAAAGCCACCTTTGGGGTGGGCTCTCTTGCACTACCCAAGTACTTTTGACCCAGAGATGGAATTCCAGATAAGAGAAAAAGACCCTTCAAACCTGGAAGAAATGCAGAGTATGGAAATTACTGTGGAATTCAACATACTGTTAAGAGAGGAAAATTTAGAAGAAATAAGGAAGGACAAAGCAGCCCAAGAGAAAATAACTTCTTCAGAGTTAAAGCTAGAGATGTTGACAGATACAATCAACAAAATGATGCATAGACTTGGTAGGAAAGAGGAAGAGTACAAGGTTGAGATTGGTGTTGATTATTCAGAGTAGCCGATACCATTTTCTTGGGAGTAACCAAATCAATCATTTCAATGCAAAGGTAGCTATCAAAACATATTGGTTGACCAAGGTTGCAAAGAAGAAGATGCAGAAAGTTGTCAAGTAAGTACTATATGTCTTCCTACATCTTGTGCTTCACTATTTAGAGAGTATTACAAGAAAATTGAAAATATAAACAAGGTAGAATGCTCTAAAGAATCAGTAAGGGAGGAAATGGATAATACAAACCCTTTTTCAAATCCAGAAGTTCTCCCCTCAAATCATCTTGGTATGGCTGTTTGGATTACAAAACCATAAATGAAAGATGAGCCAACACCTCTTGAGTCCCTACCCTTGTGCTTTGAGTCATTTCAGATTGCTAAAGAAGAATCTATTGGCCATGAACACTCTCCTTTTCATATGGTGGAACAATCTGCTAATCAAGTGTGCATAATGGATGACATTCCTCCTATGAATAAGCTGCCCAAATATGATCAATATGATGATGATTATGTTCTCCAAACTCAATCCAACACTACCAAACAATCAGTGAGTAGTTTGTGGGACAAAGACAGTCATTTTCAGCAGCTCAAAAATAGTGATCAGCAAATACCACTCAGCTATGAAAATGAAGAAGAAAGTGCAGAAATTTTGGGAGAAATGGAAGGATCTTTACCTCTTTGTTGTGCTTCTTTTCAGTTCATCAAAGACAACCTTAATGCAATCAGAAGTCAGCAATCTTTGGGTATTTATTTTAACAACAAAGAACACATTCAGCCCTATGTCCAGCCTTCACAAGAGAAAGAGAACAACTATAGCTCTTTTCAATCAGGTTTGCTAGAGGACAACATGGCAATATATGATGAGTTTGATAGTGCAGATGATCATGAGGAAGAGAAGGGGTTTCTTTCCCAAAGGCGTCCTAAGCCCATCCAAGTGAAGGAAGAAGCAGTCCTGGATCAAGCTTATCTCCCAAATCCTCTAAGCCAGGTATTGTTTCAAGATCCCTTTGCTGATTTGTTAGAGGCATTTGAAGAGGGAGTCAAATATGTTAGGAGCAGTTTGATGCAAAGTTTCAAGAACATTTTAGGCACTACTGTTCAAACAAAAGTAAGGTGGGAGTGGCCTTTTGATTCTTTTACCATACTCAAAGAGCTAAACCAAGATCCCTCATCGAATCATCTGCTTGATTGGATGTATTGGAAAAGAGAGTTCACCAGATGAATGTATATCATGTATATGTTAGATTAGGATAGATAGATAGATATGAAAAATCAGCTCAACCTTGTGAGCATCTTTTTAGTTCTAGATTGTTTGGAAAAAATAAAAATAAAAACACAAAAACAAAGAAAGGTAGAAAAAGAGGGCAAATTTGAAAAGTGGTACAGCCCCATACCCAAAAAATAGTGATGCTGAAAGTGTGCAAGCCTAAATGCCACTACTTGTTAAAAATAAGATCTTATTCAGTCATCTAGCCTAATCATGGCTGAACATGTTTTAAATGTATTGTTGATAATTTAGTGAAAAAGATGCTTTTCAAATCATGTGAACTTGACTTGTCAAAAGAAATAGATTAGGAATGAAGAATGTTGGTTCCACATGCTTAAAACTGAACCAAAGAGAAGGATAGGGATGCCTAACAAATTATGGATTACTGCCCTTATACTTTCTAGTTTTGTTGGTATAAAAATAATGGTTGTGTGCAGCTTGTTTCAATGCCACAGCTCATGATAAATCAGATAGCTTAATCCTGGTTTACTCGTGTTTCAATTTCATGTTAGTAGGATAGAGAATAAAGTTTGTCAAACAACTTAATCTTGATAAATGAGTAGACTAGATAGAGAATAAGAGAGTTCATTAGCCTAATCTGAACTCTTGGAAGAAATAAGGGTACAATAAGATAGTTTGATTTGTGTTTTCAAAAGTAAAAATGTCGAGGGTTTGAAAATCCAAGTGCACCCAAAGGAAGAAAAAATGTTAGGAAAGTAGGTTGGGTAGGTAGAGATGATGTTGATGTTAATAATGTTTTTTCATATTACTAAGATCACGGCTTCAAGCAAGCATCATCAAATGCAAGGGGGCAAAAATCTGCCCAATGGATGAGGCACTGGTCCCCGTAAAGCCAAAGATCTAAAGTTCTGGACACCTCCTAAAAGGGAGCTGCCCTCCCCAAGTGGAGCCACTGTTAGTCATCAGTAATTTTTGCTTTGTATGGATGACTAAATACTTATCTTAGATTTCTAGAAATAAAGTTCATGAACATTGTGAGTTCTAGAAATCTCACTGCCTTCATTATCCTTAGGATAATTTTTTCACTATCTTATCATCCTATCGTGTCAAGGTCTTCTCACTACTCCCAAAAAGCCCATCATGGGCTTATGCTATTAATATTCACCATGTCTGGTCACCCTTGGCCTCAAGCCCACTATTCTTGTGTTGCCCAACCCCTCCACTGCTACCTAAGGTCACCATTTTTCACATAGGGATCCCAACTCAAGTTTTCAAACAAAGGCCAAGTCCAAAGAGCCTCCCACTAGTTAATTTAGGGTTTCATAGTTTGTAGGGTTGTTTGAATGATCTAAGTCACTATTTTTTTATGTGTTCCAAGAAAGAAAAATCAAAGAGGAGGAAGATCAGCAAGTGATTGTCCAAAGAAGATCAGAAGATCTTCCAAGGAAGGCCTCCTTGGCTAAACACAAAGTCTGCAAAGGAAAGCTACCCATTTTGACATTTCTGTAGAGGTCTCAAGGTGGCTATCAACAGATAACTAGGTAAGGTAAGAGGCCAACTCATCACTAAGGACATCCGCAACAAAGGATAGGCAGCATGCCTATTTTCAGAGAAAAACTAGGGTTTTTTAGGGCATTTTCTTGGTTTCATGACATCCATGGTTAAATCGTCAACAAGGCTTATATCCTGATGCTATTACACCTCCTCCTATCCTTAATTTACCTTCATAAACACTTCCCATAACTCCTATCCCTCAAAATCATCATTTTTCTACAAAACCTAGTTTATTGCCACAATTTGACACTTTTTGAGACTAGGCCCGTGTTTTGACCTTTTGGACCCCTTCCCCTCACTAAATTCTTGAAATTACACTTTCCCCTACTCCCTAACATCTATCCCTATCCCCCAAAATTTCCCCAATAATTTAGACAACCCTTAACCCCTTCATTAAGGCAATCCTAAATCCCCTACACCAAACCCTAATTTCCTCTTCTGACTAAGCTAGGGTTTGCCATGGAAAAGAGGCATAGGGGAAAAGGATCCATTTGATAGATAATATCAGCAATTATAATTCCATACCAGCTCATAAACATCATGTCTCCATCATTTTCCAAGAATTCATTCCAAGAGACAAGCCATGTGTCACACCTAGGGCCAGTTTTTCTCAAAAATGTGTTTTTGGAAAAAAAGAGATGAATTTAGAAAAAGGGAGAGATTGTTTTGTCCATAATAGGGCCAAGAAGAAAAAATTCGATCATTTTTTACACAGGTATCATGGTTTGGGAGCAATGTCAAAAATACAGGTGTCACGGGAGAATTTCTGCACTGCTAGAGTGACCTTGGGAAAATCAAATTTCTCATAGCTGGAGTGTCCAAATGACTTTATTTATGAATAAAAATACAATTATAGTTTAATATGTTTCCAATGAGCTATCCTGAGCTAAATTTGGAGTTGCGGAAGGCATCCAAAAGTGGTCTGTACCAGCACTCTGCATTTCTGCACCATCATTCAGTGCTTTTTTTGACTAGTCTTGGAAAAATCAACTTTTGACTGGGAAAATCAACTCCAAGCAGAAAAAAAAATTGTATATTTGGAAATTAGACAATTCAATATTTCCAACGAGCTATCACAGGCCCAAATCCAACTTCGGGAAGGTTGTCAAATCCTGCCTACACATTGACCTTGTTTTTGGCGCTGCACAAAAACGTGGCGCTGCGAAAAATCCATGGGAAGGACTGCCTAGTGCTACGCAAATGCCTTGGCAAGATTTCCAGGCTCTGCGCAAAGTTCAGGAAGGTGCCAAATTGCAAAAAATACTCCTTGATGCCTAAATTTATCATTTGAGGCACCTCTAAGGTTGAAGAGAATCTAAAATGTTGGTAAGTGTTATATTCTCCTAATCCCTAAGCAAAATTGCAAATTCATTTTTGGAATTTTAGTTGTTGAGCTAAAAACCCTAGGAGGCTAAAACCCTAGGTCATGTACACAAAGGGACCTTGTTCTTGTAATCCTTCTTGGACCAATTTGATTGCATGGGTGGGTAAGGGATTTTAAGCTGTTACCATACTCTCATGATAAAACCTCCTCAAGCTACAAAGCCACTTAAACACTAAAAACCCTAGCCTCCACACCTCTCATTCTCCAAAGTTGACTCCATAATCCTCTTGACCTTGTTTCATCAAGCCCTAATTTGAAAACCAACATCTCCTATCAACATGTCAAGAGCTGACAACAACAGTGGTGGTGATAAAGGTGAAAATCCTTTGAGACCAAACATAAAGGAGGAAATGATGGTGAAGAAGAGGAAAGTGAGCACAACAGTGGTGATTGGCATGGCACAATACGTCATTCAGCATTACAAAAGTGAGCATAAGGTTTTCAAGAATATCAAGAGAGGCCTTGTCCTCCAAAAGAAGATGACCAAACATTACGCAAGGAAAAGCAGGCTTGCAAATGCCAAACTCAAAGAAGCCCTCCTTGAGATAAAAAACCTAAAAAGACAAAATTAGCATGACAGCCTTGGAATTTTGGCTAAGGCTTCTCATAAAATATCTAAAAACATCTAAGGATGGTTTCCACCAATTTTGAAGGAATTTGGAGAAGATTTTGTTTTTTGTGAATTTTTGGTCTACTTTGCGCAGTGCCACTGGCGCTGTGCAAAAATTTGGAGCATCCTCTGGAGGAAAACTTGAAATTTTTGGATTTTTCATGAAATGCACATCCAAAAAACATTTCAGAGGATTTGGGGCTGTTTTGACCCCTCAAAAGGTCAAAAAACACCTTTCTGCCCCTGTTTTAGGCCTAGCACTGCGCAAATGATAGGTTGGAGATTTTTGCATTTTTTATAGGCGTAAAGGGACTGGATCAGGAAACCACAAGAATTTTTGGAAATTAGATTCTTCAAGCTTTCCAACAAGCTATCACAGAGCCAAATCCGACATCGAGAAGTGGTTCAAAATCTAGTTGCAAACCAGCCTATTTTCTGCAAAAGTGGCACTACGCAAACAAACTGACATAGGCCAAAAAGTCAACAAAAGACACTGATTAATGGAAAAATGGTTTTTTAATATTTTTTTTGGGCAAATAACTCCAGATTTGATTGAGGAGTTATGTTTTTTATGTTTTTCATTTATTTCCTTATCTATTATGTGTCTTGGGCCTTGCATGGTCATTAAGCACATTTATGACATTTATGACTAAATTAGGGTTTCTGGAAGCCTCTTAGGGTTTCCACCTCCTCATTTGCACCATAAATAGAGCATGAGGCTCTTATGTATTTGGTTGGATTTTGATGACTTATACTGAAGCAAATACATAGTCTCTTGGAGTTTTTGATAACAATTTGATGTCTTGGAGCTCATGCATGCCCTAGTTTGCTTGTGGATGGAGAGAGAATGTTTGCAAGATCCATGAGCTTGGTTGATGGTGAAGTGTTTCTTATGTTCATGTTTTCTAGTTTTCCATTATGTTTTCTATCTTGCTATTTTGCAGTAGGACAAAAAATTTAGATTAAGAAATGTTTCCTGATGGCACCTTACTTCTGTTTGTCCTTCACTGCCTCAATGTTTTCTTCTGTTGAGATATGTTAGGGAATCCATCTCTTGCTCTCTAAGAAGTTATTAGCTTGTCCATTTCTTGAATGGTTTAGATCAGTTAGTGTCAAGTATGATTTATGGCTAGCCCTACATATTTTGGCCACTGAAATACTTTGTCCTTGGAATCACCTCTTGAAATCATCTTTGCCTAGGTTTATCAAAGAAGTCTGTTTCAATCATGCTCTTTGCCTTTACTTAGCTAAATTTCTTTCAAGGAACCTTCATATCTGTAACTTTAGATGTTCAGGGTTTTCTCTCCTTCTATGGTTATAGCTACTTGTGCATCTTAAATGTTTTTTCTGCTCTTAATGATGAAATCTATGAAAGTTAAATAAGTTTCTTGGCTTTCTATGTTTCATCTAGATGTTTGTCTTAGTTGATTATCTGTTTTCAGTCTAAAATCAAATGGAGTAGGTTTTGCTTATGCCTTTGATTCTCTTTCTATGCTCATAAATCTTCTAACTCTCTCAGTTTACAAGTACAAAAAGGATTCAATTTTTTCCCTTTATTAGCTTATTTTTCCCAAGCTTAATGTTCACCTCATGACCCTTCACAACCTTAAAATATCCACCAACCAAGTTAAAATTGCCCTACAAATGCTCTTGAAACCATTGATGAACTTATCATGACCTTGTTAGACTCCATTGCCCAATGACTTAACAATATTCCATGTTTTCTATCTAAATCCGTCTAAGCATCATACCCAACCAAAAACAATCAAAATACCATGCACTTAACATCTAGCCTAAAATCAACCCTAATCAGCAAACAAGTTCACACCTTTACACCTACTAGAGAGATCCGTCTCCGAATCTAGGAAGGCTAGGTCCTTGGATTCCAAAGCTTGGTTTGATGTTACCCTGTCCATTTGTATCTCAATCAATCTAGAAAATTACGGGGAGCTAACATAAATTACCTTCTTTGTCTTAAATTCTAAGATTATATTGTATTTTTCGTGAAATTTGAGAAGCTTAGAGATTGAGAATTAAAAATTGCACTGTTGAATCAACTGAAGTTGCTTTAAGCTAAAAGGTTTCATTAATTTCTTTGTGGGGATGACTTTTTTCTTAAAGTAAATGAAAGTTTCAAATATTAAATACTATGTGTGAAGGATGCATTGTTAGTTTTAATAGGTTTTGTATGCACTGCATGTATAGGAGAAACACAATAAAATGCATTTTTTTGAGATATCAATACGTACAAGAGATACGAAAAATTTGAAATTGATGGTAATGTGATTTTAATAAAGTAAATATTGTTACTAAGATAGCACTAAAAATATTTGAAAAAATAAAATGATAACATAAAAAATAAAATTGCAATGAAAACATGATAGGTCTGTAATCAACAACAAATAAGAATATTTTGAACTTCTACATCCTTGTACATTATAGTAGTATTTTGGATCTTTGAATTTCCTTTTAACTTAGAAACATAGCCACCATATTAATCAAAACAATTTTGTAATACCTAGTACTAACTAGAATGGGCAACCTAAGAGTGCACAAAAAGAAATGCCAACAATCTACTTCAACTCTATCTCAAATATGAATACAAGGAGAATATATTTTTGGGAAGTTCAATTAAAAAATTTCTATTGGAATTCCATCCTCAATGATTTGTTCATGGCCATCTTATGATATTCTCCATTTTTTAAATTTCGATTTTTTCTTGATTGAACTTCTATCAACTTTATGCACGCTGCACACACCAAGTGACTATATTGACAACTTATGGCATGAGGTTGATAGTCTTGAAAGTAAACATGACTTTCACTTTGATGATTTTCTTGGAAAAAATATCCTTTCAGTATAATAGACCCTCTTTCATATATAAAACCTTTATCATCATAGTCCTCCAATAACTTCATCTTTCGTTGAGTGCACTGCATCAAATAGTACTTGACATTTTCGATGTTGTTAATGGGTGAAACTACAACAAAACATCTCCTGCACAATAAAAAGTATAAATTCAGATCATAATTAACAAGAAATTAGTTATCAACATGTACTTGATTTTGTTATCTATTTAGATCTATATTTTAACTATTATCTAGATACTTAAATACACAATGATTTTAAACACACACACACACACACATATCCTTTGAAAACAATTTAAATTTTACTTTCTCTAACAAGATCAGAAACTCGGTCAACTTCAGATCACACTATAGTCTCCTTTGATTCCATCTCTTCGAAGTTTGTAAGTGAAATTTTCCCCTTTGTATTAAGTTATGTATGTTGCCAAGCTTTCACGTACATATTGTTTTCACAAACATCATTGAATTTTTTATACCCTATGCAAACATGAAAAAAACAAAACAAAAAAATATTCTATCAAATGCAAACGCATTTCAATACTCTTTCATTTTAATTGAACATAATTTTTGAGTCCCTTTTACTGTTTCAGCTTCATATGTAATCGATTTATCTACCTCTTGGACTCCAATATGACAAAAGAACCTATAGTAAAGTCAAACAAGAATTTAAATATGTTACATAAAATACAATTTATGTATCAAAGATAATCATCGATCAATTATTTAAACTAGTATAATTTATAAATTTATAAGAGTTAAAATTTAACAAAAAATATCATATTAAAAATATATATACAAGTTAATATATATGCGCATACCTGTGTACCTCCCTTGATCGGTTATTCTCGTGGCTTAGTACAACAATGCACCATTGAAAAATTGGTTCAGCTGAGACGAGTCTCTTTACAGAATGGTGCATTTGATATCTTTGAAGTGCTCGTTTTATACTTGCCTCTATGCCATCATGTTCTCCTTTTCCATGACCAATCTCAAATAAATTCCAACAATGTTTAATGTTGGTTTTCATATGAAGATGACACAACCAAAAGAATGATCGTGAAGATTTGAATTGACTCGCACATCCACCTGACCATATCCAATGTTCATTTAATTTTATACCATGACCTTTCAGTGAGTCATAAATCTTATCAAAGAAATGTTCTACAAAATGTGTATCATGTGTACAATCATCATTGATATAAAAATGATTTTCTTTAATAACATGTGAATTCTTACTTGTGCTTTCTATATGATCACTTTTTTGTTCAAAATGTCTATATAAAACATGGAAAACCATGGAAACTTGGTCAGAATGATAATTTTCACTTTGTATTTCATTTTGTGGAACAAATGTGTAATTTTCTACAAAATCAAATATTGACAAAATGGTACCTAGTGGAAAATTTTCATGATATTTTTTAAATTCTAGGTCCTGCTATCAAGATCTATGAGAATTATTGGTGTATTTATAAATTTATGTGTCAAACTTCTTCAAAAAATCTATCACAGAAATATCTTCTTCTTGTAAATCAATCCTTCTAGCACTTGTACTACTACTTGAACCAATCGATGTATGGATATATTGATATCTCTTCCATTTCACTTTTATGTTAGGCAATGATTGATCATTTATATCAATATGATATTTGTCATGAAACAGAGTCATATTTCCATAATGATTACATTTTTTACCACCAACACATTTATTTTGGTAAAATAATTCATGTTTTTCTCTTCCACATAGAATTTGGGATATGAAATCATGGATAGTGGAAGGACGAGGCGATTCAATTTCCAAAATGTTTTACCAAAATTAAGGAAGGTGTCATAATATAATAGAAATTACACATGATAACGACAAAAATAAGTGTCACATACAATGATAGGTTTAACATACCATGTTTTTTGTTGCACAAAAGTACTGATTGAGACATTAATTCCACGATTCTCTTCTTTGAAATTATTGAACTCTATCTGAGTGGTGTCCAAGATATGTTTTGCATGTTCTTCATACTGATTTCATGTTTTTTTCGCTGAATCACATCCCTTTCTTTTGGTGAAACACATGAATTTTTCATCCAATTTTCATATATTATTTTTTTAACATCTTCTCCAAGTCTATCTTTGTATGGTTTCCTAAAATTAATTGTCCAACAAGAAAGATTGTCATTTGCATCTATTTGCAATCTAAATTTCTTATGCTTGCGCAATGTTTTTCGTGAGTTCTCTAATTCTTTTTCCATAAAGTTTTACCAAATGGTTATCTTTAGTAATTGATGAAACCACTACTATTTGTATTTCTATACGTGCATCTAGATCACTTTTTTTTCTAGGTCTTAAAATTTATTTTAGAGAACTATTTATATTTTGAATCACATTTTCCCCTTTTTATCTTTTGTTGATTTTAGAATGCCTAATAGTTTGTAGCTTGTTTTAGTTTCTTCAATGTTAAGAGACCTCTCAAAATTTGAGCTTGAACTATCACATTTTCATCTTTGAAGAACTTATCAATAACAAGCTTAAACAAAATTGTATAACATGGTCAACTTTTTTATCTCCATATGTGAGAGTGTCGACATTCTCTAACATCTCATCATCGATATTGATTTCATCTGTACATATGATAATTTAATGTAAATGAGGATAAATATGCATTAAATAATTAAATTAGAAAATAGATTTCCTGAAATTGAAAATAATAAATATGTATAAATTCAATAATACATGACATATTTATACATACCTAAGGGTGGTTCAACTTCTTCTTCACTTGAATCTCTTTCAAAATCTTCAACAAAATCATCAATAATTAGTTTAGTTTCTTCTTCACTTTGTCTTTCAACATTTTTAATCTCATCATCAATGTTATGAGGAAAATCTTTATCTGTTTACATTGCAAAATATTTTTCAAATTAGTTCATCAAATAAAAAATAAATTCCACAATACAATATTAAATTTTAAATATCATTTATAATATCTACATTTATATACCTGGTTCAACTTCTTGTTGAGATTGATTTTCCCTTTCAATATGTAATCTTTCTTCATTCTTTCTTTTGTAAAAGTTTCTAGAATATTCTCTACGAGCCTCAATGTCTCTAATTCGATCATATTTTCTCTTGCAATTTCTTTGATTCCCCATGATAATTCAACCTACGTAGTTTTTTTAAATCAAGTTCCGAAAATTCACTTTAAAAATCAAGTCCAAAAAAAGACTTTCAAAATCCAACCCAAAAAATTCTCTTTCAAAATCTAGCCAAAAAAACTCACTTTCAAAATTAAGCCCATAAAACTCACTTTAAAAATCCATCCCAATATTTTTTTGTCCAAAAATTAGATTAAAAGAATTTTGGTATTCAAAAGCTACACATGAAGAATGTGAGTGCGAAAATGACGTTCCGGCCAAGTTTATTTATAGCATTTTTCCAAAAGAGTTATATCGTAGTGTCGCATCGTTTCAATTTTGCTGCCAATGGAAAATATGGATATACTTTTCGGCCAAACTTATTTAGATTTTCGGCTGAATTTTTTTTCCATTAATTCTGACACATGTTCATAGAAAAAGAAATTTGGCTAAAGAGATATTTTTTTTTCTGGCCAAAAACCTACAATTCGGCAACAACTTGGCTCCGTTCACCTTTCTCCAAGATCAGAATCGTTAAAATCCATAAAATATGGTGAATTTATTTTGGGAACCAATACTATCATTTGCATAATTGAATCTACTTTCTGTAGATACAAATTTTGTGGAATTTCATAGATGTTTGCTAATTTTAACTAATTTTCTAGTAAAATGTGTGTAGAATATTTCTGAAGGTGATTATGATTTAGTGAAATCAAAATTATGTATCTTCCAAAATATATTGTGAAAAATATGGAAAATTTATGGTACATTATGTTGGTCTATCTTCTTTAATGGGTAGTTTGTATATTTTTGGTTTTTAACTAATATGTTGAGAAACATGGTGTTATGTTAAACATCTTCAAAATTTGTAGTTTTTTCATATTGTTTCAATTCAAAAAATTCTATTAATTATGATGTGCATTTGTTGGTTTCATAAATATAGCCATACCGAAGTAGAGTATGTCTAGATTATTGCAACACATTATTTGTTTAAAAAATGCAAGGTTAAAAAAGAATACATTGGGACCTAAAAACATAACTTTTTATGAATTCCTTTATTTTTAAAGAACACAAAAATGTGAATAAAAAAGTTCTTACCATATTTGGCCCAATTTCTGATGGCAAAAATGTCGTTATTGAGACACAGAGGCGCCCCAAGAGCAGCACTTTGAGGTTGGGAAAAACATTGTTTCCTGTCCTGTCGCAATTCCGACACTTCTAGTAATTGTCAATAGAGTGACACAAGACACGACATGTGTCTTCATTTAGTCAATCTTACAATCGCATTGCTTATCATCATTATTCCGACATCATGTGGAGATGTCGGTATTATGACACCGATGCCTTCCCAGAAGGTGTCGCAATACCAACGGCCTGTCGTCGCACATTTGGCTCTATTAGTTTTCCAGCGACGGAAATAGTTGTCAGAAGTGCCATGACAATAATTTCTATTCCGAAAACTTGCATAACATTGTTGCGATGGTTGTGCCATACCAGCGACGGAAACAACCGTAAGAAGTTTGACGAAAACGACCATCGGAAGTGCGACACGACTCCTAGATTATTTTTTTGGGGGCAGAAGTAACCCTGAGATGATCATCCACTTTAAGAAGGAAATCACATTTGGCTTATGGCATGATATCAATAGTTGATAAATGATAAAGGAAGATGTACGACCTCCCAAGTGAGCTAGGATGCAAGACAACTGTCTCAACTGTCTTGCATCGTAGCCTGGCTTTCTTGGGAGGTTGTCGATCTTCGTTTCTCATTTATCAAATATTGGCATCATACCAGAAGTAAAATTTGAGTTCCTTCCTAAAGTGTATGATCATCTCAGGCTTACTTCTGCCCCTATGGAGATATCTTCAATAAGAATTTGGTACCTTTTTTATGTACTTTGTTCCATGGACATATAAACATTAAACATAAGTAATGGATATTGGCTTCAACAGGTTTTTCATATGTCATGGTTAAGCTTCAATGACATATATAAAATCAAAGAAGGGCTTACATTGAAGTTCTTATCACGACATTCCACAAGGAAAAATTTGGGGTGCCCTTTTGGTTGGCGACAAGGTCCTTGACCTTTACAATGAAAAAAGAGATATTCTACACTTCCAAATAGAAGTTCTAAATATGTCAAGGTAGGTCCTTGATGAGGATTGACAAAAATAACCAAGCATTTTATCTGTTGTAGTTCAACTGAGCCCATATTCTTCCATATTTCACTTGTTTAAGGTATTTTTTTTCATTCCATTTCATACTCCAGTTAGAACATGCAACGTGAAAACCCCCAATTCTAGACAGAAATGTAAGAACTGCGAGAAGACACATAATCACGCATTTATTTCTTGCAATCACAACAAATTCATTTTGCATTATATATATGTTTAGCCATTTGGCGGTGATGTTTTCTGGATGCAATGGATCCATTCTTCCTAGATAAATTTAGTACAACTAGTGTGAAAAACACTATGAAAGTTTATATATGCATGAAAAGGAAGAATAAAGCATGTGATATTGGCTTGAAGCTGAAAATCCAAAATAAGAAGGGTCCAAAGGAATCATCCATTTGCAAGATATGTCTGAAAGGTTGAATTTGTAAGTCAAGATAAGCATTCAATTCCAAATGCTACTCTAGAACCAAACTTTCAAAAATATGCGTTGCATAGGGAACGCATGAACATAATATGATCTAAATTTCAGAACTTAAGAGAATACATAAAATCATAACTATACAAAAAGTCCCATATCTTGATGAACCTGTGGTCTTTAGAATGTTTGTATGAAGTTTCTGATTTACCTGCAAAAGTAAGTTCTTGATTCTTGAAAAACTTCTGAGGTTTGAGTCTTCAAATTCCTTGAATTAAAAAATCATAAATGATAACTCTTTGACACATAGATTAAGAAAAAGGAAAGGATGAAAAATTGCCCAAATTTCAATTCCTTTATGGGAAAATAAGTCCCACGGTCAAACTAACAAGTGATTCCTCAGTCAGACTATCAAGCAATGCTCGGACCATCTTCAATAATAAATCCAGCTACTTGAAAAATATTTTGGTTTGTTCACAAATTTTATGTTTCAGGGTATCTAGTGGGGGTTCAAATTTCATGTTCTGGAAAAATAAAAGCTAATCCCAGAGAGAAGGGAGAAACTTAGTAACTGTACGAAAATCTAGTTCCAATCTGACAATTTCAAGTAGCCTGAACATATCCTCGTTTGGAAAATAATAAATACACCTTGCACATAACCATATCGTAACCGTCTTGGGTAAATACACCTTGCTCATGACCATATCGTAACCTTCTTGGTTTTCCTTAACTAATGATATTGTTTTGGGAACTCGGATGCATGTTGTCACTAAGACAATATACAATAGTAGTCCCTAAGAAAATACCCTACTGAAAGCATATATACATAATTGTAGCGACTCAAAAAATTACAGAGTTTCCAAATTAACATTGGCTGAATATGAATATGAATCTTGGGTTTGTAAATATTCCATGATTAAATGACATCTTGGATCATTAAGTTCTGAAAATCCATTTACGTCACAAAACATCATGGATTTGTAATTTTAACAAAATTCTATTTGGCTTGATAATTTTATTCAAACTACAACCTTTATCAATACAAATATGAAAACAATATTTTCTAAAGGGTTATCTTTTGAGCATGCTCTGTTGGAACAAATCATCCTAAGATTGATTTCCGTAATATGTGATTCTCTAAGTTCTACATTTTTTTTCTCCGTAGCAATGACACTTCTAGCCAAGAAAATTCTGTCTAGATAGGAATACAGGGTGAAAGATCTGTCCTGGGTGGATTTCGGAAGGTTGGAGATTGAATTGGAAGAATTTGAGATGCTTGGATTGATGACTTGCAGAGCTGAGCTCCGCCCCACACATCCCTTTAAGTGTGTCTGGATCACAGGGTCCCTCCACGTGACCGTCCAGACCATTGTGCTCATTGAGATCCGCATGAATCTGTGTGCTGAGGTGAGATAGTGCTCCTACATCATCTTCTCCATGTACAACCACGCTGCCATGGTTGTTTCTCATGACAACACTTCATTGTTCGCTTGGAAGGGGGAGATGTTGCAATAATAACGGTGGTCTACTGAAAGGGCTCTTGACTGGGGTCTAGGTGGTGGCCCTCATATAATTGTCGATGACAGTGGCAATGCAAATTTGTTGATCCATGATGTGGTCAAGGCTGAGAAGGAATTTTCCAAGGTCGGGAAGTTTCTAGATCTAGAGTCTACCACGAATATGGATTTTCATATGGTTTTGGAGTTGATCAAGGAGACCATCAAGATGGATCTCTTAAGATATCATAGGATGAAGGAGATGTTGGTTGGTGTTTTTGAGGATACAGCTACTAGTGTTAAGAGGATTTATCAGATGCAATCCAATGGGACTTTGCTATTCCCTACTATCAATGTTAATGAATTTGTTACCAAGAGAAAGTTTGATAATTTATACAGATATAGACACTCTCTCCCAAATGATCGGATGAGAGCCAGAAATGTCATGATTGTTGATAAGGTTGTTGTTTGTGGATATAGAGATTTTGGAAACGGTTGTGATATAGCTCTAAAGGTTGTTGGAGCTAGGGTCATTGTTACATAAATTAATCCAAACTGTGCCCTGCAAGCTCTTACAGAAGGATTTCCAGTCCTTACCCTAGAGGATGTATTTTGAAGTTTGAATTGTTGATATTTTTGTTACCATCACCAGCAACAAAGATATCATCATGCTGGATCACATGAGGAAAATGAAGAATAATTCCATTGTTTGCAACATTGGTCATTTTGACAACAAGATTGACATGAAAATCTTGAAACTTTCCCTAGTGTTAAGAAGATTACCATCATGCCTCAAATAGATAGGTGGGTGTTCCCTAATATCAATAGTGGCATCATCATTCTTGCAAAGGGACGTCTAATGAACTTGGTTTTTACTACTAGCTACCCAAATTTTGTCATGTCTTACTCCTTTACAAACTAGGTTATTGATTAGTTGGAGCTCCAAAATGAGAAGAAGTCCAAGAAGTACAAGAATAAGGTCTATCTGCGCCCAAAGCATCTAGATGAAAATGTAGTCGTTCTACATTTACCCAAGTTGGGATCTAGGCTAACGAAGCTTTCTCCTTAACAGGCAACGTATATCAACATGATCATTGAGGGACCTTACAAGCCTTCCTACTATTGATACTTAAGAGAAATGACATTTTGGGTGACTTCCTGGGTGAGTGGCAAGGCTAACCAATTGTTACTGGAAAAACCATTGTCACATGGATCAATAGTTATAGGAAAATGATTTGTATCATGTGTTGGAAAATGATTTCCACTGTTTAGATCTTTCTGATAAAGTTCAATCACTGCTAGGCAAGCCCTCTAAGCTAGGGAAAAATTTAGGGGCTAATATTCGCAAGTGGGCTAATTTTCCATGTTTTTTCCAAAAAAAAGATTCGTTAAATTCCATTTTTTCTAAAAATGTTTTGCCCAAATTTTATTGTATAAAATTATTTTGCCTTAAAAATAGCTAAATTTTTATATAGTGCTATATAAAATTATTACAAATTTGAATATTTTTATAGAAATTTCACCAAACATTTTATAGATGGCATATCATGGATTAATGAGATTCGCCAAAGTTTCTAAACGTTAAGATCATTTTCCATCCTTAAAATTTTCCCTGCTCTAAGCTTAGTGACAAGCTGTCTTCAGCCTCTTCGGTCCCAGAAGTGAAATTGGAGCAATACATTCCTACTTTAGAAAGACTAACTACTTTGAGAGTGTTACAGCAGGTATCACAAGTGTATCAAACAATGAAAATCACGATCCTCTCAAGGATGATACTATTTTCTGATTTTTCTATTATAGAGAGGCTTAGTGTGGATGTTGTCAAGTACAATTTCGTAGAGTTTAAGATTGACCATTTAAAAGGCATTGTACAGTTTTGCAATTAGGACCTTGAATAGACAAGATTCGTAATCATTTGGCTATTCTTGTGAAATTATTAAGCAAGGCTAGAAGTCTTATACAATTTCCTTATGTTGAGAAAGTACCAAAACCAACTCAACACTTCCAAGTATTGCTTGAGGTCATAGAGAAAGAGCATAGAAATATTATTGCTCGCAAACTCTTGATTGAGAGTCGCGAGAAGCAAGAGAGGCATATGCTTTTTGAAATGGAATGAGAGGAAGAGTCCAAGAGATTGAAGAATAAAACAATAATAGAAGAAGCAGAATAGAAAAGGCTTGCATCTGAATATACAAAGAGATAACAGCAAAGAATTCGAAGGGAGATTGAAGAAAAGGAACTAGAATAAGTGTACTTTTTCTTCAAGAAACTAAGAGAAGGAAAAGGAAAAGGGGCAAAAAGAACTTCCATTGGAGGGGAAAAGGTCACAAAGTAGACCCTCATTGAGCAGGCGTTGAATGAGAAGCTTAAGGAAAGGCAAGAAATGGAACCTAAACTCCAGAAACTAGAAAAAACTATGGATTATTTGGAAAGGTCCAAAAGAGGAGTAAACCCATCTAATTGAAGCAGCCTATCGAAAAAATTTGGTAGATGATGAAATATTCTTTGAACAACAACAACAACAACAGCAGCAGCAATTGAACAAAGCAGACAACAACATGTTACAAATCTTGTGGACAAGAATAGGCTTATCTGAATGCTAAATGATAAGAATATCTTTCATAATCAAGTAGTTGGTCGCCGCCAAGGAGAGTTTGAGAGACTGAAGCGAGAAAGATAAGAGATACTTGCAGAGCTCCGAGAAATTAGAAAACAGGATAGAGAGTTACGAAGAAAGATGGAATTTTATAAAAGGCGGGATGAGGCAAGGTTGATCAAGATCAAGGAAGAGGAAGAAGCTCACAAACGTGAGGAGGAAGAAAGAAAGCACAAACAAGATGTAGAAAATGAATCCAAGCTAGATGAGATTGTTAAAAAATAGAAGCAAGGTGAAAAGGAACTGGAGGAAAAGGAAAGGCTACGAAAGGAATCTTTGATCAACAAAGAACCAAGAGTTATAAAACCCTCAGAGCTAGATTCAACCAAATTTATACCCTACCCAAGTATGTTGGATTTGGTAATAGGGATGATCGTGATCGTTGGGGAGGTTATCCTGACTGTGAAAGGCAACGTGATGAAGACCGATATGTAGGTGCTAATAAGTGGAGGAAGCCTTAAGTTTCCACTAAGGCATGTGGAGGAACGGATTTAGTTTCCACCTAGGCATGTAGAGGAACATGTTGCTTAAAAGCTATGCAATTTTCTTTGCTACTGCACTGTGGCTTACGTGGACCAGGTTTTTCGCTGGCCTTGCCTGGACAGAGGATATTGAGCAATGGAATTTAGTTGAGTACTCATTTTTTTTTTCCTTAAAAGTGATACAGAATTGAGATATGTCAATCTTTGGTTGCAAAGAATATTGGAAGTTTTCAATTTGCCTATGAAGACTATGTATAAATAAAAATATAGTTACTTTTAAAATTTTATTCTGGTATCTAAACTAAGTTTTGACCTGTATTCCAAAAAATAAAAATTTCCTTCCTGAACTAAGTCAAAACAGAAGAGACACAAATGGGTTAGGGGTTGGGAATTAAGGGATTTCTGAAATACCTCTAGAAACATTTTTCTAGAAGAGTAATATACATATAGGAGACCTATAAAAACATATTTACTTCATTATCTTGAAAGTGCAACTCTGTATAATGATCAAATCACCACACTTAAGGAATTTTACACCAACAGTTTCCTATAGCATCATAACAGAGCAAGGATTTTGATGCCAAACCAGATTTCATTTTGAAGAAGAAGCAAAAACAATACTTACATTATGTTGTGGCTTTTATGGCATCCTTGTTTATATATATATATATATATATATATATATATATATATATATATATATATATATATATATATATATATATATATATATATTCCCGGATGAGGGTATATAGTTATGCATTTTGCCCCAAACTGGTGTTGACTTTGGGTAGAACTCTTTATCATTTAAAAGAGAGAAAGTCAATGGTAGGACTTTAGATGAACTGGCTTGTTATGGGCACAAGGGTTCACTGGAAGATTACAAAGATGATAATGGTTGGAACTCTTATGGAGTTAACACTAAGAGGTTTTGCATAAACTACACTACGTCGAATCTGGATAACACTTTTCAATGTGATATGTCTGGTGAACATCGAGAGTCTGGAACCGTCAATGAGAGGTATTTAACACCTCAATTTACACAAGAAAAAGTGTCTAGTTATTCAAAATTATCTCTGGAGATGCATGAAAATAGAAATGGAGTGGCTACTTGTATTACACCTACTCCAACAGTCAACCTCTACAACCAGGGAATCGTCAACATTGTCATTACCAGAGAGGTGTACAGATTTTAGGTTTGAAAAAAGGATGTTTCTTCATTCAGGAGATACCAAAGGGAGAAAAGGTGTCGATCGCATTACTCTGTTGGCAGATTCTATAGAAAATGGTTATTTGATATATGATTCCAATTGGAAGATTACAACAGAATTAAAAACCTCTGCCTGCAATGTATCTCCCGCAAGTCAAGGGTTAATATGTGGAACACCCTCCATGGAAATGATCATGAAAGAAAGGAAAGCAGTATGCATTAGCAACAAATGTTGAGGATGAGGCTGAGCATTCACCTAAGAAGGAGACAAGGAATCCAAGCTTTATTAGATTGCAGATGGAGTGTTCCTAAAGTGAAAAAATGAGAAGAAGGTATAGGCTAAACCAATTCTGGTAAGAAAACACAAGTAGTGGGGAAATAAAAAATATGTCCATTGATCAATGGTAGCAATCATCAATGCACAAAAAGAAGTTCAATATTTTGATCTCACACCATTCAAAAAATGCACCATATGTAGCTGTGTCACCTTAAAGCAGGCATGCTACAAAAAAAAGAAAACTCAGGTTTCAACCATCTTGACCTGCTCCAGTTTACAGGGGCTCCAATCCTTAAAGAAAACCCAAAAGGAGTAATTATAGGCACATTCTGCAAAGAGTGTCCCTAAAATGAACTCAAATAGTCTGGCTTACTTTGCATTTCTCTTCAAAATATATTTAGATATTGAACCTTATACAAAGTAAGCAATATTTGTTTCTCAAACAAAAATAGAGAAAATCCATCTTATCAAGACATCATTCGACACTATGAGGTTTATTTATACAATTTTTGTGCGAGGCAAAGGAAAAAAAAATACCTATATATCCATTAGAATGATTTTCCATGGTTATATTATCAGAAGTGAGAACTCTTAAAGATACAAAACATTGTTAGTTTCATAGTTTTATGTGTCAAGTTCTGGAAATCAAAGTTTGACATATGTATCTTGTAGCTTGTTCATAGATTAAGGTTGACATATGTATCATGTAGCTTACGCATATCAAATTCAGGTTCAGATGGGTTGATCTAGTGTTCTTATTCAATGGACTCCTACATGAAGAATTTATTAACAACCCACACGTTAATCTAGATAGTAGAATGTGTTGTGCTACTCTCAATGTAACAAGTATACATTAATAAATCAAGCATACAAATATTTTTCTGGGTAGTGACCAAACTTCCATCATACTTAATCCTATTCCATATTCTATCCAACGATGAAAAAACAATATAACAGAAGTTCACACATATATTATGAACATGTATAAATAGATAGTAAGGTTTAGCCAACATACCTGATGAAATGTAGAATGAAAACAATCCTTCATTGCTAAACGATGTAGTTGGTGCCTAAGAAGCTTCTGAAGAACCCATTTTCTAATATGTAACCATTTTCATATCTAAGTGTGAATCCTAGCCCCACAATATCACGAATGCAACCCCATGCATAGAAATCCTACTCCAACATCCTTTACTTTCAACTCCTGCATATTTTTCAATTTCTATTTCATAAGATCCACTTCCTTCCAGAATCATTCATATCAGCCAGGAATTCTTTGAAAGCTCATTGCATTTCTCCACAGTAGCCAATTCCTGGATATATTGCTTTTTCTGCTCCAATAGTTTCTTTTAATAGATACTACAATGCTTTTCTACAAAATTTGAAGCCATAGTTTCCTTGTTCAGTAGTTGAACAAACTTCAAAGCCATGTCATCCAAATGGAGACGAGTGATCTTCTGATTTGAATAGAACCTAGCAATCTCCTGATGTGTTGCAATGCAGAGGAAGAGATGGCTCCACCATGCTCCTCAAAGGTAGTGGATTTAATAATATATCTATAAATTTATGTGAAGGCTAACTCTTGTCAAATAACGGTTTGGTATATCTCAAACCCTAACACCAATCTTCTCCGAAAACTTCAAAGTAAAGACATGACAATACCCTATAGTTTTTCAAGATTCAGAGATCTAGTTGATGGGGAATACACGATCTATTAGAAACTGAGTTTCAACAATTGAATCCCACAAACGGGATGTGACCGAGAGCCGTAGCCTAGGAGTTAGCCTTCACTTGGTTATACTTAAAGCTGGAGATCTATGTTGCACTGCCTCGAATACTGCGTGCCTCTCTCAACTCGTTATCAGTCTGTTCTGAAATACTAAGTGTTCTAAAATGATTCAAGACAAAATTGTTTGAAAAGTGCTTGAAATTTGAAAAATTTCCCACAAATTTGTTTGTGAAGCCTTTTAAATTTGAATAGTGCGGCATCATTGTGTGAAAATGACTCTCCCAATAAGTAATAATGATTATATAATCTTCATGTAACCTGTTAATTATGATTTAATGGTTTAATAAATAATAATTATTTAATTTGATGTGTTAATTAATATTTACTGATTCAATATTGGTGAACACAATCTTTACAAGGATAGAAATGTTGTTGGTGAAGGAAAAGTAGTTTTCTACTAACTCAATGAGCATGGTGGTTGTTACACAAGGGTTTACGATTATGAACTCTGTCATCTTTCATATCCTTGCATGACCAGTAGCTTCAAACCCTAGGATTTTTCTTCAGTCTCTTGCTTTGATTTTCTTGATGTTGTTTTTAACCTATAAAACTCTAAAACATTAAAAATTCTAACTTCTGTGTGTTTTCAGACCTATTGCGCAGGTGACATGCATCAGCCACAGCTGAGACAAATTTTTTTTTCTGAAACCTCCCCCTAAGACTGTTGGAAGTGCAAGTTGTGCTTTTTGGGCCAAAACCTGTGACCTGGACCTTCAGGGCGTAGAAAACAACCCCAAACTTGCGACCTCAGTAGAAACCAGGCCATAAACTGCGACCTGAACTTTTTGCAGGAATTTTTCTGATATTTTTCTGGGTTTGTATGGGCCTCTGTTCAGGGTTTTCTAACCTCTTTCTCCGCCCGTTTTCGACCTATACTTGCTCTTTTTTACTCATTGAAGTGAGAACCTAGCCCCCTAGGGCTTCAGTACCCTTCCACCTTTCAGTGTGTTCAACCATTTTTCAAATTTGATCATGTACCTTCAGATCCATTTCAGATTAGTTATTCATCCATCCAAAAAACCTCTTTTTAGTTTTGTTTGGGTCTTCCTCTAGGGTCCCCTCTGTTTCCCTCCAAGTTGTGGCCTTTCGCCACCTCATTTGCAACAATTTTCCCTCTGGTTTTTTGTTGTTTTTTGCACCTATTTCTAGCAGATCTAACCTTTAGATCATTTTCCCTCCCAAATTTAGGTCTATAAGCTATTTTGTTGTGTTTTGAATAGATTTTTTCCCACCCATAGACTAGTTGTTGTGAGGCTCGCCTCCTTGGGTTTAGATTAATGCATAATTAGCTGTTTATTTTCTGTTATATTCAGTTTACTTTATTGTTATCTGCAGATTTATTTACAGTTATACAACACACTTTTTCTTTTTCTCTGCAAACGTCTGGGTTTAAAAAATAAAATTAACACACTTAACACACACACCATAAGTGAAGAAGTTTCTGGCTAACACCGCTAGCCAAAGACTATAACATTGTAATCAATTGATCCTGCACCTCTCTGCCCTTGCTTCAACATTGTAATCATTTGATCTTGCACCTCCTTTCCCTTGTTGGTCTCTCTTCCCTTTGTGATTTGTGTTTTTTTTTTCATCATTGCGCCCCCAAGCTGTTTATTCTGGAGACTTCTTGGCCTTCATCCTCAATTTCCATTTGGAAGACTTACTCCTCCACATAGGATTCGAGTTAGTCCTCCACTGAGTCCGCATTCCGACTCCTCTTCTGGTTCATTGGGTTCCCCTTCTAGTTCCATCCTTAGTTCTTCCCCTGTCAACTTCACTATGTCTGGTTCAGGACCTAACGCCGGTGGTAGCCCTGGCCCTAATGCTGGGAATACTACTAGTGGGACCGCAACAGGAACTATCCTGGTTGCTCCCTTGCTCCCCTATAAGGCAGGCCTCAGTCTTCCCGATTTTAACCAGTTGACCAATGACCCCATATGCCATGACGCTGGTTGGCTTGCTATGCCAACCAAGCTCCCTTCTGACATCCCCAAGTTTGAAGGTATTGCTAGAGAAGATCCTACAAACCATGTTCAATCTTTCCACATGTGGTGTTCATCTAACTCCATTACCGATGAATTTATCCATCTTCGGTTGTTCCAACGTACGCTTACTGGCGAAGCTTCTAAGTGGTATGTTGATCAGGCCTCCTCCTCTCATACAACCTTTGCGACTCTTGCCCAGGATTTTCTGTCTTATTTCTAGCTTCCCCTTCGTTATGACACTGGTATCTAACTTTTGACTTCTTTTCATAAATCGTTTGCGACTCGCCTATCCGATCATGTCCAAGAATGGCGGAAAAGAAGGAGCCTATGTAAATCCCCTACCTTTAAAGACCGTGTCTACATGGAATGGTTCCTTAGATCCCTTTTTCCTACTATAGGAAAACATGTCGCATCTCATTTCCCTCAAACTGAAGAAGCCGTTCTCCAGATTGCATTAAAATATGACCTAATCTACGCTAAGTCTGGTTATGTTTATACTGCCTTACCTGATCTCCCTAGACCCGATGGTGCCAATGCACCGAGGGCATACCATGCCGCCGATAGTATCGTTGGAGCTCTTTCTCATCCATATGCTAAGCCTCCCATGGGTTATTTTTTCCCTCAGGGAGGGGCCAACTCCTCTAGCACCTTCCCCCCTCCTGGTAGCATGTATCCAAGGTACGAAATGCCTCCTCCTTTTTCCCAACCTGTTTACCACAACGTTTTCCAACCTCCTTATTATCCGTATTCGTAGCCTGGTGCTCTAGCTCCTCCATCATTAGCACCCTCGCATCCCTTTCCTTCTCAACCCTCGCAACAGCAACCACCACCCCCTAGGGGCAGGTGTATGCACAGAAAGGCACGACTAATCCTCCTACCTCCAAAAATAAGAGGAAAGGCACCCAAAATCAATCTGCCCCCGATAACCTAGGACCGAAATCCTCAAGGGAATGCACCTAACACTGCTAACCAGCAACAGGGCACTCATCCCAAGTAGGACAGGCCTATTTGCACGAATAAGCCTTGTTCTTGTTGTGGTTTCTATGGTCATTACATCCATGATTGTCCTATTTTACCACAAATGCATCAAATGTATGAGACTCAAGCAGCTTCGCGAGGACAACAAGCCTCACCTTCGATTCCTCCCAATGCTACACCTAGCCAGCCGATTGTGTTTACCAATCCTTTCCCTCAACAAGGATTCGTGGCTACCCAACCACCTGAAGGTCAATCGGTCACTCAAACTCCTCCATCTGGTACCTCCCATTACCAGATTCTCATGATGAACTCTGACCAACCCATTACCGTTGATCTCAACCTTCAGACTTGGTCCCGTCAGTACAACAAGCCTCCCACTACGTCTGTCCTCGAGCCCCCTTCTTCAGGTTATACAAACCCTCTTTCGACAACCAATGGTCTTTTACAGATCCCTCAACCTAAGGCAGAGGTTCATACTAAGATCCCCACGGGACCATTACACAGAAATCTTGCTTCTGGAAAAGTTTCCCATTTGTATAATATAGTAGATCATTTGGTTCAATCTCATGCTGCCATCTCAACATTGGAACTCCTCCAATCATGCCCTTCACAACGAAAAGTTCTACTATCGGCCATGGGTGTTGTAGATCCTTCAGATGATTGTTTGATCGTCTTCGATGTTGACCAATTAGAAAATCCTCCCTTTCTTTCTTCCGTCGCCTTCCAAATCCTCATCAAGGTCTGGAACACCAATGTTTCCCATTGTATCATTGATGAGGGAGCATCCACCTTTATGATGTCCACTTCGGTTTGGAAGCAACTCGAATCACCTGAGTTGGACCCTTCCAATATTACCCTTTGAGTGTGGGATGGCCACTCCTCCAAGCCCATTGACATGTTTTGCATTTGTCCTATCACTCTTGCGAGCAAGATTGTTTGCATTTACGTAGAAGTCATTGATGCCCCCTTAGATTAAAACATTATATTGGGTCATAGATACACCTATGCGATGTCTGTTGTACCATCTGTGATTCACCACGAGATGTGCTTTCCCCATAATGGAAATATAGTCACCATTGACCAGTTGACATATTACAAACCGAAGTCTCAGACCTCCCCTGAGTCCATCATATCTTCGGTGGCCAATAAGAAAACTGTCGACCCCTTGACTAGTGTCTCATCCAGAGTCTATAAAGACTCCTCTTTGCTTGGTTCATTCACTAGTCTTCCTCTTCCTGTCTCTGATCCTAGCTCATCGAATGTTTGCATGATGCAATCATCTCAGGCTTCCCTCAAGCAGCCCGCTTCGGCTAGTCAGCAACCCCGCCCTCCGCAACCTGCTCCTAGCACTTAGACTCAACCTTCTGGACCCCCTCCTCCTGGCCCTTCCCCTGCAAATGGTATCCATGAGCCTCTCTACCCTCTTGGCATGGTTCCTCCTGGACTTAACCATCTTGGAGCTTTCCTTCCTGGCCATTACCCCTCTGGTCAGATACCGTTCTTAGCTCCCCCTCCTGGAGTGTTCTCGGTACCTGTCATGGCTACCCTATCCCTTCCTAACCTGACCCTGGGGATTCACGTCTGGTACATCGATCCCCAGCCACTATCCCGCCTGGTCAACTGAAACCTTATCTTTCTTTGACCCCAGTCCAACCGGTCCCCATGACCCCTCCCGCTGCTACCATGCCTCAGCCACCACAACTGGAACCTTCTCTTGTTGCGCCATCTTCGAGTAAAGGGGGTAGAGCTCACAAGAAGGCAACAAAAGACAAGGCTGCCACAACTGACCCTGCTCCTCCTCAGTCTCAAAGACTTGTGCTTTATGTGATGTTGTTAGTCATGCCACCCATCATTGACCCAATTTTCCTCGTATCAATCCCATGGTTAATGTTGCATTCCCTGAGTCTAAGGTCCCTAAAGCCTATGTTTCTTCCTCAACTATAGCCAAGAACCCTAAGACTATTCACACCAACCAACCTTATGCTTTGTGTGATCTCCATGGCCATTATACCACTGTTGTCCCTGCCTCACACATTACCACACCTCTTTGGAGGTAGTTTAGAAGTACGAGATTAAACAGAACTAGTCTACCTCTCCCGTCCTTGCGCAGTATGCTTCAGGCCAGCTTGAGGATTTACCCACTCCCATTGACATTCCCCCTCCTAATGTCAAGATGACAGAGCCTACGACCACCATCCTCTACCTATCATTATTCATGGGATCCACGGTGGAAGCTCCCTCTGAGACTTCCCCTTCTATTTTGCTTGACCCACCTTTAGCGATCACCCTGGGCTCAACATCAGTGGATCCCTTATCTTCTTATTCTTCTGTCACCCTATGTGACAATGCACATGTGAACCTTTCTTCTCATGATGATGAGTTAGGTACCTTCGCCACATCATGTGGTCTCTCTTCCTCCAGTCACCCCATTTTCTACTGTGATGATGACATCATGGAAGCCTTTTCCACCCCTGACTTCATATTTCCCGCCCATAAGTGGAATGGCACCATCCGTTTCTATGGTGACTTTCATGGCATAAGCACAAGCTCCCCCCAAGGTAGCTCCCACACACCACCTACCCGTCAGTGTGCGGGTGGTAGAAATCGTACCCTGAACACTCCCTCTAGCAGTGTTTTCTCGATTTCTATTTTGTGCTCAGGTTGCAATCATTGTTCATCATCCTCTCATTTGTTGTCTTGTGGTACCTTTTAGATGGACCCCCCATCCACACCTTATATCATTTATGTCGATGGTGCAAGTCGCTACTCCCAGAATCTAGCCTCGGTAGGTTGGGCCATTTTTACCCCCTTACATTCGCTTGTTCTCTCGAACGATGTATGCATTCATACTACCACCAATAATTAGGTTGAATATAATGCAGTACGAGGTTTATTAGCCAATTCCATTTTCCATCGCATCCTCTTCCTTCAAGTTCTTTTAGATTCCCTGCTTCTTGTCATGCAATTGAATGGTGTCTATCATGTGCATAATCCTATCCTTTTTAGAAGGTATTTACGAGTGAAGCTTTTGATGCATGAATTTGAAATCATTACATTCAATCATTTACCTAGAGCACAAAATCACTATGTAGATAGCATTGCAAATACTATTCTATATTAGCACTTAGAACACACATTTAACACAAGAAAAAAACATAAAATCATCAAAACTATGCATATCCATAATATGTGTCATATAACATGTTTTAGATTCCATCAACTCTGATACATATAACATGCCCATAGCATGTTACAAAAACTCAAAACTAGGGGCACCACCTGCCCCTACACCTAATCACTATCTGGAGGATCCTGAGCCAATGGCTCTGCTCCTGCAACTCGTAGATCATGCATCCCTGCCCAGTCATCGCCATGCGTTGCATGACCCCTCACCACTCTGAGGGTAGACCAATACATGGCTCTATGTACTGGTCATCTAAGTCTTTCCAGCCACATCTAAAACACTGGTTAGAAGCCTCTCACATCTACGATGGATGTCCTCCAAGAGGGCCACTGCATCCTCATTTAGTGGTGCTCTCAATGCACTAGGTCTTGTAGTTCCCGATACTGCAGGTCGTCCCATATACCCAGTCGTTTTTACTGGTGTTGTATCTGCATACCACAAGTGAAAGAATCAGTACCCTATACAATATTCTGAAACTTTACAATGCACATAAAATATTAGCAACTTGTCACCTACCATCGGCCCCCCATACTCGACCAGGCAGCAGTTGCAAGTCCAGGTCCCCACGATAAGTCATCCCACTATAGGGATAGTCGTCTATGTACAATGGCATCTAATCCCAATGAACAAAGAACTCAGGTCAGAACACCTGTTCGACTTCCCCACCTCCTCCTCTACATAGTAGTCGCCCCCACTAGTGCATCCTGGGCTCTCTAGGGCCCCCATCTTGGATCTGTATGCGAGGTCGAGGTGTCAGGATATTCTCAAATAAGAGCGAGCACAACACTGTGCCATATGCACAGTCATGGTTCACTTGCTACTTGCATAGCGACAATTGCCATTTCAACGACAACAACATCATTTGGGCCCACCCATAGTAGGGCCCACTCAACACACTCTCAACAAGCATCATATGCCCTCCAGTGATGTGGTGGAGTGCCTGGTTTCCCAGGATCTGCAGCACCACTGTGGCCACAGCACAGGTCTCTAACCTCTCTAGATCCCCGATCTGTATCTGTGTCCTCTTTACATGCACACTTCATAAAAAATGGTGCTCTACAAACTCCATGACGTTCTGCCCTTACGGTAACACTGGCTGAGTATTCCCTACCATCCCAAGTGGTGGTAGACTAGTCAGAAAATATATATCCTAGAACGTCAACTCAATCTGGTACCCCTGAAATATAAAGACCTTATGGTTTGGATCCCAATAACTGACAATCCAGGCCAACAAGGGCTCCCCATCTCTCATCAAAGGGTTCTCCACAAACTTCAGAACCCCAAACCTGGCCAATGCACTGCAGAGACCATGATCCTCTTGGATCTTTGATCATACTGTGTCCAGGTTTCTCTCTCTCTATTTGATCCATAATTCTGCCATATATGAACAAAACCATCATATTTTTCAGTGTACAGAAAGGAAAGACTACATTCAAACATAAAAACCCAGCTCTCAGCCAAAAAACAACACAGAAAATCCCCTCTCTATCAAGTTGCACTTTTCAAGAAAAATCCTGGGACAGGTCACACTTTTCTTCCCAAAACCTACTACTCAGGTTGCAAATATTGCCCCAAAAAGTGTGACCCAACTGTGAAGAGGAACAGGGGTCTGTTCCTAAGCTTTGGGCACCTAAAATGAACTTTCAATCCACTGAAATGAAAGAGTAGGGTTAGGCCTCTTACCTACAACTGACAGATCTCAATTCCAACAGTCATTTTGTCCGATACAATCACCACAAGATTTAGGGCCTTCTCTCCTCTCCACATTCACCACATCTACACTTGAAAATGAGTGAATTTGGAGGGAAAATGCCTCATTAAAAGAGAAACACCAGATTTTTCTTTCGTCTTTTGTGGCCAAACAGTAGCTCAGTTTGACAAACAGTCCGTACCATTGGAAAGCTCTCACCGAGCTCTCAAATGGGTATATGTTAGTTTTCTGTGATTTGATACTTCATCAGGACACATTTTGTCTAAGAAGCGTCACTTCACCACTCCTCAAAATCAAATTTCTTCACTTGCAACACTTGTACTTGGGGCACCACTTGGCCTCCATACTTGTCCATGCTCGTGTCGATTTTCATCATGAGTAACCATCTTGTACTCATGTCTTTAGGGTCCCCATTGGACCTTTTCTATGTGGCAACATCATCGAGTCGCCCTTATTTAGAGCATCCAGGTTGATTCATCATCACATCCATGGAGTCTATCCCGAGTCCCTTTGTATCCCGCTATAGTCCTCCATCCTTCATTGCTTAGTTCCTCTCTCATGTTGCACATCATGGCCTTCAGTCCTACTTTCCCCTTTCCCCTTTGATATTGTGTCAGTTGCTTCCAGGGCATCGATGCCCCTTATGCTCTAACAAGGGAATTTGTCTGCCCGCTACTCAGCAACCCCCATTTCATCATCATCCATGGTGTCAGTCTGTCGATCACTCTACTATTTTCTCTCGTTCCTTAGTTGAGGATTTCTTATTGCCTCACCTATGTCAGACCTCCTTCTATCGACATCAGATCATTCATTCCAGAAGATAGGTCTAGAGGGCAGTGTAACTTGGTTCCAGTTTCCACTCTTGTTCGGTGCCTCGGATCAGGCAAAGGGACTCCTTATTTCCCTTTGACTTGATTTTTTTTCAGTTCCAGCTCCTTACAGCATGATCGTGATCCGTATACTCAATGGTTCAGTGATGCAACAGATTGTACCAGTGATTCCTGGGTGTGTGTGAGATGTTTCAGACCTCATGAGGGGGTGGCCCTTCAAGTAGCCCCCCACATGCCCAGATGACCTCTTCATTATAGCCTTTTATGCAACTCCATAGACTTGATGATGTCGGCCTCAACCGCTTCCAACACCTTTCAGTTTGCATGTATTAGTAAAATTTTCAGAGCCCTTTCCTATTTACAAGGGAAATTTGGTTGTACTTATATCTCATGTACTCAAATATTATTGTATAAGTCTTGGCTGTTATCCCAGGCACCATATGTATGTGGATTCATTATCGTGTTTTTATCTAGATCATGTTTATGCCAGCATGTACTATATAGTTCAGTCCCTTGTTTACTGAATGCATTATTATTTTTACTTTGTCTTGGCGAGCATAGGTATGCCTCCCCTGCTGCCTATATCATAGGTACTTACTCATAAAAGAGACTTATCACACCTGTAAGTCTTACCTCCTCAGGGTCTAGTCCTCTAGCGCTTTGGTCTACCTTATATTTCTCTCTCTAACTTCCCCTTCAGTGGCTAGTGATTAAGTTATTACAAAGTACTTTGGTCATATGATTAGCTCCTAACGCTTGCACACTGGGGGAAATATGTTACGCCAATTTTTGGTCATCTAATCTGTTACTATTAGATGGACCAAAGTACACTATGTAAGACCAATTTTACCCTAAGTAAAATTTCTTTCACTATGAAAAATAACTTAGTAATCCTTATTTATTAAGTTGTTTATGGTCTAAAGAGGAAACCCCATGATGAAATATTAAATAAATCCACATTTGTTTGATTTTCCTCAAGGAATAATTAGTTAAACAACAGTTTAATATTCTTGGTCATATTTAACCCAAAACAGGAAAATTAATTAGACAAATCATTATTTATCTTATTATTTTCTAGGAATAATTATTTAAACCTTATTTAAATAATATTCCTTGTTAAATTTGACTAAATCATTTATAAATAATTGAATAAATCATTATTTATTTGATTATTACTCAACAACATCCTTAAAATAATAAATAAATAAATAAATAATTTATTTATTTATTTATTATTTACAAACAAAGGGATTCGACCAAATTCAAATTCCTTTTCCCTCCAACAAATAAAATAAAATATTCCATAAAAGTTGGATCTTGATTTGGTTAATAATATTTTAATTATGCACCAATATCTAGACTAACTCAATATTTTGTCATAAATAGAAAGGTTTTTCCATTCACTCACTACCTTTTGTTTCCTAAAGATCACTCTGGATCTATACTTTTGGTCTGACTTTGATCGTCCATCATTGTCATATTTTGCTACGATTTTTATTGTGAACTCCCTTTGAGCTCCATTTTTGTCTGGGTTTTCTACACCATCAAGAGAGAGAGATTTTAGATCTGAAGTGTTGAGGACTTACAAGAACCCATCCCATTGAGGGGGACTGGTAACATCTTTCTATGTTCCCTTCCCAGGTGTCAAAAAATACAAAAATTCTTTAAAAATATTCTTGTCTTGTCTATTGGATGCATGGAGCAACTCTTTCTTTTATTTACTTCTTAATGTATTTTACTGCATAGATATAGATTTTGTAGCATTTGTATTGATCAACTAACTACAGATCTAAAGAAATTGGTAGCCATCTTTGATGTTAAGGTTTTTTTTATGCACAGCTAAAGCGAGTTTTTTTCGTATGCTTGTGAATAATATTCATACTAACAGTGGTGTAAAAAATTGCATTAAGGAATGGATTACAATGGGGTTGGAAAAGATGAGAGCTCAAAGAACCAAAAGACCATGGAGGACGCAAAATCTAAAGAGCAAGTTGAACAAGTTTTTAGGAAGTAGATATAACTAACCCATGGTTGTTGAACTAGATGTGAGAAAATGAAGAAGGAAATGAGGAGTTCCAAAAATAGATTAGCGAGGAAGGGAGTAGTGAAGTGTGGATGAGAGAGTTGGAGAATTTGAATGGGAAAGGTGAGTTGGCCAGAGAATGGTTGTGAAACAAAATTTTGATGATAAAATATAGCTCAATATGGAGTAGTAGTCAAGGCACCTCAATGAGGTATGATGAACACACTAGAGTGTGTTTACAATAGGTATGTGATTACAAAGTGACAGGTTGGATGCAATTTATAATTATATTACGGATGAGAAAGAATCAAATGAACTAATGGGAAACCATATCCTAAGTCCAACAGATGTGTCCCAACTATTAAGAGAGAATGAGAACCTAGTAGTGGGCATGGCACTAGACAATAGCAAGGTTGGAATTGTACCAACCCCTACACTTATGCTTCTTAAATACAATTAGGTAACACCACAATAGATTGTTAATAATGGTTCAAGCCCACCTATTAGTTAGCCTATTGATGGAGGAACAATAAGAATTAGAGGAATTTGTCTTAACAATAGTGCAAGTTTGAATATTAAGAGTAACATAATTGTGAGTTTTAGTTATTTTTTCGTGAGTTTTAGTACCTATGATGCTTTGAATTATAACCTAGGAGAATGTAAGAGAAATAATATTAGATTGATGTACTATTTAAAAAATTTAGTCATATGTAAATGATTTGGCAAAAAACATAATGTTTCTCATACCTCAATATAAAACAAACCCTAAAAATGTCATTATTAAACTCTCTTGTGTAGTTACCTGATGTCATTCAAGTATAATATCACAATTACTTATGTCAGTAATGGTGTGATCATATTTTTTTTCTCTTAAAGGAACTATTTCTAGACATGCACCCCATCAAGAATAAATCATATTAACATATAACTTTGAAGTAATCTAAATCATCCTGTGATTATCCTCAAAACAATTATCACCCATAGCCTTGGTGATGGTGTAAGGATCATATCAAAGTGGTATGAGCTTCTTATGGGAGTTTGTCAATTTCTCTTTATGCAAGTCCAACCATAATTTGTCACCAACCTAAGACTTATGTGGAACCCAATGGATTGTGTATCTACTTGTACTTGGAGTTGGTAAATTTATACAAAATATCATTAACTCGATGTTGAATTTGTTGGATACGTTCCTCAAAATTGGTTGTTTTTCTTACCTCATTCAAAGTATGGGAGGTATCTTCATGTGTTATTCCATGAATATAGCTACATGAATTTGTGCCAATTGTTGGGACCCCAAGAACACCTGAAATTGCTTGTGGCTAATAGAAATATGAAGAGTTATGTTAAATTTATGTTGAAAATATGGAAGGCTTTCAACACGTGTATGTGGATGCTCACAATTGTATACTCTAAGGGCATATACAATAATCCTATTAACTAATTTTTATTTATCAATCTAGGGATGGAAGGAAATAGATTCAGTAAAACGTGATGTCCATAATGGACCAAATATCAAACCATAAAATATTAAGGAACCTACTATCCCTATAAGGAAATATGGTCTTTGGAAACCCAAAAATGAACCAAATTATGCTTGAAGAAGGGCTTATGACTGGGTTTAATGACAATTTTCTTACAAGGTGCCAAAATGGGCAGGGAATTGGGGTTTAAGGGGTTAGTGGTTAATGGGTATAGGGGGTTAAATGGGTTACTAAAGGAAAACAACAAGTTATTACAAAGGGGGCACATTTGTCTTTCAAAACTAGGTTTGTTGAAAGCACACATATACTCAAAACACTTTGTAGCTAATGTCTTCCCTTTAATTTACAAATGTGTTTAAAGTATATTTAGTGAGGCACATGTATTCTAAAATATGTGTTATTTTAGCACGTAATACTTAGGATAGTGCATCAAATGTATGAGAAAATAGTCAACACAACACTGTGGCACTACTTCTCCATGATATCTATTTTTTTCTTATTATGAAGTTCCAACCTATTGGAAATAGTTCAGTATGGTTCCCCCTTTGTAATAACCTTTTGTTTTTCTTTAGTAACCATATATATATATATATATATATATTGTTGTTTGTATGGATGAAACACAAACATTTCCTAGAATGATCCTCCTTGAGCACACCCTCTCCAAGACTGTTCACTGTTTTCATGGTTGAAACATGAAATCTTCCAATAATAATCCCTTTTGACTACATCACCTCTCAATCTTTACCTTTCTCATTGTAATAATCAACATGCGTGGATGAAACCATGTCTAATTTGACTTCATGAATAAAATAAACCTTGGATATATGGCTAGGTTGAATTGCATTATGAGGATTTTCCAGGAAGAGGCTCACATGCAAGGTGTGGAAATAAAGGTTTATTTTCTCTAAAATAGAATGATTCCTAGAGACTAAAATAAAAAAAGATCAGGTGTGTAAAAATAGAAAAAGGCCCTCAAGAAATGCATCACTTCCTAGGCTAGATTAGATCTCTAGGCATCCTCCAATTTTGAATGAAATACGATGGTGGAATTTCAAATAAATTGATGCCCTAAATATCACACCAAGAGGGAACCCTTGAAGCTCCTTTGAATTGGGGATTTCTTTAAGGCTTGCACTTTGTAGTTAATCATTCAAAACCTGTTATCTTAACTATAAATGATAATTATATGATCCTTTACTTATGCTCTTGTGCATATGTGGTTAAACAAAAAGGCCCCCTTTCATTTGCATGAAGTGTTCCTAGTACAAATCCATATTATAGTCGAGGCCCTAAAAAGATGAAGTCCAAGTACATTGAATTTATTGTCTATAAATAACCTTTCTAACAACTTGACACAAACATACAATGATGTCATTTATATTGGAGGTGTAAATCACTTGAATTGTGTTACAACTTTAATCGCTCCCCCATAAAAATGTGCCATGCTTCCTTGTGATGAATCTTCAACCCTATTGGAGAACAACCTCACAATTTAAAAGTAATTTAAACATGATGTAACTTTATTAGTGCCCCACATTCACCCTTTGGCTCACTACTCATGGCTAATTTGGGGTTATTTCAAACACTGCGGTGGATAATATCATTTTATTTTCTCTTATGTATAATATTCTACATTGACACAATTGAGTTTGTTTAAAAAACAAAATATTTGTATTGAGGGTTCACTCCTTATGCATTAGGGCTAGAGAGGCCTTGTCTTTGTAAGTGATCTATTAATTTCCAATTCATTATGTGAGAGAGCACTACAAGCCCATCTCAACATGAAGTGTGGATATTGTGAGTGATTCAAATAGAGGTTGGGAAAATTATCCAATTTTTATATGTTTGGTATACATGGTAATAATGGAATTAACCATAAACACATACGCTCATAACCAATACCTAGTTCTCTAAAAATAAAATGTTTCTAATATGCTCAATTAGAGGTGAAGGATTTTACTAGGAGGTCAATGTGTTGGTTTGAGGTGTTATTTTCAGCCTTGGAAACTTAGTGGTTAAGGGCTTCAAGGGTTAAGGTCCGAGGGCTTTAGGGTAAGAGGATTTAGCGGTTAAGGACTTAAGATTTAAGGGATTTAGGTGTTTAAGGGGTTAGAAGTTAAGGTGTTTAAGGGTGAAGGGTTATGGGTTAGGGGTCACAGGTTAAGAGGATAAGGAGTTATGGCTTACAAGTTTCATGGATTGTAGGTTAGGGGTTAGTTTCTTAATATTTAATGAGTCAATGGGTTTATGGGTTGTGAGTTATGAGTGTAAGGGTTAAGGGATTATGGATTGGGGGTTAAGGGGATATGGAGTTAAATGGTTATATGTTAAGGGCTTATGCTTTGTGATAATTGGAATCCTAATCCCCTTATCACCACTATTGGGGGTTCCCCTATCGATTTCTCTCACTATGTTCCCTCTAGGTCCCCTAGCCCCTATGAAATTCGGTCCTAAGCCCCTTCCTCATTCTCTAATAATAGGATCATAGATAATAGTAAAACATGCTTGTACCTTTGACTTATACCCATCCACGCTACCCTTGTGTCCCCTTGCCCTGTTCTTTCACATTCCCCAAGGCACAAATCAAATATTTGGATGTATCTTGGATGACTTGTCACATTCCACTAGCTTCATGCATGAATAGGAATTCCCATCACTTATAATTTTTCAGAGAGTTTTCATGGCATATTCAATGGTAAAATCTACAAAAAAAGAGTGTTTAAGTATATGTTAGAGGGATTAAGGAATATAGGGTTGTTGACAGGGAAAAAATTCCACCTTTCCAACAAGGGGGAATTAACCCGATCATAGGTCCCAACTAGACCTACTCTCGTTTGGAATGGATAATAGAAACAGGTCTTAAGGATTGTTGTAAGGGTTAGGGGAATAATGAGTTAGTGGTTAAGGGATTATGGATTAGGGGCTAGGGGTTAGGGGAATAGGGGCTTAGGGGTTAGAGGTTTAAGGTTTAGGGGTTCAGAGAATAATGAGTTAGTGGTTAAGGGGTTGAGGATTGGGGGCTTAGGGGTTAGGGTATTTAGGCACATTTAGGGGTTATGAGAATAATTATTTAGTGGTTAAGGGATTAGGGATTGGGGTTAGGGGAATAATTAATTAGTGGTTAAAGAGTTAAGGATTGCGGGGTTAGGGGTTAGGGGAATAATGAGTTAGTGGTTAATGGATTAGGGATTGGGGACTTAGGGGTTAGGGGTTAGGTGAATAATGTGTTAGTGGCTAGGGGATTAGGGATTAGGGGCTTAGGGATTGGGGGATTTAGCAGTTAAGTATTTTAGGGGTTAGGAGTGAGGGGTTAATGGGTTATGGGTTAAGCGTTAACAATTTAGGGGTTAAGGGGTTAGGGTTTTAGGTGTTAGTGGTTTAGGAGTTTAAGGGTTTAGAGGTTTAGGGTTTATGGGGTTAAATGGGTTAGAGTTTTAGGGTTTTAGGGGGTTAAATGGGTTAGGGGTTTGGAATTAGGGTTTAAGGGGTTAGGGGTTAAGGGTTTATGGGGTTAAATGGGTTAGGAATTTACGGGTATAGCGGGTTAAATGGGTTAGGGGTTGGGAATTATGGTTTAAGGGGTTAGGGGCTAAGGGGTTAGACGTTTAGGGTTTAGGGGATTAAATGGGTTAGGGGTTTAGAGGTTTAGGGGGTTAGGGGATTTAGCAGTTAAGGATTTTAGGGGTTAGGGGTTGTTATGGGTTAATGGGGTTAGGTTTTAGGGGGTTAAATGGGTTAGGGGTTGGGAATTAGGGTTTAAGGGGTTAGGGGTTAAGGGTTAGAGGTTTAGGGTTTAGGAGGTTAAATGGGTTAGGGGTTTAGAGGTTTAAGGGGTTAGGTGATTTAGTAGTTAAGGATTTTAGGGGTTAGGGGTTAGAGGTTAAGGGGTTAGAGGCTTATGGTTTAGGGGATTAAATGTGTTAGGGGTTTAAAGGTTTAGGGGGTTAGGGGATTTAACAGTTAAGGATTTTAGGGGTTAGGGGTTAATTGGGTTAGGGTTTATAGGGTTAAATGGGTTAGGGGTCGAGAATTACGGTTTAAGGGGTTAGCGGTTAAGGTTTTAGAATTTTAGGGTTTAGGGGTTAAATGGGTTAGGGGTTTAGGGATTTAGGGCGGTAAATGGGTTAGGGGTTAGCGGTTAAGGGTTCAGAGGTTTAGGGTTTAGGGGTTAAATGGGTCATGGATTTAGAGGTTTAGGGGGTTAAATGGGTTAGGGGTCTAGAGGTTTAGGGGGTTAAATGGGTTAGAGGTTGGCAATTAGTGTTTAAGAGATTAAGGGTTAAGGGTTTAGAGGTTTAGGGTTTAGGGGGTTAAATGGGTTAGGGGTTTAGGGATATAGGGGGTTAAATGTGTTAGGGGTTGGGAATTATGGGATTAAGGACTATAAGGTTATCGAAAAACATCTTTACAATGTGCCCTAAATATTTAAAATAAATCACCGGTTATCAAATTTGAATTTTTCAAAGGAAAAGTGACTGTTCCACAACGGCCTTTTCATATCCATCAGTATACTGACGCACATAACATAAACATCTCTATAGCAACATTGTCTTATATTACTGTCGCTATTGCGACACCCTAGATGGGTGGGTCGCAATAGTGACTCTTTTTCGTAGTGTCGCAAGAGTGACAACATCGCCATCGTCGTCAAAAGAGTGACATCGTGTGGTGGGATTAAAAAAATTGAGAAAAAATTGGGAACTTTTTGACAATACGTCAAAACTTTCGAAACTAAAGTGTCAAAAAAATGACCATATGTACTAGTGTAATAAAAATTATGAAAAGTTTTATTTTTACTATAAAGATATTTTTTCTCAAAAAAGGACAAAAAGTGTAACCCAACTTCCTAAGAAACTCTTGTTTCTTTGATTTTTTTTTTTCATTTGGAACATCTTTCTGGAAAAAAAAATTGAGAAAAAGGCATGGAGTGAATTCTTGTTTTGCAAGGGTGAATTTTGAGAGCGTGCTCCCCGACAGCCCTGGATTAGGTATCTCATGTATAATAAGAATATATACAACATGTAACCCAAGATGTATCTTAAATTTTATTATAACTCAAGTCAAAACCAAGACCTTCGGCTCAAGCGAGGTTAGCATAATGATGCCCAGTCTTGAATAGACCATTGTAGGGTAAAGGAGGAGATAATATTGAGGAATAAGCATAATATTAAAAGTATTATTACTTCCAAATTTAAGGATAAGTTATTAAATGATAAGGAGTTAGACGGAAAAAAAGGTATTATAAGGAGGTCATCAACCCCAATCTCGAAAACTGAAATCATCTTTATGTCTTGACCAATGCTAAGAAGAAAATGAACATTGCCAAGATAAGAACTAATTCTCATGATCTTTAATTTGTAAGTATCCATTGGTATATCCCCAATACACCTTGGGATGAAATATTTTGTCACCTTTGCGAGAAGAGGGTTGAAGATGAAAACAAATTTCTCTTGGAATTCCCAACTCTTACTAACATTTGTTCTGATTTTCAAAACATTTTCCACACTAGCAACCTTCTTGACATGCTAAGTCAAAAAAACTATGGTGATCTAAGAACGCTTCTCTCCCTTATTTTAAATCTTATAAATTAAATATTAAATAATTTAAATTAATATCTTATTTTCTTAAGGTGTGATAGTCCATATTGGTCTTAGTGGATGTTAAACATCATCATCATCATCATTTTTATTTTGTTTTGTTTTATTTTGACTGAGTCAAAAATGTTAAACATTACAACATCTCTACCATATTGGGCTAGTGTAATTAATTATAAAAATAATAAATAAATTAGTTAAACATATGTACATGTAAAAAAGCATGCAACAATATTATTAACAAATGCGCCAATAACATGCCTTATTGTTAAATTTGGAAACTAGGGCTGAATTCCACCTTGAGATAGCTCATTTGATGCAGATGATGATTGCATTAAATTTCTCTTTCCGAGAGGATCAAAATTGATATAAAGATCATCTTATTTGTTAAAGAAGAAGTATGATTTTGAATTTATGCCCACACTTGCAATTTTTTCAGGCCGACTTCACCAACATGTAGGTTCAAGAATCCCGGATGCGGGTGATGACTAACAACTTGTCCATGGAAGGCGTGGATTGCAACAGCTGTCCTAGCCACTTGCCGCCGCCCGCATCAGTACCTACGCCATTAAATACCTGCAGGAGGCCCGTTTGGCGCCACTCCTCCACTTGCTCAGCATTGATCTTGTGTGCTTGGAGCTATCAATGAGAATGTCACATGCCCATTCCCTCACTCTGGATTTCAATTTTCCCAAACTGTTCAGCTCTAGCCCTCCATTTTTCTTGCGCCTTCGTTTAGAATCTCCCTGCAATAACAATGTGCAGTCAGCTCTGAGTCGCCCCAACATTCTGTCACTGCATTCTGCCTTTGAGATCAATTCTTCTCTACCTACCTGTATTCCTTTACCACCCACGGTTTCACCTTCCTTCGGGCCTACTCAAGCTCCATCCTCAACCTCTCAGGGCTCCCACTCCCTTTCGACTATTCGTAAGAAGAAAATGCAGGGACGTCAATGTATGAGATGCCGACGGGGTGGAGGTGGCAGAGGAGAAGGTGGATGAAGTGGCTTGAGGTTTACTCTCTTGGCTGGGGATGATGAAGCCAACCAGCCTTCCACCAGCAACGTTGCCAACTACATCTTCTGCAGCAAATTAAACAGACCACGGGTAACAGCAAAAATCACAGTTGCATTCTAGGAAGAGGCTTCTGGTGATGTCAGTCAAGGCTCTGGAATGCAAAAGAGGCAAAGGAAGTCCACTATCTCGGATAAGCCTCCCCAGGTTTCTCAGAAATAAATCACCCTCCCAGTCAAGACCAGCTCTTAGACTTCCGGCAGTGACAGTTTGAGCTCTCAAACCTCTAGCAGTGACAGCTCCGTGCGTGAGGACACAACTTTGAAGAGCTCCAGCTCTCCTTCTTCCTCTGATCTTTCAGCCCAGAACTCCAAAGAAAAGGTGGGCAACCTAGATGAAGGCTACTACTGCCCAATTATGGAAGAAAATCCACCCCAAAATGACAGCTAGTCTCATGAAAGGTTCTTTTCTCTTTTTTTGGAGTTTTTGGTCTTGGAATCGTTGCATTTTTGGAAATTTCGAATGTACTCTCTATAGCACAGATAGTTCTAGTATTTTTATGCACATTCAGTTCTGGAACAGTATCAGCAAGTTGGTTTCCCATGCTTGGGCAGCAAATTTTTGGATCGGTTTCCCGGTCATGGGCGGCCTATATTCTGATATAGTATGTTTCTTTTGATTCGGCTTCCCTCCAGCGTAGGCCAGTTTTTCCACCCTGGAGGTGATTTCTCACTTTGTACAGTATGTTTTTATAAATATATTAAACCAACTTAGAAAAAAAAAACATGTAGGCTCAAGAATCCCAATGGACATCTCTCTTCACCCACAATGAATTTTGTAAATACAAGTGACCTCACACCTCATTTGGCATCATCATCATTAACACACTCTTCTCTCATCTTCTCTCATTGGTTCATAAAAATATTGGGCAGCTTCTCTATCTCACACATGTAACAAGGATGACAAATTTTCTGGGTTGAGTTGTAGATCAAAATTTCAGAGTTCTGCAGTAGGTTTGACCAGGGTTGACCGAGGGATTGTTGACCATGTTTGAATTTATTTTTTAAGTCAAAAGTTTTATTTTCTTAGGCTGCATTTTTGGGCACATAAATAGAGGAAATATGGGAAGTTTGATCAGCATTAACTTCAGGGTTAGTTGTAGTTTGACTGCATAAAATTTACAATAGTTTTCTCTCTCCTTTAATCGAGTTTGACCGAGTTGTTTTTGGTTGAATTTGAATTCCTGCTCAGGCTGATTTTGATTGAGTAAGACTGCATTGCTTTGAGGATGATTTTTTTTTTGTTTTGACCAATGTCAACTTTCTAGTTAGGGTTTAAGTTTGACTGTAGTTGACTATATAATTTGACAGGGTTGTTCTGACTTTGAATTGGGCAAGTCAATTTTAATTTTGTATTCTCTCTCTTTTTTGAAATTTTGATATAATAATAATAATTGATCAAATGGTTTTCCCCACATTGGGGTTTTTCCTTGTTATTTGCCAAATTTGGTGTCCTCTTGTCTTAGCTTGTCTTATGCATTTTTTTTCATGTTATATATACTTTTACTGTAAATGTGATTAATGGTTAATTTGATTGCTATTGGAAATCTAAATTGGAAATTTGCATTGGGTTGCTAAAGGAACGTTGAAGTAATTGTGCTAAGCATATAACATACCATTTTTAATTAAAACTAACATGGTATTAGAGCCCAATTCAAGACAAAGCCCAAGCAAGTAAGAGAAAATCAATCACTAAGAAAGAGTTGTTGGACAAGAATATTGGTCTATCTCTAATGATAACGACTACATCATACTTGAAATTCGAGGATAAGCTCAAGGAAAAATCCGACTATCATGCATGGAAGACGAATTTGGATTTGAATTTGGAAGAGAATGATGTTATGGACTATGTGCAGGGAAAAGTGGTGGAGCCTCCTTCAAATGTACCTGCTGCAGCTAAGACGAAGTATAAGAAAGGTGAGGTTGAATATAAGAAAATTATCGAGAGACTCCATTCAAAATCATTTGGTTGCTTATATTTATGATTTAGGAAAATCTAAGTATATGTATGATAATTTGGTTTGAATTTTCAAAGTAAAAAATGAAAATAAAATCTTCTTTCTCAAGAACAAATTGAAGGACATCAAGATGGATATAGGGGAGTCTATCCAATCCTACTTCATGAGGATTACTGAAATCAAGAATGATATTTTATCTATTGGAGAATTGTTTACTGATAGGGATCTCACTCTCATTGCTGTTGGAGGTCTCACAAGAGAATGGGATGTGTTTAACACCACCATTCTTCACAAAGATAGGATTCCTAGCTTTGACGAATTACAGGCTAGATGCACTCAAGAAGAGACGAGGATGATGGAGAGAGAAAAGCCTTAAAATGGAAATGATCTTATTTCCTTCTCTGCTCATGCAAAGAGGAAGAACCATGTTGATCCAAAGAGAGAATTTCAAGGATTCAAGCAGGGATTCAAGGAAGGAAGAAAAGGAAGGTGCTACAATTACAACAGTTCTGGACGTTATGCTAGGGAGTGTCTTCACAATAAGGATACTCCACAGGATGACAACAACAACAGCAATCACAACAATTTGAAAGGAAATGAAAATCAAAGGAACAACAAGTTCAACAATAAAGGAAATATGAATGCTCCCTCTACTCGATATGGTAATGGTCGACCTCCCAAGAGGATGAGAAAATCTGGGTATGAGGAAACTAATGTTGTATAAAAACAAAAATAATTTTTTCTTATTTTCGCCCTCTCTACTGCCTTTCCTCTAGACACTTTGGATAATTGGTTGATAGATAATTTTTCCTCAAGGCACTTCACTGGGTGTAAGAATAATTTGGAGATCATACTTGGAGACAATTCCACCTACCCAGTGAAAGAGATAGGGATTGTCACTCTTCACTTAAATCAAGGTCAAACCCTTCATCTACAAGAAGTAATGTATCTACCTGATTTGAAGAAGGACCTGGTGTCCATTTATGTGATGAAAGATAAAGGCTTCAAGGCAACATTTATTGATGGAAAACTACATATTTGGGAAAGGAGCCCGAAAGATGCATTTACACTTAGATTTAGGGTTGAAGGTCCCTATCGAGTTGGGGGAATTACTTCGGAAGCTATGACTTGCGATTCTTCTCTTCAATCTGAATTATGGCACCAAATATTTTCTCACCTCCATTACGAATCCTTACTTAGGGTAAGTAATATGGTCACATGTATGACTCAATTCAACATAGATCATGAAGGTGTCTGTCATGGTTGTGCAGCTAGAAAACATACAAGGGGACCATTCCCTTTATGTGAAATTCAAACTACCAACATTCTTCAATTGGTCCCTTCTGATATATCTGGTATGTTTCCCGTAACATCATTCAGAGGATAATTATACTATGCAATTTTTTTGGATGAATTATCTCGAAAAACATGGATCTATTTCTTGAAGAAGAAGGACAAAGTGTTCAAATGGTTGTGTTCCTTCAAAGCCTTGGTTGAAAATAAAACAAGGAAGAAGATCAAAATATTGAGGACCGATGATGGAACCAAATATCAATCAAATGAATTTAATAACTATTGTAGAGAGGTTGGGATTAATAGGGAGACCAACACTCCATATACTCCTGAGAAAAATGGAATTGTCAAAAGGAAGAATTGAAAAATCATAGAAGCTACTCATGTCATGCTTCATGACCAAGGCCTACCGAAGTTATAATGGGTAGAATCTACCAAATTTTCCGTATATGTTCAAAATAGGAGTCCACATCAAGAAATTGACTTGAAGACTCCTAAAGAAGTTTTCACTGGTAAGAAACCTAATGTTTCTCATTTTAGAATATTTGGTTATCTCGTGTATTTTCGTGTGCCTAAAGAGAAAAAAAAAAGTTAGAAGCATCTGGGAAGAAAGGAACATTTGTGGGCTACAGTGAAACTTTGAAGGCATACATAATCTATGTATCTAGTCAAAGAAAAGTGGAAATAAGCTGTGATGTCACTTTCAATGATGAACCTGACCTTGGGAAAGCCAGATATCTCCCTATCCCAATGAAATACAATAATGATGTTGCAGAAAAGCAGGATGAACCTCTGATAGATGAACACATGTTCCATGTTGAAGGCCCAATGGATCCCATTGATCCATATCCTGGTGATCCTTTTACCTCAAATAAAATATCTTTGTGGCTCATACACACTCTCGAGATGCTGAAATACATGTTTCTCCAAGAGGTAAATTTCGTGAAAGTAAGAAGTTGAATAGGTAGCAAGGGTACTTAGCTGCTATAAGTACTATTGTTCAATCTTAGCCATGCACATTCAAGGAAGAGGTGAAACACCAAATATGGAAGGATGCGATGAATGAGGAGTATGAATCAATCATAAATAATGATGTCTGGGATGTGTTTCCTATACCCAAGGAAATTTGTTTGGTCACTTCTAAATGGATTTTAAAAATCAAACATGGAATTGACGGGAGTGCTGAAAATTACAAGGATGGGTTCGTTGCTAGAGGCTTCTCTCAAAAGGAAGGAGTTGACTATGATGATATATTTTCATTGGTTTCCTGATATACCACTATCTGATCTATTATTTCTCTTATTGCCTCTCAAGGATGGAGCCTACACCAAATGTACGTTAAAATTTCTTTCTTGCATGCCTCACTTAAGGAGGAGGTCTACATAGAACAACCTGAGTAGTTTGAAGTTTAAGATCGAAAGACACATGTATGCAGGTTGAAGAAATCCATCTATGGGTTGAAGCAATCCCCTAGGGCTTTGTATGATAGTATTGATAGCTATCTTATGAATTTTGGATTTACAAGAAGCGAAGTTGACCCTAACCTATATTTCAAGGTTGGAAAGGACAGGCCTCAGATTATGTTCCTTTATGTGGGTGATCTCTTTCTGATAGGTGTAGACCCTCTCATTTATCAATGCAAGAGGGAGTTGGCTTCTAATTTTGAGATGAAGGAACTACGTTTTATGCACTACCTCCTAGGCTTAGAGACTGGGAAAAATCTAGGTGATATTTTCCTTTCTCAAGGAAAATAGATTGTGAAGTTTCTTGAGAGATGTGGGATGGTGGATTGCAAGTCTCTGTCTACTTCAATGGAACTCAACTTCAAGAAGTTGTGTGGAAGTATTGTTGGGACTGAATTGGAAAATCCTTCCAAGTATTGACAACTTGTGGGGGCCCTGATGTTCTTGGTATACTATCGTTCAGACATATGCTTCGTTGTGAATACATTGGGTCAACTTATGGTCGATCCTCATCACATACATTAGATTTCTACTATTAATATCTTGAGATATCTCTCTGGCACAATAAACTATGGTTTGAGATACAATTCCAGGAATTTGAGGCTTCATGGATATACTGATGCTGACCGCATTGGCAGTGTGGTGCATCGTAAATGCACCTATGGATTTTGCTTCTCATTGGGGTCTACTTCAATATATTTGATGAGAAGGAAGAAGAAATTGATTACTTTAAGCATCGTTGAGGCTGAATACATTGTTGCTAGTATGACATGTTGTGAAGCTATTTGGTTAAATATCTCTTTAGTGAGCTATTTGAGCATGTGATGGATACCACTATGATCTACTATGACAACCAAAGTGGCATTCACATTTCATAGAATGCTTTGTTCCATGACCGCTCCAATCACATTGATATTGGGTACCAATTTATCCGAGATATGGTACAATGGGGAGAAATAAGTCTCCAACACATTAGGACTGATGAACAGGTCGTAACATAATCATGAAGCCCTTAGGGAAGGTAAAATTATTATCCTTCTAAGAGAGACTTGGATTCATGGAAAGAACCTCCTATGAGGGCCCTGCTTGAGTTGGACACTAATCTCTAGGAGCTATTGGGAGCTTGGGGTAATTATCAGAGCAATGAGCGACCATAGGGTGAGTGGTTCACCTTCCCCTTTGGGTGTGCTATGTACAGGGTGAGTGGTTCACCTTCCCCTTTTGGTGCACTATGTATAGGGTGAGTGGTTCACCTTCCTTTGTGATACCCCATTATGGTTGAAATGTGTGTAGGGTGAGTGGTTCACCTTCCCCTACAATTGTGGACACATGTATGTAGGGTGAGTGGTTAACCTTCCCCTATGATTGAAATATTCATAAGGTGAGTGGTTCACCTTCTCCTATGGAATATTAGCAGGATGAGTGGTTCACCTTCTCCTGTTGATGCCCCAATATACATCCTACCTGTGTAGTCCAGGACTCATGGGAAGCACCTCTCATTTGGCCAATGATTTGGGAAAATTGGATAGGGACCATATCACTAATGATGTATTTTTCGTGTCTCGTCGTACTCCCTATGCCTAGGATGCATGGTGTTCAACAACCTGATCTGGGATCAATTGAGGTTATACCTCTAGAATGACTTTTGTCACTTGAGAGTGGCAAGGTATTATGACTCATTCTTGATAATTTCTTATCCATTATTACGTCATGGTTCAGCATAGCAGAGATGAGATGACAGAGATGGTACATTACATTTGGATGGAATGATGATCGATGACGACAAATGGATTAGCTCGTGGAATTCTCCCTAGTTTAGAAGGAGTGTTAAATTTGGAAACTAGGGCCAAATTCCACCTCGAGATAACTCATTTGATGGAGATAATGATTGCATTAAATTCCTATTTTCGAGAGGATCAAAATTTATATAAACATCATCTCATTTGGACAAGTTGAAGTCTGATTTTTAATTTATGCCCACACATGTGCAATTTTTTCAAGTCGGCTTCACCAACATGTAGGCTCAAGAAGCCCAATGGAAATGTCTCTTCACCCACAACGAATTGTATAAATACAAGTGAACTCACACCTCATTTTTCATAATCATCACTCACACATTAATCTCTCTCCTTCTCTCATTGGTTCGTACAACTATTGGGCAGCTTCTTTCTCTCACACGTGTGGCAAGGAGGACGAATTTTCTGAGTTTAATTGTAGATCAAAATTTTAGATTTTTGCAACCTTTTGGAACAAAAATTGTTCAACTCGATAAAACAAATGTGAAGGTAGTAGGAGATATTACTAACCTACTTATTAGACTATCATCATATCGCAGGGCTCACTATACCATTGTCATAGTTATTACAAACATTCCTAAAGCATATGGTATATTCCTAAGTCGGGAATAGATGCAAAATTTAAAGGGATACATGTATACAAAAGTAACATATTCATGTTACCTTAGAAAGGAGAACCCAAAAATATTAGAATTAATAGAGAGAAATATATGCGAGATTTTGTAACTGATATTAATGGCCCTAATGAACTAGGAAGGCTTACTGATTCTTTAAATATCGATTCGTTCTTTGGTAATTTCATTGTTGTTATTTCTCCTTTTACAGATAGTGAGCAACAATATGATTTGTTAACTGTTAATAAATCAATAAAAATATACAAAAAATTAATTGTAGTTTATTTTGATCCTAAATGTGAGTTGTGGTATTTGTATTTTGATGGGTCAAAATCAAAAGAAGGTGCAGGTGTAGGTTTCCTCCTCTTGGATCCTATAGGTAATAAAATCTTTATTGCTTGTATATTAGAGTATGAGTGCACCAACTATGTTGTAGAGTACGAAGCACTCATATAAGGACTCAAAAGGGCTCTAGATCTTCGAATTCAGTTTATGAAAGTTTATGGTGATTCTGAAATAATCATCAAACATGTAAAAAATGTCATTCATTACCTTTCAACTCATTGTAAAAATTACCAAGTAGAGGTATGGGACATAATTTCAATTTTTTTTGCGTTTAATATTGTTTCTATACCTATATCTCTTAATCAGGAAGCTAATATGTTAGCAAATGTGGCATCTAGATTGGTTCTTGGCTAGGGATTTGAGTCTAATTATTTTTATATTGAATTGATGTTTAGACCATCAATACCTAATAATGTTACTAAGTGGCATGTATTTGATCATGACCAAAAAATACTTGAGTTCCTCCATTCAGAAGATAGTTTTCATTATAATTTGATCAACAAGTTTACTCATGAGAAGAACCTTCATGACTTCTCTGAGATTCCAAGTCAAGAGTTAGTGGAAGATTTGGATTATATGGTAAACCTTTTTCCTCAACCTATTATTAGGCTTGAAAAATTTTATGACTTGTACGAAAAATTTAAGAAATTTGTTAATTGTAAAACTAACAGTTCAACCATGCAGTACAAGGTCATAAATTTGAGAACTAAAGATAAACCTCAAAACAAAAATTTGGGTATTAATTGCACCCCTCAGGAAAAGGTGGATTTATACATCTATTTATACTATTTGAAGACATATTCACATGTGACTATGAGGACCTTAAATTTTTTTATCCCAATACCATCCAACATACAATTACCATTAAGCCCCACACCAAGCCTTTTCTACAAAAGTTGATAAAAATCCATCCCAACTTGGAGCTGACTGTCAAAACTGATTTGAATAAAATATTAGCAGCCAAGATAATCTTCCCTATCTAACATACCCAATGGGTTGCAAATTTTTTCCTGGTGAGAAAGAAAAACAGAGATATTCATTTCTATGTTGACTTCAGAAACCTAAATAAATCCTCTGATAAAGAGGATTATCTAGTACCTCCCATGGATCAAATCCTGCAATGAGTTTCAGGATATGAGACGTTCTCAAGCTATAAATAAGTTATAGTGGCCCCCCTGATCATTTATAAACAACCTTTAGAACTATATGGGAAACATTCGCCTACAAAAATATGCCCTTTGGCCTGATTACTAATGGGGAAAATTTTCAATGGGAAATGGATATTTCCTTTCAGGGGTTCATTAATGAATATTTATTCATTTACATAGATTATGTAATTTCTTATTTGAAACAAACATTTTATCATATTTCCTATCTCATAATAGTTTTTGAGCATTGTAGAAAAAATAGCATTTCATGAAAACCCCCAAAGACCATTTTTGCGGTCATAGAAGGGAAATTGTTATGATGTATCATGTCAAAAGAAGGTATTATGATTGAACCCAAAATAATGCAAGACACTGATGAATTTTTGCCTCCTAATTCTAAAAATCACATGAAGTCTTAGTACTCAGTAGAATAAATTTTGTTAGATGATTCATCCAAATTTTATCAAAAATAGATAAACCACTTTATGATCCTGCAAAAAATAATATTTTATAAAAGTGAGATGACCCTAAGAAACAGGATTTTGATACCAAAAAACAAGCCATTTCTAAAGCCTTTATCCCGATGAGCCCTGATTTTTCTAACGATTTTATACTATATACCTTTACTTTTTATTCTACTTACGTTATTGTCCTTAGATAGAAAACAAATCCTGATACTGAAATTCCCATTGCATTCATGAGCTATGCTTTTAAGGGAGATGAATTAAATTACCCAATGATGGATAAACATGCCTTTGTTATCTTTAAGGTAGTAAAAAATTTCATATGTTACCTTCTTAAATAAAAAACCAAGGTAATAATTCCCTATAAAATAGTAATAAATTTACTTGAGCATAAAGAACTAGGAGAAAAAGGGCCCATTGGATGACAAGTCTCCAAGAGTATGAATTGGAGATTAAAATTGCTCAAATAGTGAAAGGCCAAGGTCTATGTAAATTGGTTGTCAATTCTGTGAACCCTCCTAATCATGATCCTTTTTTTTATAATGAAATATCTATGTTGAAAAATGAAGCTTTTTTTGTTCTAAATGATCCTAATTCTTGGTATTTTGACACTCGTTCTTATTTTCAAAATGTTACACCATCACATATTGAGCCCAAAAAGAAAATATAATTTAGGTTGAAATATTCCCCTTTTCAATTGATTAATAGCATTCTATTTCGAAAGAATAATGACAACGTATTTCTTCGTTGTCAAGAACAAGGTGATGCCCAACAAGTAATCCTCAAATTCCATTCACGTTGTATCGGTGGTCACTTTTGAAAATATACCATTACTCACATAGTGCTAAGGGCTAGATATTATTGTCCCACATTGTTTAAGGACACTCATGCCCTAGTACGAAAATGTGAAACTTGCTAAAAATACATGGTTTCCCCTTCATCCTATTACTGTTGAAGATCCCTTTCAGTAGTGAGGCCTTCACAATGTTGGTCCCATGAACCCTTCATTCTCTCAACAACAAAAAATACATTTTGACAGTTATATATTACTTTACGAGATGGGTAGAGGCGATACTCTCAGGAGTATTCAATGGAAAAGATGTAATTTCATTTTTGGGTGCTAATAGTATTACTCATTTTGCAGTTATGGAATCATTATTGTTTGATAATACCTCTTAATTTGCTTCTCAGAAATTAGATTCCTATGATTTTGATAAAGGAATTAAAATTGAATACTCAACAAACTACCACCCTCAAGGGAAATATATTTATGAGTCATCAAATAAAATTCTAATTAAAATTCTTAAAAGAACAATTTCCGAACATCATAAGAATTGGAATTCTACCATTTTTAATACACTCTAGGTTGATAGGGTCACCCCTAAGGCTGCCATTGGTAACTCCCCATTTTTCCTTGTTTATGGTAGAGAAACCATATTACCCTTAACATTTTCCTCCCTTCTCTATAACTATCCCAATAGGTACAAGAATTAAATTCTTCTGCCATGCAAAACAAGATAGATGCCTTACTAAAATTATAAGAAGAAAGAGAATGGTCAAAATATAAACTACACCAACACCAGTAAATTGTTGAACATTGGTTTGATAACATATCTTCTTCTAATATAAATATAGAGGTAGGAGACTTGGTTTTAAAATGGGACAAATCCCATGAAGATAAAGGGGAACATTCCAAGTTTCAGTTGCTATGGATAGGTCCATTCATTGTTACAAAAAAAAATTGGTCCTAATACTTTTCGTCTACAAACTCCTGGAAGGTTGGGTAGAAGCCCTTCCAATCAATGGAAAACTTTTGAAAAAGTGTTTTTCTTGATTCCCTTATGGGATTCCATTTCTCTATAAATATTAATTTTCCTTCCATTTTTTATTTTTTTTTTTCTATTTTCTTTTGGATTGTTGATTTGTTCCACAACTCGAATATGAATAATCCTATCCAAAATATGTTTCAAGGAAATATCAAACTAATGTTATTCATACTCTAATTATCTTATTTGTTTGTTGTCATATCAGCTGAATTTCCTGTTCAAAATTCCCGATCAATTAAATTAACACTACAAAGACTTTTTGATCCTGTTATATCTAGGGAGTCCTTGACATCATCAAAAAATTTATTTTACTAAGGGAGTGTAAGCAATATGAAGTTCATAACTTCTCCGAATTTTCATGCCATTCCATCTCTTCAAGAGATTTAGATTTCCTTCCCTATCAAATAGACTATTCCAGTAAGGAATTACAATAAATTACTCATGGTTTCAAAAAAATTTGTGTTTTTTTGTTTGGATAAAATCACTCAGGTAAAACTGGTGAAAAATATGTCCCTTGCAAGGATATGGATTCCAAATTTTTTTTTTTAAGAAATTATAACTTAATTTTTCAGGATCCCCATGTCATCCTTTCCTTTAAGGGGCTTCTGAGTCAGCTTCCCCAACAACTCATAATCTGTAAGTTGAACCAAGAATTCACAATCATCTAAATGGGATTCTAGAAGCTAAGTCATATTAAAGGGTATCCCTATCGAGGCTATGAAATCTTGCGAGTAGCAAAGGAAATTCCCATGGTATTAAATTTAAAACTATATCGCCAACTTGGTTATCCACTCTACCTTTTCAATCTGTTGGTTACTGGATTCTCTGAAAATTTATATTTATTTTACTTATAAATTTTTTTTTTCTATTTTCATTTTAATAGGTATTTATGAATATATTAATTGTATTAAAGAAGGGCTACAACAATAATTCTCATATTATTTTGGGAATTTACATTAAATCATCTGATCTATGTCCTTTTCTCGAATTTATTTGAAGTCAAAGATAATTGGTTCATCTAGTGAGTCACCAATTGTTGGTATCCCAATAGAATCCCCACTTATTTTCAAAATGATATGGGCCCCTCTCTTCTTATTCTCATTTTTCTTTGATTTTTGTAAATGGAACTTAGACTTTTTATTCAAATATGGATTTTATAAAGACATTTTCTTTGTGATTGGCATATGGTTCTAATTAAAATATGATTCTTGCACTGATTTGTGGGTCTCTCGTCATTTTTTTTAATTTTGTAGCAGTTACGTAACCTATTCTTCTAGGTTACCTATGTGGTTACAAGTCTTAAAATACCTTGCTATTCACTTGATATGGAAATCACTACTTCAGTTTGAGTATATATACTCCTATATTATTGATTCATGTAAATCTTTTTTATTTTTTATTCGTATGGGTTTTGTGAATTTTCATTGACTTTCTTGCAATATAGTGATATGGTTAAAGGTTCTATGCATAAATATGATTGTCTCAATAGTTTCTAAAGGTTGTTAGCTATGTTTAATATACATGTTGGAATGATATGGTTTTTTATAGCGTCTTAAAATGTTATATGGTTCGAACCTTGTCACCTTGTCATAGTATTTCTTAAAATTGAATCTTTTGATCAATTCACCTACCTATACCTTGGTTTGATTACCATCATAATCATTAATATGACCTTGAGTTCCCTATGCCATCAAGTGATATATCGAAACTTTGAGATATGTTGTATCGAAAAATAATATGTGTCAAATGAGATTGGATTCAGGGATATTTACTTGAAAAAAATATTATCGATCCTACTGACTTAGCAGGACAAATATGAATTTATGCTTATGGTCTTTTCCATCTATTACTATCAGGAACTGTTACCCCAATCCTAGCTTTTGAGTCACGGTATAAACATTGTTGTCACCATTATTTCTTAGTATGCCTGACCTATCCGACCGACCAATTTTTGACTTAGGGTACTTTTGTCTCTTGTGTGTTTCATTTCGCTGCTTAGGTTCTCCTTGAATGTTTTGCAAAAAATTAGGGTTTTAAACTATCCATTGTTTTCATACACCATTATGAGTCAAACCCTTGTCGAATTTTATCAGGAATTTTACCATGCCACCATTAATTTGAATCAAACACATTGGATTCGATATCATTGAAACTTATGATGAATATGTACCAATGCTTCAAAGTGTCGGGTGGTGGAAGTTCCTGCAATTGTTTCAATGCTACAATGAAGGAGTAGTCTGAGCCTTTGCAATCACTTTCGATCGAAAGAAAGTGACAATCAAAGAGTTATAAATCCATGTGGGTGTCATGTTCATTGCAAAGGAAAATTCTCTTCCTAGAAAAGGAGAAAAGTGGTCAAAAAAGTGTCTCGATCGAGATATTTCATGGAAGAAATTCCTCGTCAATGGAAATTGTAGTTATGACGTCAAAGATATGCCCATTTCCTTTTTAAATAATAAGTGGTAGGATATATTTATTTTCCTCTGTCGTTACATTACGTGTAAGGGTTTTTTTAATTTACCATGTACATATTATAATGGTATTCCTTGTCCATGGGTTAAACCTCCCGTAGTTTTAGTATAGAAGCTTAGCCAAGATGGCTAAATATTACCAGGCTTAGCAGAAAAAACTTAACATGTATTTGTTTCACCATGTATTTATTTTTATTTTGTTAAAAAACTACTTAGTTAAGTGTGATTATGATTGGGATTCATTTATTTCATGGAAGGAGTTCCATAAGCCCCAGGCTCTTCAATAACAGGGTTCTTCAGTGAAATTTTCACCTATCTCTTCAACTATCGAGTTTATGCTAGCTAACAAGGATAATTATCAAGAGTTGTTACATGTAAAACTAGAAAATGAATTTATGGTAACAAGGTAGTGAACACTTATGTTACACCAACCCATGTCACTCGAAGCATGGCTAAAATTTTTTATCTGAATTCGAGGAAAAACATGATTCCAAACCCTCACCTCACAGTTCTCGATCCAAATCTGCAGAACAAAACCTAGTTAGTAAGCCACAGTATAAGGTCAAGGCTAAACAATTGGAAAGAATAATTTCCAAGAACTGAAGAAATAGGCATAAGAATGCTCCTATAAAGGAAGTGTCTGTGATCTATATCTAAAAACTTGAAGGTTTGATGAAATGTGAAAGTAATTTTTTTATGTCTTTTAGGAAATTAGTAAATTTCTAAAAGCACATAAATTAATGGTTTTTAACTCAGTTTGCAACATAAAAATAGAGACAATAACATCATATATAGTAACACAAGACAACAAAATGATGAAGGAGTTCACCCCTCCTGGGCTACATCTCCTGGTGCAACTTCCAATGTTGGGCCTCTTTCATTAAGTGCTCAAATATGTGATTACATGGATTTTTAGTGCTCAGAATGCAAAAATAATGTCTCCAATGGCTCTAAAATAGTTAAAAACCCTAAGTTGGGCTCTTGTTGGGCTCAATTTGGCCAAAAACTAAAGAAGTTATGGTCTAGAAAAGTTTTTTTTTTAATTGATCTACAAACTACATTGATCTTCTAACCATTCTACGAATCCTCCATTTTCAAAACTATCGAGCGACAATTTCACCTAGCATCGTTTATTTTCACACCGGATTGGGGGTAAAATGTTTCTCCCTTTAATTTCCCAATGACCCCCCTATGAGAAGATAAGATTGGGCCAAGTGCCCTCTTTTCCATCGTTGTATCCGATTTAGGGCCATAAATATGCACCAACCAATTAACTTCACATCCAAAATGTGGTAATGTTATATGTTACTAGGGTTCATTTCAAATTTTAGCGCCAAACCATAACCCGCACACATGGTAAGGTTTATGTGCCATCATGGTTGGGTTTACATGACACTAGGGTATACCAAACTCTAGACCCAACTGTTATTTCTGTGTTAACCAGGCCTTTGGGCTAGGGTTAAGCCTGAGCCCTCGGCCCCCTACATGTGGTCTCGTGGGCGTAGGGTGACCAGGGGCTAGGGATTAACCCCAACCCCATCCCCCAAATGCCAGCCTCCGAAACTTTATATACCACTTCTGACGATAGTATAATAAGTTCCACCCAGTGGCATGGACGTAAGGCCTTGTGTTTCCCAACCACAAGTCACGTGTTCGACTCACACGGAGGCAATTTGGTGCATAAAAAAATTCTAATGCACCGTTGGGAGGCCACGTGTCTGCCCTCCATTGGCCCACGTGGCTTCCACCTATTGGAAAAAAAAAAACACAATTTCAACCAATCAAATCACAACAAAAATGAACCAATATGGATAGGCCACTTGGTAGCCTGCCATTGGCCCTGAAAATATAGTCAACCTGCCCAGTTAGTGTAGGGACTGCACAGTCAACATAACTACATCTAACCTATAATTTGTTTTAGTTATTTAGGAAAACGAATAACGTGACATCGAGAGCATATGATATCAGTTTTGGGCGATTAAAGTTGCGTTGGATTCAAGGCAACGAGATATACGTTTTGTCACTAGTTTCGAGCACTTTTGAACACTTTTAGTTTTGAGCACTTTACTGATCCACTGAATCATTCATCCCCACTGGAAGATTTTGGACCTCCAAAATATCATTTTCAGTCAGCAAATGGATGAGGGCATAGTTCCCTCACCCTTCCAATCTCAATCCATTTTTCGTTACTTGGATTTGTACCTTTGAGCCCACATGAAGGTACTCCATGTTCCCTCATTTTGAAGTTCCTGTGTTCCTATCAAGGATGGTGACTTGTTGCAATTATTCAAGATATTCAGGAGAGAAATATTCAATTGAAGGAATCTAAACATTCTCTCCTTGATCTTCAATCAAAGGAGGCTCATACACTCTCTAAATTTTCAACATTAAAAACTGCATAGATTTGCATAAATGGAGGAAAATCTAACTTGAAGGCATTATTTCTAATATTTTATAAAATAATGAATGGACCATATATGATTGGTTTAAGTTTTTTACCTTCTCCTTGGAGTCTTCCCTTTCTAATGCGAAGCCAAACTTCATCTCCCACTTGAAAACTGTGATCAACACGATGCTTATCATGTCTTGTCTTGTATTTGGCTTGACTCTTTTCCAATTGTTGTTGAACCATATGATGCTCCAACTAAACTTGTTCAATTAATCTCTTGGTCTTATCTATGTCACTATGTCCATGAATAGAAACATCTTTCCCAAAGATAAAATCTAGAGGATATTTCAATAAGTATCCCAAAAATGCATCAAATGGCGATGTTTGAGTAGATGAATGCTTGGCCCGGTTTTAAGCATGTTGAATGTAGTGCAAATTTTCATTCCACAATTTAGGATGCTTTCTACAATAACCACAAAGAAGATTTATTATTTTTTTGCTCACCACTTCTATTTGGACACCTATTTGTGGATGAAATGTTGTGCTACTTTTCAGTTTGGTGTCCATGATTCCCCATAACCTTGAACAAAATTTACCAACAAAGAGAGAATATCGATCAGAAATAATAGATGTGGGAAACCCAAAATGCACCCATACATTTTGAAATAACAACTTGGATGTCTGTTCAATTGCAACCTGCTTCTTACGAGGCATCAAAATACACATTTTTATGAAACGATCCACAACTACATAAAGATAATCATGACCTCTCCTAGACATAGGTAGACCTCCCACAAAATCTAAGGAAACACTTTCCCAAGGACGGGAAGGAACTGGAAGTGGAGTATACAATCCAAAATTTATATTGATCGGCTTACTAACAACACATAAATAACATCCTCTTACATATCATGACACACTTTCAAGCATATGAGGCAAATAACAATACCTTTGTAATTGTGCCAATGTCTAGCCTACACCAAAATGGCCAGCAACCTAAGAAGTATGTGCTTCCCTTATGATGTTGAATCTTTCTCCCTATGGAATACATAGCTTGCCAAGTTGATACAACAATTTATCATGTACATGCTAATCTCATTCCTCTACTTGGTTACCTTGACACAAAGTTGCTTATAAATCCTTAAAATCCTCATCTAGAGCATATTGCCCAACATAGCTCTCACGCATGATAGAATTGTGCTTAAGAATAATGGATGCACTAAAAATTGGCCTACAAAGCATATCAATAACCTTGTTATAGATACATTTCTTATACCTTATCACCAATTTTAATTGTTGTAAAAAACCAATCCATCTGAAGTGTCTCACGTGTTGTAGCTTGGTTTTTGATTGCAAGTATTGCAACAGTTGATGGTCAGTGCGTGTGACACATCAAGTAATGTTTCCATTTCTCACACTTTGCACCAAAGAATAAAATTCTTTGTCATATGTAGGATAGTTAATCAATGCACCATTAAAATTTTCAGAATTAAAAAAAATGGGCTTACCATGTTTCATTAAGACTAATCCCATGGCATAGTCACTTTCATCGGTTTGTATCTCAAATGATTGTCTCAAATCTGGAAGTGCAAGCACCAGTGCTATAATGATCCTTTCTTTTAATACATCGAATGATTTGTTCTTTTAATCCACACTGAAAAAATTATTTCACACATTTCAATGCATATAATGGATTTGAAACAGAAGAAAAGTTTAAAATGAACTTTCTCCATTGTTGTGTCGCTCCCAAGAAGATCCCAACCACTATTATAGTCTTGGGTTTTAGCCAATTCAAAATGACTTCAAACTTTGAGGGATCTATCTTGAACTCACCCCCTCCAACAATATGACCCAAGTATACTAAAGAAGTTTTTCCAAATTCACATTTAGACATCTTTAAAAACAACTTTTCTTTCTTTAATACATCTAGTACTTTCCTAACATGCTTAACATGCTATTCACGAGTCTTGCTGAAAATCAGTATGTCATCTAAGTACATTATAAAAAATAATCAATAAAAGGCTTTAAAACATCATTCATAACTATCATGAATGTATGAGGAGCATTACAAAAACAAAATTGAATAACCAAACACTCAAACAAACCTTGCTTTTTCTTGAAGGTTGTCTTCCAAATGTCTCCTTTATAAATCCTAATCTGATGATAACCACTCCTCAAGTCCAACTTAGTGAAATAAACAACATCTTTCAATCGATCAAGTAAATCATCAATTCAATGAAGAGGGTAACGGTTCTTTACCATAATTTTGTTCAATGTTCTAAAGCCCACACACATGCACCATGTACTGTCCTTCTTTGGCACCAAACAAATAGGTGACCTGCATGTCGATGTGCTTGGTTTGTGACCCCTTTATCAAACAACTCTTGGATTTGTTTCTTTATTTATTCATTTTACATGATTGAGATCCTCTACATGCCAATGTTTGGAAGAGGACAACCTTGTTGCAATTGGATCTAATGTTGGATTCCTCTTTTAGGAGGAAATCCTTTAGGCTCCTGAAACATCTCATCATAAGTGTTAACAACCTTAATCAAATAATATTTTGACCTTGCATCAAAACCTTGGAAGGCTTCATTCTCAACATAATTTTTGGGTTTGATCATCAAAAGTATAAATTCTTGCTTGAATTAACAAGCCTCTTTATTTGTCCAACATTCCCAAGAGATAAATTTAATTTCTTGTGATGTGCTCTAACAATGTACTCAATCCCATATTCAAACAAATGATACTTGTTCTCATGGAGATGAAAGATGGCTTTTATATAATAAATATATGGGCTTCCCAAAACAATACCACATATGTCAAGTGGAACTACATCAAGTTCTACCTCATCAATAAATTTTGCAGTGATGACGAATTTCAGTTTGTATTTTCTTGTCACTTGCAATTTTGCATTGTCACATAGCCAACCCAAAGGATAAGGTCTAGGATGAGGAATGGTTTCCAAATTCAGTTTCTTGACAATGGTTTCTGAAATGAGGGTGGCTTGTTAGCCACTATCAAACAAAGTTTCTATTTTTTTATGTTTTGAGATAACTCTAATATGGAAAAGCACTATTCTTTCCATATCATTTCGAGTTTCATTGAGATTACTAGAAAAACTAGAACTTGCAATAGATTCCTTACCTTTCAATCACATGGTTATGATATTTGTTTCATCTTGAGAATCAGATCGTAAATCATGTTGTGTAGTTGCAACAATATTTTTCTTTTCTTTGTTTTTAAATTTTTTGGGTCTCATATCAGGATGAAGTTTCTAACAATGGTCTTCATCATGGAATTTTTTTGAATAGTGTTTGCATGTGAGATTTTCTCTCTTTCTTGATGGAAGCATTATTTTTCCCTTTTGCTTTTAATTTCCCCTTTCCTTTATCTCCACTCTTGAATGGATTTTTTCTGCCATCTAGGAGAAAATTATTCCCTCTTGCTTCTAGACGAGTTTCCTGTACACAAACTTCATCTAGATTTGTAGAGTTAAACATGAGAATTGTGTGTCTCAAGTAACTATGTAAACCCCCATTGTATTTTAGTAGAGTGTCTTGAGAGGATAAATCTAGACCCAAATTCAAAGTTATTCCTATAAATTCTTGGGAATAACTCTACACACTCTGACCCATTACTTGTCTAAAGTTTTTCCAATCCATTATATATTTTTGCATGTATGCTAAAGGATAAAATAGTTTTCTTTGTTGAACCCTTAGTTAAACTTAGAGGGGGGGGGGGGGGGGGGGTGAATCAGTTTAACACATTCATGGACTCTTAAAACTTTCCTTTAAACTAATTTACACCTTCATTTGAAGATCAACTTAATATGTGAGCAATCTTAATTTGTGAGTAGCAAGAATCAAGCAGATTTGCTAATGTAACAACAGTCTTAATATGTGAGAAACAAGTATTAAGAAGATTAGATAAACCACATCAACACATAGAAGTCATGCACATAGACAACAGATATAACTAGAAATCCATAAGGGATAAAACCACATCTTATTATTGTTGTTATGCAAAGGCAAGCTCCAACTCCCTCTCACCACTAATTTTTTGTAGGCACCAACCTACAGGAGGCTCCTACCTCAATTCTACAAGATACAACTTGCAAGGAAGCACCAACTCCCATCAATTTTCTTTAGGCACCAACCTACAGGAGGCTCCAACCTCAACCAGCTACAACTGACTTCTATCAAACTACAACTTGATATTGAAGAACCAACTTCCTCTATTTTCTCCAGACTACAACCTACAGGAGGCTCCTACCACAGTCAGCTACAACTGACATCTATCAAGCTAAAACTTGATAGGGAAGCTCCAACTTCCTTACTCCTTCAAAAGAAAACACTTGTTGATTTACCTTGGATATCAGCTTTGTTCTGTTCCTTCTTTTCTGTTGTCCATTAGTCCTCATATATGCCCTGTATCATCTCTGCATCTTCTCAGATTCTATATCAGCTCCTCCTTCTTCTCTGCCTCACTGCTTCATTTCTGCATTCTCTAACCTCTCTAACCTCTCTATGCATATCAATGTGATATCATTTATAGAGTTCTCCTTATGACTGTTTGTATTCCTCAGGGAATTCGAAGTGTACATCCATGACTCTTTGACTCCTACCTTCTCATTTTCTTTGTCCAGCTCATTTAGAGGAATATAGCAATATGTATACATTTCATTTTTATAGTGGAGTTTTGTTTTCCTACCGGAGACTTGCCAATGCATCACAAACAATATAAAATCAATTAAAACATTTACATTCACATTTTCAGTTACATATATAAATTTCAATTCAATCCATTCAATTTTTGGCTCTTTGTGAGTTTGTCTTTTATGCTGCTGTAGTATAATTGTTCTGCATATTCTCCTGCATTTTCATGCCTGGAAAATGCCCTGTGTATTTTTCAGTTTCTGTCATACTCTCCACTTCAATTGTGTTTCTGCTGCATATATACTTGTATTACAAGTTCATCTCCTCAGTAACTCTCAAACTCTCATTGTATATAAAAATGCAACTTCTTCTTATTATCTGCTGGCAAATTTAAATAAATGCGGAGGCTTCTTATAATCAAGGTTATAAAACCCATAAAGCATATAATATGCTTTTCTAATAAGCCCAAAAAACGTTTTATTTCACTTCGGAATAATAGTGCAACCCACAGATGCATATAAAACTCAACATACTAACAGCTGGACCACTATAACCCTTTTCATCTTATATTCCAGCAACATATATCATTAAGTCTTCGCTCTCACTTTCTGTGTGAATTTCCATTCAACGTTTGCCTTTATAAACTTTGATTTGAGCCAAGATATTAGTGACTCACGACCCTTTTATAACCATAATACATCATAAACGACTGGCCCACTGTATATTTCAAACCATATATATTTCGTTAACGCAAACCTTCGACTTTATAATAAAATGTGTTATATATATGTTCACTTCACTTTTCCTCATATAATAATGCCGAAGTATAATTGTTACCAATAACATTATCACTATTCTAGCCACACTTTATGAAACGCAAATCAATTATATTAAACCTTGGGCTTAATACTCCTTCCTTCCTCCACATATATATACTGGCCGCACTTTAACACTTCGTATTGGACAATATTCATATGTGTTCGTCAACATAACATATATATTAACTTATCTCTCTCTCTCTCTCTCTCTCTCTATATATATATATATATATATGTATATATATATACCCCATAATCCAATTGTTATAGCACATTCATAAATCAACTCGCAATTCTTCATCTTCAACCTTGGCTTAAAATTAACATATGTAATGTTGACCTACAACAATTTTCAATGTATATAAACGTCCTCAGGCCCACAGCTTACCTTTGCACTAGCATTACAATTTATATCAACCCTGACGTGTACAAAAGACCTTTCAAACATTATACCACGACTTGAATTAAAATAAACATTTGGGCCCACAATGCATTATAACATACCTTCTGCCCGTTTATTAACTGTTATAACACACACAATACACCGAAATTCACATAATACTCAGCCCCGCAGCAATGAGTGTAGGTCCCACAACATGTTTTACATCCGACGGCTATAAACTTGTCACGCTACAAACCTCAATTGGACTATTATCCAACGATCATCACACGATTTAGATGCACGAGAGTTATTTCTCCAATTCCATACGATGAACTGGGCCCCAGTGTTTAATCTACCCCTCGCATCTGATGGTGCATGACTTATCATGCCCCAAAACTCAATCCGATGGTCCTCATGCAATATCATGCAAATTGGATGCATGGTACATAATTCTCAATATTTACGCGATAAAAGTGGTTTTTGATTAACCAATTTTTCCACGCGTCAATCAAATAACTATATCATGTTCGAAACGTGAAATCCACTTACCACTTTAAAAATTACATGATACCACTAGTTTATTGGTTCAAAACCGCTTCTACTATTCACAAGTCATGGTTCCGCTCCTTTCCAGCTCAAGGTTCTGTCCAGCTCTTTAACATTTTATTATCATTAAACTCTGCTTTCAACTGCACACTAAACCACTCTAATTCATAACCTTGAGTTATATCTGTTGCGCTTTCTCTTTAATCCTATCTACTACACTATTTCATTCAACAGTTCTCTCTCACTCTTCATTGTGGCGCCACTATAATCCTCACGCTCCAATGCTCCTCAGAATTCTGGCATCTCTTCACAACTTTGCACAAGCCCTCACTACGCCATTATTTTCAAGCCATCTCTGCTCTATTTCTGGTGCTACCGTCTTCTGACAGGCTTTAACGAGCCTTCCCCAATTGCTCATATCTGGGGAACCAAGGGACCATTCACCCCTATTTTGCATGACCGTTTCTTTGCATTCAGTTACTGTGTATGATAGTGCAGAGGAAGTGCATGTCAGTGCAAGACCGTTTCTCTGTTTCTCTGTATTTTGCAGCCTGGGCTCCTTCTTTTTGCTACCCTGCTTCTTCAAATGGTCCTGTCTCTGCTGAGTTGCTTCTTCAAATGACCCTTTTCACAGCTGATCAACCCTTTGTAGCTCTTCATATCTCTCTAGCTCTATGCAGGTCTCTACTGCCTCTCGACATCTTTGTTGCCTCTTTTTCTATCTCTCTTTGCCTTTCTTCATGTCGAATGCTCTCCTTGTCAATTTTCTTTTGCTATCTCTCTTCTTCTATGCTGCTCTCTTTTCCATCAATGACAACATTTCCAACAGTCTCCCCCTTTGGCATTGATGGCAATACACTTCCTCTGCTTGCCTTTTAGAAGACCCTTTCTTCTGTTACTTGCTGTTCCTCCCCCTTTGAAATCAATGGAAAAGGGTTGCACATTTCCTAGTGTGCTTTCTATCTCTTCATTTCCTCTCTCTGAGTTGTGTTTAGGCCCTCTTCTTCTGACTTTGTAACATGATGCTCCAGACTGGTGTACAAGAGTAGTTGAGAGAACACTTTGAGGATTATTGGACTTGAATATACACTATAAATTGATACAATCCAAAAGTATAGACTCCTTTCACTTGTATAGAGTGTAGGTGATGACAACCATACATAATCAGACTTGTATAATCAGAGATGCATCATTGGATCATACTTAATATTGTGAATGCTCCATGTGACATACCAAGCTTGCTTCAGCTATACTTCAGTCTATTTTATAATCTTCATCTACGATGCATACCTATTGAGGAGGGTTGTAGATGGAGTAAGTATTTTTCTGCAATGCACATCTACAGTACTCATCTGTTCAATTGTGATGATGCCAATATATCTTTTATTACCGTGGTTCACCTATACTGCCTGTTGTTGGTGATCTAAGCTAGACTGCCGACAGGGATATTACACTTAAAGACTGAAAGGTCCATGTTGCTGAAGTGAAAAAAGAATCAAACCAGAGCTTACAGTTTATTGTGAGAATAGGCAATATATTTCAATATGAGATACCAAATGACTTTCCTGTTTTTTCAATGTATTTTCAAAAAAAACCCTTGAGGTGAGATACATTCAATGTATTTTTCAGTCTTACTTATTAATCATGCACTTTTCTTTATGACATAAGGGGGTATGTATGTCAATGATCAATCTCTCTTTAAAGGTGAATTATCAGCAAATCCCTTGTGCTGAAGAATGATTTAGATGAATTAATAAAATACTTTTGAGCTTCAAATGGTAATCACAACTAGTCCTTTAAGCTTCAGATATTTTGATTTTTCTATCATGATGATCTTCCACAAAAGCATATTCAAGATGTTTAATTGAAATCTCAGCAAACAGACTTCACACAATTTTATGAATGATCTTAAGGAAGAGGCCTTGAAGATATATATGTACTGACTTCTGGAAGGCATGCAATTATATATAGAAAAATATACTGCTTCAAAGCTTAATATAATTCTTCAAGTGTAAACAAAATACTGATTCTTTAGTGTTGCCACTGACCTTTTCATGCTGAATGTAGATAAAGCTGGGAATACTACCTTGATGTTATTTTGCCATAATCCTTTGATCCTGAGGACTTGTACCATAGTGCTACTCCACTGATAACACCTGGTATTCTGTTGATACACATGTTGCTTGTACCAAATACCAATTGATACTAATTTGATAAATTATGCAGAGATTTCACTTTAGCTTGCACATGAACCCATAGTTTCTACCATTGATCTTTCCACTATTCACACCCACAATCATCAATATACTGAATTTGATCTTGTCATTATTAACCATTTTATTATTCTGCCATTTTGGTTTAACATAATTTCACTGCATTTTCCTTTCTAGGACTACTCCAAAATCATTGCTGCTTTAAAATCAATTCAACAGATCTAACATAATGATATTTGGGAAGACATCTTGAATTTATTTGTGAGGAGTCTTCATGGGCAGATCACTCAAAGATTTATCACTTATTTAACATCATTTCTTCAAGGGGACTTTTCAGTTCTGTAGCTTGAATCATAATTTTTGTGATTTAACCATTCATCACTTAGTGTGTTGTTGTCTTCTTAGCTTACATGATCTTGGATGATGTTCTCTCTACTATCATGGATGCTTGCTGCCTTCTCTTCTTCCATCAATTCTGTCAGCTATTGAATGCTTCAGATAATCTTCTTCTTGACCTTTTAGTAGTTGTTCTCACTACAAAGAGCTCTTCTTAGATTACTCTTGGGGGACTATTTATGAACTGCTCTCCCCCTGGGATGTTGCTTCATATTTATCATTGGTTAGATATTTGCTTTGATTTCTAGAGAAACTCCCCCTGAGACTATGATGGATTCATAATGTTATTGAGATAATAGGCTCCCCCTTTCTCTTTTCCTTCCATACTTTATTGGGGTTCATCATAATGTCTGCACGTATTTTAGATTCATAGTTTTGTATCATTTCCTTTGACTCTATCATCTGTCTAGAGTTCTTTAATATATATGGTAGTTTACAGTCCTTTGCTTTATGACCAAGCTTGAGACATACATAACATCTTAATTTTCCAAGGTATGTTTTAGCTGATGTATAATATTTTATTCACCTTTTTTAACATAATTTACAATCAACAAGTTTATGTCCAAAATTATTGCATGCATAACAGTAGCCATGGAAATGATTTGTGTACCTGGTGAAATATTGTCTTTTCCATTTTCTTGCTTGAGGGGTTCTTCTCATTTGCTGCATCCTTTGCTGGTTGGACTGGATTTTCTTTATCTTGCAATATGTTGCAATATGGCCAGGTTTGTGGCAGGAAAAACAAGTGATACTTCTCATAGGAGGAAAGAACCTTCTTTGACATCTTCCAAATTTTTTCACTTCATCCTCTTGAGTGTATGAGCCTTTTTCAGCTGACTGTTTCATCCTCTCATTCTCTGTCCTTTCATGTTGCTGCTTGATTCTATTTGTTTCTTCACAAATCCTGTTCTTGTTGGCTTCTACTTTTGTAGGAATCTTCTAGGCTGCTTCATTATCCCTTACAACCTTTATGAGAGGTGACCTTTGAGCATTTAGCATCTTGTATAACTATCCAGAGCTTTTCATTAGAGGAGTATTCATTAATAATTCTCTTTGGGCTTTTTCTAATTTCTTTCTTAGGCACACTACTTTTTGTTCCAAATTTTCACATTCCAGAATTTTCTCTCTCATTTGTTGCAGCAGAGTGTCTTCTACTTTCTTTGCTTCTTCAAGTTGTGTCTTCAGGCCAGCAATTTCTTTCTTATATTCATATTATTTCTCATCAAATATTTTCACCAATGTCTTCAGGTCTTTGTTTTCATTCTTCAATCTTTCTATTTCAGTCAAGGCAGTGTCAAGTTTGGCTTTTTCTTCAGCTGTAATTTCTTCATGGTTCTTGTCTCCATTCACACTAGCAGGTACCTCATTTGATTGAACATTTTCTTTTTGACATTAATTTTTCTTCTTCTTAATTCTCTTCTCCTTCTTGACTATGCATTCCTTAGTGTCTACTCCATGCATGAAATGCAATCTATCCCAGATTTCTTTTACAGAGGTTAAATCCATTATTAACTCAAGATCCTTGTTATGTAGACTGTTTTATATCACACAATTTTCCTTGGCATTCCTGTGTTGTTCTTGCACCGAGGGAGAGTCTGTGCAAAAACCATCACATACAAGTTTCCATACCTCATGTTCATAAGCCATTAAATCTGTTTTAACCTTATCTCTCCATTCAGGAAAGTTTGTTGTATTCAGCACAGGTACATTTTGATATTCCATGACTCAACCAAATATCCTTCAAGCTATTAGGCTCACTCCAAAGGAACCATCTCTGATACCAATTTTTGATCCCTTAGTTAAACTGAGAGGGGGGGGGGGTGAATCAGTTTAACACATTCATGGACTTTTAAAACTTTCCTCTAAACTAATTTACACCTTCATTTCAAGATCAACTTAATATGTAAGCAATCTTAATTTGTGAGCAACAAGAATCAAGCAGATTTGTTAATCTAACAACAGTCTTAATATGTGAGCAACAGGTATTAAGCAGATTAGATAAACCACATCAACACATAGACATCATGCACATAGACATCAGATATAAGTGAAAACCTGTAAGGGAGAAAACCACATCTTATTATTGTTGTGATGCAAAGGCAAGCTCCAACTCCCTCTCACCATTGATTTTCTGTAGGCACCAACCTACAGGAGGCTCCTACCTCAATTATGCAAGCTACAGCTTGCAAGGAAGCTCCAACTCCCATCAATATTATGCAGGCACCAACCTACAGGAGGCTCCAACCTCAACCAGCTACAATTGACTTCTATCAAGCTACAACTTGATATGGAAGCACCAACTTCCTCTATTTTCTGCAGGCTACAACCTACAAGAGGCTCCTACCTCAGTCAGCTACAACTGACATCTATTAAGCTAAAACTTGATAGGGAAGCTCCAACTTCGTTACTCCTTCAAAATAAAACACTTGTTGATTTACCTTGGATATCAGCTCTATTCTGTCCTCATATCTGCCCTGTATCATCTCTGCATCTTCTCAGATTCTCTATCATCTCCTCCTTTTTCTCTGCCTCACTACTTCATTTCTACATTCTCTAAACTCTCTAACCTCTTTATGCATATCAATTTGATATCATTTATAGGGTTCTCCTTATGACTGTTTGTATTCCTCATGGAATTCGAAGTGTACAACCATGACTCTTTGACTCCTGCCTTCTCATTTTCTTTGTCCAGCTCATTTAGAGGAATATAGAAATATGTATACATTTCAGTTTTACAGTGGAGTTTTGTTTTCCTACCGGAGACTTTCCAATGCATAACAAACAATATAAAATCATTTAAAACATTTACATTCATAGTTTTAGTAACATATATGAATTTAAATTCAATCCATTAAGTTTTTGGCTCTCTATGAGTTTGTCTTTTCTACTGTTGTATTATAATTGTTCTGCATATTCTCCTGCATTTTCATGCCTGTAAAATGTCCTTTTTCTTTTCAGTTTCTGTCATACTCTCCACTTCAATTGTGTTTCTGCTGCATATATACTTGTTTTACAAGTTCAGCTCCTCAGTAAATCTCAAACTCTCATTGTATATAAAATTGCAGCTTCTTCTTATTATCTGCTGGCAAATTTAAATAAATGTGGAGACTTCTTATAATCAAGGTTATAAAACCCATAAAGCATATAATATGCTTTTATAATAAGCCCAAAAAACGTTTTATTTCACTTCGGAATAATAGTGCAACCCACAGATGCATATAAAACTCAACATACTAACAACTGGACCACTATAACCCTTTTCATCTTATATTCCGACAACATATATCATTAAGTCTTCGCTCTCACTTTTTGTGTGAATTTCGATTTAACGTTTTCCTTTATAAACTTTGATTTGAGCCAAGATATTAGTGACTCACGACACTTTTATAACCACAATACATCATAAATGACTGGCCCACAATATATTTCAAACCATATATATTTCATTAACATAAACCTTCGCCTTTATAATAAAATGCGTTATATATATGGTCACTTCACTTTTCCTCATATAATAATGCCGAAGCATAATTGTTACCAATAACATTATCACTATTCCAGCCACACTTTATGAAACACAAATCAATTATATTAAACCTTGGGCTTAATACTCCTTCCTTCCTCCACATATATATACTGGCCGCACTTTAACACTTCGTATTGGACAATATTCATATGCGCTCGTCAACATAACATATATAAATATATATATATATATATATATATATATATATATATATATATATATATATATATATATATATATATATATATATATATATATATACCGCATAATCCAATCATTATAGCGCGTTCATAAATCAAATCGCAATTCTTCATCTTCTACCTTGGCTTAAAGTTAACATATGTAATGTTGACCTACAACAATTCCAAATGTATATAAACGTCCTCAGGCCCACATCTTACCTTTGCACTAACATTATAATTTATATCAACCCCGATGCGTACAAAATACCTTTCAAACACTATACCACGACTTGAATTAAAACAAACATTCGGGCCGACAATGCATTATAACATACCTTCCACCCATTTATTAACTGTTATAACACACACAATACACTAAATTTCACATAATACTTGGCCCCGCAGCAATGAGTGTAGGTCCCACAGCATGTTTTACATCTGACGGCTATAAAATTATCGTGCTAAAAACCTCAATTGGACTGTTATTCGACGATCATCGCGCGATTTAGATGCACAAGAGTTATTTCTCCAATTCCATGCAATGAATTGGGCCCCAGTGTTTAATCTACTGCTCGCATCTGATGGTGCATGACTTATCACGCCCCAAACCTCAATCCGACGGTCCTCGCGTAATATCGCACAAATTAGATGCACGGTACATAATTCTCAATATTTACACAATAAAAGTGGTTTTCGATTAACCACTTTTGCCATGCGTCAATCGAATAACTATATCGCATTCGAAATGTGAAATCTACTTACCACTTTAAAAATTACGCGATACCACTGGTTTATTGGTTCAAAACCACTTCTACTGTTCACAAGTCATGGTTCCGCTCCTTTCCGGCTCAAGGTTCCGTCTAGCTCTTTAACATTTTATTATCATTAAACTCCACCTTCGACTGTACACTGAACCACTCTAATTCATAACCTTGAGTTATATTCCATGTGCTTTCTCTTTAATCCTGTCTACTACACTGTTTCGTTCAATAGTTCGCTCTCAATCTTCATTGTGGTGCCACTGTAATCCTCACGCTCCAACGCGCCTTGGCATTCCAGCATCTCTTCACAACTTTTCACAAGCCCTCACTGCGCCATTAGTGTCAAGCCATCTCTGTTCTATTTCTAGTGCTACCATCTTCTGACAGGCTTTAACGAGCCTTCCCCAATTGCTCTTATCTGGGGAACCAAGGGACCATTCACCCCTATTTTCCATGACTGTTTCTCTGCATTCAGTTACTATGTATGACAATGCACAGGTAGTGCATGTCAGTGCAGGACCGTTTCTCTGTTTCTCTGTATTCTCTGAATTCTCTGTATTCTGCAGCCTGGGCTCCTTCTTTTTGCTGCCCTGCTTCTTCAAATGGCCCTGTCTCAACTGAGCTTCTTCTTCAAATGACCCTTTTCACAGCTGCTCAACCCTCTGTATCTCTTTAGATCTCTCTAGCTCTATGCAGGTCTCTGCTGCCTCTCTACATCTTTGCTGCCTCTTTTGCTATCTCTCTTTGCCTTTCTTCATGTCTAATGCTCTCCTTGTCAGTTTTGTTTTTCTATCTCTCTGCTTCTATGCTGCTCTCTTTGCCATCAATGACAACATTTCCAACATTCTTAATGCATCTACAAAATCATTCCAAGAAGATATAATATTAACTCTTTTCTTGAGATCCTCTTGAGTTTTGGCTTCCCATGAAATGAGTGTTGCACTTTCCAAACTTAGAGAAGAAAATTGAATCCTGGTCTTCTCATATTTGATCCTTTATATCCTGCAATACACTTCAAACTAATGAACCCACTTATCGAATTTCTTAGCATTTACCTTTCCAATATACATAGGCAATTCAAACTTTATGTCAAGTTTTAACAAAGGATTTTTACCATGTCCCTTTGGAGAACATGGACGTGTTTCTGAAGGGTTTGATGTAGAAGAATATGAGGGTGAGGATGGAGGTGAAGATGAAGGTGGAGAAATTTTGAGATATAGGTAGTTTTTCATGATTCCCTCCATTTATTTTTGGAGGTTTGTCTCAATTTCCTCCATTTCCCTTTGGAGGATTTGAGATTTCTCCTTGCAACCTTGAGTTCCTTTCCTCATAAAGACATTTCACCATTTCAGGCATTTCAAAGAATGATTTTCTGAAATTTTTCTCATCCTCAGACATATTGTTAGGGCCTCCTTCAAGTGTCATGACTAGTGAGGCTTTGCGTGACACTTGAGGTGAAACTTGTGGTACTCCTTGAACTAGCGTCAGGACTTGTTCCCAGAATCTTTCCTTGTCCTCTTTTGATCTTCAACCTTGTAAACATTTAGAAAACACTTGCAACAGAATTGAAACTCCAAAACAAGAAAAGAACCAAAGCTCTGATACCAAACTGATCTGTATTTGAAAACTTGAAGGTTTGATGAAATGTGCAAGTAATTTTTTTATGTCTTTTAGGAAATTAGTCAATTTGCAAAAACACATAAATTAATGGTTTTTAACTTGGTTTTCAGCATAAAAATAGAGACAATAATACCATATATAGTAACACAAGACAACAAAATGATGAAGGAGTTCACCCCTCCTAGGCTACATCTCATGGTCCAGTTTCCAATGTTGGGCCTCTTTCATTAAGTGCTCGAATATGTGATTACATGGATTTTTAGTCCTCAGAATGCAAAAATAATGTCTCCAATGGCTCCAGAACAGTGAAAAACCCCATGTTGGGCTCTTGTTGGGCTCAATTTGGCCAAAACCTGAAGAATTTATGCTCTAGAGAAGTTTTGTTGTTAATTGATCTACAAACTGCACTGATATGCTAACCATTCTATGAATCTGCCATTTTTCGAACTGTTGAACGATAATTTCGCTTGACATTGGTGATATTCACGCTGGATTTGGTGCAAAGTGTCACCCCCTTTCATTTCCCAATGACCCCCATGAGCGGGTAATATATGACCACATGCCCTCTTTTCCGTCGTTGGATCCAGGTTCGGGCCATAAATTTATACTGGTCAATTAACTACATGTCTAAATTGTGGCAATGCTATGTGTTACCGGGATTCGTTTCAAATTTCTGTGCCAAACCATAACCCACACCCGTGGTAAGGTTTATGTGCCACCATGGTTGGGTTTACATGTCACCGGGGTATACCAAACTCCAGAGTGGAATGTGGTTGCTTCGTTAATTGGGGCTTTGGTCCAGAGTTAAGCCTGAGCCCTTGGCCACCTACCTGTGGTCTCGTGGGCGTGGGGTGACCGAGGATCTGGGCTTAACACCGAGCCTGTCCCCCAAACGCCAACCTCTGAAAATTTATATACCACTTCTGACCATAGTATAATAAGTTCCACTCGGTAGCATGGTAGTAAGGCATTGTGTTTCCTAACCACAGGTCGTATCTTTGACTAACCTAGAGGAATTTCAGCCCATAACACAATTTTAATGCACCGTTGGGAGGCCACGTGGCTGCTATCCATTGGCCCACATGGCTTCCACCTATTGGACCAAAAAAACACAATAGCAACCAATCAAATCGCAGCAGCAATGAACCAATATGAAGAGGCCACTTGGCAGCCTGGCATTGGCCTAGAAATACAGTCAACTTACCTAGACAGCGTACCTGCATCCAACCTGCGATTTTTTTTAGATGTTTAGGAAAATGATCAGAACACGATATCAAGAGCATATGATATCGATTTTGAGAGATTAAATTTGTGTTAGATTCAATACAACGATATCTATGTTTTGGAACCGATTTTGAACACTTTTGAACACTTTGAATTTTTAGCACTTTACTGATCCACTAGATCAGTTTGTCGATTTGGAAGTTTCGCTCAAGCCTTTATAAAAAAAAGCCAAATATTAAGCTAAATATTTTGTTAAGAAGATATTGGACTTCATTTGATTCAGTTGCATATTTTGTTAAGAAGATAGAAGTTCATTGTTGTGTGATTTGACTCCAGTGAATTTCAAGTTGTATGTGTTTTATTCTATCAGTATTTCTCTACAAGGACTTGTGTATTCAGATAGATAATTGATAGATGACTTGATAATTTATCAGATCTATGATTTTATTATGGAAATTTAGATTTTAGAAAGTTGTCATTTTCTATATGTAGATTGAATTAGTGTTTCTATCGTAGCAGTTTCTTATCATCATCGGTACTTTGATTATGTTTATATGTTCTTTTCCCAATGATTATTAGATTTCTATATAGTACTACATTAACAGATATTTTTCTTTACTTTCTATATATAGCACTAGTTAATTAGTAGTTGGTATTTTATTATTTAAATAGTAGTTTTAGGTATATTTAACAATCTTGTTTTTTTCTCGGCAAGAGGAGGAATCCAAAGGTTATCATATTTGGCTAATGATCTTTAAAGATCTTTAAAATTTGTAGAGAATGATCACACCAAATAACATGTAAATAATTAAAAAATTCAATGTCAATATATAAGTAATTAAAAAAATTCAATGTAGATCATAAATAAAATATTTTAAGGTTAAGTAATATTGACTTGTATTTAAAACTATATTAATAGTAATAGTAAAAAATAAAATGGAGAATGTAATACATAAATAAAATATTTCAATGTCAACTAGGTATATATTATATACTATTAAAAAAAAGGGATATAATAATATATTATATAAAGCAACTTTAAAGAATGAATTTTTATTGAGCCAAGGCACATAAAATAAAAAATCTAAATAATGGTGGCTTAAACAATAACTTACATAACCATATAAATAAACAATTAAAAACTCATTAAAAATAAATTTAAACAATATAAATTCAAAATATGAAGAGGTTTACGAACACTCAAAAAAGACATATAGTAAATCAATTAAAATATAAATAAACTAAAGGTATGGTAAACAAATAAAAACTCTTTTTATACTTACTCCACAAGTATGGTAAATAAATAAAAATATAAATAAACTAGAGGCACGATAAATAAATAAAACCTCTTTTTATATTTACTCCATAAACCTCTTTATATTTACAAAAACTCAAAAAATAGGTTTTATTTAGGTGAAGCCTATGTGCCAAATACCATGGGTCAAATACCATATATATAATGTATGGTAAATAAATCAATATAAAATAGGTATAAAGAGGTAAATTAATTAAATAAAAATATATCAAATGGGATTAGAAATCAACATCTAATTATATACCAAGCGTATGGGCCAAATTATTATTAATACCATGCAAAAAAATAAATTAACCCTAATATTAATATTATAATATTATAATAATAATATTTGAGAGTGTAAAGTTTTGTGATCCATAGCTATTTTTATTAATTTTTGATAACTTTTATGTCACTCATAGTTACATATATCTGGAGTATTTAATATTATTAAATTTAAAAACTTTGGATTAATACAATATTAATTTTTTTATAATAGATATTAATATATCATGATATATATATCAACTCTAGATATATATGGGAGAGAAGAAAAAATACATATCATAGAGGTGGAGAAATAGGGGGAGTGACAAGGGAGAGATGGACATAAATGAAGGATAGGGGAGAGGAGGAATGCAGAGAGAGAGAGAGAGAGAGAGAGAGAGAGAGAGAGAGAGGGAGAGGAGTAAGAGAGAGAGAAGGAGAGAGGATTGGAGGGTAGAGAGAGGGAGATATAGAGAAGGGGGAAGAGAGAGGGAGGTAGGAGACAAAGGGAGTGAGAGGAAGGATGAGAGGAGGAGGAGAGAGGGATGGAGAGAGAGATGGATTTGGAAGGGGAGAGAGGGAGGGAAGAAGAAATACATAGAGAGTGAGAAGTGGGGAGAGATGGAGTGACAAGGGAGAGATGGAGAGAGAGTGTGTATGTTTAGGGGTGAGATAAAGAGACATATAAGGAGAGATGGAGACGAGGGGGGAGAGAAGGAGATAAATAGAAAGGGAGGGATATAGTAACATAGTTGGAGAGAGAGATAAAGTGATGGGGGGAGAGAGAGGAATAGAGGGAAAAGAGAGGGAGAGAGAGATATGACTGAATGGAAAATATAGAGAGAGAGAGATGGAGGTGGGAGGAAGAGAAGGAGAGAGGGGGGGAGAAGGAGAGAGGATTGGATGGTATAGAGAGGGAGAGACAGAGAAGGGGGAAGAGAGAGGGAGGTAGGAGAGAAAGGGAGAGAGAGAAAGGATGAGAGGAGAAGGAGAGAGAGAGGGATAGAGATATGGTTTTGGAGCGGGAGAGAGGGAGGGAAGAAGAAAGACATAGAGAGTGATAAGTGGAGATAGAGTGTGTATGTTTAGGGGTTATATAAAGAGACATAGATGAAGAGATGGAGACAAGGGGGGAGAGAAGTAGAGAGAAGGAGAAAGGGAGGGATATAGTAACTTAGTTGGAGAAAGAGATAGAGTGATGGGGGAAGAGAGAGGATTAGTGAGAGGGGGGGGGGATAAAGGGAGGTAGGAGAGAAAGGGAGAGAGAGAGGAATTGAGAGAGAGTAAGAGAATGATGGGGGAAGAGAGATAATTGTAGGGGAGAGAGAGAGAGAGAGAGTGATGGGGGGAGAGAGAGGGAGGTAGGAGAGAAATGGATATAAAGGAAGGACACAAGAGAGGACTAGAGAGAGAGGAGGAGAGAGGGAGGGATAGAGAGATGGAATTGGAAGGGGAGAGAGGAGAGAGGGAGGGAAGAAGAAAAACATAGAGAGTGAGAAGTGGAGATAGAGAGTGAGTGATAGGGGAGAGATGGAGAGAGAGTGTGTATGTTTGGGGGTGAGGTTAAGAGACAAAGAAAGAGAGATGGAGGGAAGGGGGGAGTGAATCAAAGAGAGTGATATAGTAACAAAGTTGGAAGGTGGAGAGAGTGAGGTTGGAGATAAAGGAAGAGAGATAGGATGTGATAGAGTGGAGAGAGGTAGGGAAAGAGAGATGGAGATGGAGGGGGGAGAGAGGGAGGTAAAAATAAAGACATAGAGATAGAAAGTTGGAGAGAGAGAGAGAGAGGGAGTGATAAAGAAGATGGAGAGAGAGGGAGAGAGAAAAATAGGAGGGAAGAGAGATAGAAGTAGGGGAGAGGGAGGGAAGGGGAAGAGAGAGAGAGAGGAGGAGAGGAGGAGGTAGTGATAAATAGATATATTGGAGAAAGAGAGTGTATTTTTTGGGGTTGATATAGAGAGACAGAGGGAGATAGATATATAGATGGAAGGTAAATAGAAATAAGATGGATATGGAGACAGGGAGGGAGGGACAAAGAGATTTATAGATATGGAGTGAGAGAGTGTGTGTGTTTGCAACTGTGAGATAAAGAGAAAAATAAGGAGAGATTAAGGGAGATATAGATATAGATGGAAGGGGGAGAGAGGTCATAATATTTCTTGCACTAGATTCATTTATTTCAATGTAGATAGTGATTTCTAATCATATTTTATTACTTGCACTAGATGCATTGATTTTAATGTAGATGTTGATTTCTAATGATATTTGATTACTTGCACTAGATGCATTGATTTCAATGTAGATGATTTCTAATATTATTGGGTTGCTTGAACTAAATGCATTGATTTCAGGGTAGATGGTGATTTCTAATCCTATTTTATTACTTGCACTAGATGCATTAATTTCAATGTAGATGTTGATTTCTAATTATATTTGATTTCTTGCACTAAATGCATTGATTTCATTGTAGATGATTTTTTATCCTATTTGATCGCTTGAACTAGATGAATTAATTTCATTGTAGTTGTTGATTTCTAATTATATTTGATTGCTTGCATTGATTTCAATGGAGATGATTTCTAATCCTATTTGATTGTTTGCACTAAATGTATTGACTTCAGTGTAGATGGTGATTTCACTGTAGATGTTGGTTTATAATCCTATTTTCTTACTTGCACTAGATGCATTAATTTGAGTGTAGATGTTGATTTATAGTCATATTTGATTACTTGCATTAGATGAGTTTATTTTAGTGTAGATGTTGCTTTCTAATCTTCTTTGATTTCTTGCATTAGATGCATTGATTTCAGTGTATATGTTGATTTCTGATTTAATGTAATTGGATGTATGATGGTACATTAATTTTAAAGTCATTGGATTAATAGTGTAAGCACAAAACATTATTGACAATGCACATTGATTTTTGTGGTATAGTAATTAGTATTGGAGTGAAAGAGAGACAAGGTATGATGTTTACTACAACAGGTCAAGCTAAATATTTAAATGGTTTACGATTTCAATTGTCCTTTTCATATAATCGATATGAAAAGATGACAAAACTAACAAGGATGAAAATAAGAATAGTAGAAGAAAATAGTTTGAGATTGATCACAATGAAGACTATTTGTAATTGATTACATTCTTATTATTCAAATTTTCTATCATTCAACACTATTACATTGTAACTTTGCATTCAAAACTTTTATTTCATCATTAAATTTATTTTACAATATTTTTCATCTCAACAAACTCAAGTAACTAAGAAAATTTAAAATTAAAATGACCATATAAATCTCAGACATATTTAGCACATTTAAAATGGTTGTATTAATATTAGATGTATTTACATATTATTGATAAAATTAATCATATATTCGATAGATTTTCCTTGGCCGCACACGACTGAAACCAACCTAGATCCATATTAACTCAGGATATATCAAGTGCTGAGAGGGATCACATCTATGGAGGATCCCTCTCGGCGCTTGATAGATCCAGAGATAAGATGGATCTAGGTTGGTTCTTAAAAGCATTTCAGGTAGCCTTACTATTGGATATTTTGGCTCTTTTTAAATAATTGTTTGAATTGTAAGTTTAAGGTGTGTAGTCTACATAATAGAATTGCCCAAAGGGATTTTCTAGGCTTTGCATTCATTTATATATTAAAAAATGCAATTTAAACAATGAAAAATTATACATGGTGCATGTATATATACGCACAATTTCTTATATTAGTTAAACTACTCTCTCTCTCTCTCTCACAGACACACACACACAGCCATATAAATTAGATGGATGGTAAAATATCTATAGACCAATAGAAATTTACCACCACTTTTCCATGTAGATTCTTAATCAGAAAATAGACATTGTGAAAATACTATGGGCCAATACCATGACGTATCAATACCATACAGTCAAATAACGATCACACTTTTTCATATGATATTTTTTATAATTAATCAATTTAATTAAAAGATAAAATATGACATAATGACTTTGGAGATAGATTTCAACCTTTGATATTTGTTTACTACTAAAAATATTCTAGAATGTTATTATTTTGTACTTCCATTTCAAGATCATTAAGCTCAACTTAAGGTGAGAGACTGGCTAATTCAATGATAAATATATTTACCCAGACTGGAAGAATTGAAAGTATGTACTTTACACATTATAAGTTACTTATTTCAAGTGGTGTGATTTTTCTTGAATTTTTTCATTAATTTGATATCACAATTTAAAGTCATATAGCAAGAGAGAAAGCCTATGGAATAATGATGATGAGCCAACATACATTTACATATATCATCCAATGAAAAAATTCTCACTACTGATTTGACAACTAAATATTCTCACTACTAATTTAACAACTAACTGATAGAGTTTCCCACTATTAAAAAAAAAATATCTTTTAAGATAATATTTTAAAATTTCTTAATCTTTTCTAATATATTTTCTAAAAATACAACATAAATTATTAGAATCACAAATTTAAATAGCAAAATCTACTTAATTCTAACCATATGTTAGCCACCTATGAAACTTGTTATACCAAAAGGTGGCTAAATCATTTTTGAGCCTTCAAGGAACAAATTTTAGTGCAAAAAGTGTTGGCTCTTGAAGACTCTTGAAGGCATCATGCCTCTGTCCAAATATTCACTGTTGTGTCTATTTCACACTCAGAAATCCTGCTGATATCCAAGACAAAATACTATTGCAAACTCCTTTTTTCCCTTTCCTTTTCTCTTTCTAAACTAACCTCATTTTAACCCCTTTATCCCCCATGAAATATTTCATTTTCATATTTTTCCCCCTTTTATTTCATCAAAATCCCTTTGATAAGGTTTAAAGACTCCTTCTTTGCCTTATCGAAACCCTCAAAACCTTTGAAAAACATTGAAAACTTCACAAAAAATACATATTTTTGTTCAAAACCCCCTTGGGCTAAGTCTTTAACCCTTCCCCTCCATACACATTGGTGCTAGAACCAAGCGCTAGCCTTCCAAGCGCTTATCGCATCGCCCGATCGCAATTAGCATTTCCTCCATAAACCCCCGATCATATGGTTTTCCATATAACCCACAGCCCCACAGACGGGCGCCAAGCCATATTCAAAATTAATATTTCGCCCCTGACGTATAAACCTTTGTTTATAAAAATTTGTCAGTTTTTATTATGTCCTAAGGTTTTCTGCCAGTTTAAAGTTCTAGTCACTCTCCACCGTCGATCTGATCTGCATATTGACGGCACGCGATCTATCGCCCCGGTGGTCCCCACCAACCACTCACTATTTCAAAAAACAAGCGGAATCCATCGCACCTCTTTCAAGAGGGAGGAATTTTTTTCTATTTTGCAGCGATTCCATTCACCGCCCGACGCATGGCCTTGAGCACTGTTGAAAAACCGCCCTCATCGTGCATTAAAGTTCAGACATGGGCCCGATGCGATATTGACATACACCGTCCGATCTGAGGCTGCTCATCGGACGCAAATCAGACAGTGATCGCTCTCCGAAGATGCCTGTGAAATAACCAGGGTATGGCATAGTGTTAAAAGCATCTCTGCCATCGATATGATCTGCAGATCGATGGCCCACACTTCATCACCCCGGTTCCTTGTCCAGTCAGCATTTTTGGACCCGGGGTTTTATTTTACCCTAATTTTATTGAAAATATGAAGTCCGGGCACGTTTTATAAGGTTTATTGGTTCCTGTTCTCCGCCGTTGATTGCGTGGGCCGATCTCATCTGACGGCCCACATTTATCCCGATCCCTAAACCAGATTTTGTAACCGTTTTTGTCCAAAACAAAGGTTTTTAACCATTTCTCTGTTTCACTTTGACTTTCACCTCCGATCCCGACCGTCGATCTCTGCGCGATCGACGACTCCAATTTAATTATTCCCTCCATTTCCTTTTGACTCCCTCTTATCAATCTGAACCATTGGATGATGCCATCCAATGGCCACGCTCTCCCCACGCACCTTTTGAAGCAGTAAACCTATGCATGCAGGATTTTATAACATTATTTGTATTTTACAGGGTTCCAAAGGTTTCTCCGCTATGTCTAAAGGAAATTCAGAGGCAGAGGGTGACGATCCTTCTGCCTTTGTTTCATCAAAAAGAATAATTCGCAGGTTTCAACTCCACGTTTCATCAATAATCCATGAGGCATTGATGCCACACGACCCCTGCGCAACCCTGCATACCAACAAACACAGCAAGTCAATCACAAATCAAAGAATATCAGTGTCGAAGACAAAACACACTAGCATGGAAGATTGAAGACAATTTTATGAGGATTACGGAAAACAATTGATTATCAAAAGCCTAATCCTCCAAATTAAGGCACAGTTAAACAGAAATCAAAAAGTTTTATCAGACAGAAAAGCCTCCACCACCACATCTGAGGCAAATTGATTCCTCCCAGCTACCACAGTGCCACCTGTGCCTCAAATCATTTGAACAAAGGCCGAAGTTGTTGATCAAGATCAGATATTTTCCTCAAGCACATCTGAATAGTTATTTCTGCCAAGGAAATTAATGTAAAAAATATCAACAGAGTAACTATTACACAACACAGAGCCTCAAAAGTCAAAGGGAGCTCCCACTGAGCTTAGATATTAATGTAAGTTATTTAATACAGAGGACACCTATGTAAGCTTCTTCATTGAGCCACCCAAAGGCCAAGAATCCATTAAGACTGTATTAATTATCTTTGGAGATCTTTATCAAATCTCACCTCCTCATTCTTCTATAAGTACTACTGGAGAATATGAGAAAGTGTTGGTTGATTGGTTGATCACTAGTTGTAATACTAAAACTCTCTGAAATAATACATAGTCTATTGAAGTTGAAGAACAAATTGAAGTCTTGGAAGCCTTGATGATGTTGTTGCGTGCTTTTTCTTGAGAAGGTTCTATCATTGGATCCATGAGCTTGGCTGTTGGTGAAGTATTCTGAACTGTTTAATGTTTTCTCCTATTTTCATTCTGTTCCATAATTTCTTACTATAGTAGGTTGAAATTTTTAGGCTAAGAAATGACTCCTGGAAGCACCTTAGACCTGTTCATCCTTCACTGTTTCATGTTTTCTTCTGCTGAGGTATTTTAGAGTCTTTAATCTCTCTCTTTAGTCCTCATGCTTGTTTATTTCCTTAATAGTTTGAACAGTTGGTTTCGTCATGATTTATGGTTCTCCCTGCTTGCCTGTTGCCACTTAAAAACTGTTAGTGAACTCTCCCTTTGAAGTATCTCTGTTTATAGTAAGCCAAGGAGGTTTGTTCTGATCTTGCCCTTTGTCCTTGCTTAAACAGTTGTCTTAAAGGTCTTTTATAGTTGCGATCATAGATGTATTAGGTGTTCCCTCTTCTATGAATGTAATCATCAGTGAATCTTTTATGTTTTCTAAAAGTCATTTGAAATAAAATATTTGAGGAAATAGGGTGTTCCCCGAATCTTAGATTTAATTTTGAAAGCTGTCTTGAAGTCATTATTTTCTTAAATAATGTTTGTAGAATTTATGGTTAGCCCTTTCTATCAAATATTTCTTTATTGTTCAAGTTATGTTTTCCAAGTCCCTTCATTGAGAATCAAATTTCTCTTTCGAAATCATTGATGTCCATCTCATTCCAAAACCAAAGGATCCTGCGCCCAAGTTAGATTTTCCCTCTAATATCCCATATCCATTGATGAGTATGTTATGACCTCTTCTTGACTCCATTTCCCAATGAACCAGATGTTTCTCCATTTTGTATATCTTTCCTAGACCTTTCATGTTCTGTTGTATCAATCCAACCAAAAAAATAAACAAACACTTGCACTTAATAACTAGTCTAAAACCAATACTCAAAGCACACAAGATAAACCTTTGCAAACAAACATTTGAGAGATCCCTCTCTAAGAACAGGAAGACTACATCCTGTAACTCTAAAGATTGGTTCTGATGTTGCCTTGTCTTTTGATTTTCCAAACTATCAAAACACAGGACACCAACATAATGGCGATCACAATGGGACACTGAGTAAAATCTTCAAAATCAAACACTCACTGTCTAGTATAACATAAGTAACCTTCTTCAAGCACTACCAAGCATAACGGTAATCATGATAGGACTTATTTTGAATAAGTGACAAACTAAGTAACCCTTAGTATTCTCATCAAACCTTATCAAACCTTGAAGGAATTAGTTACCAGGCCATAAGAGTGAACTCTGTATGATTAAACACCTTAGCTAAGTGTTAAATAAAATTTAGGACACTCTCATAACCTGTAAGATCGAAATAACTCGGAAAAACCCAAAAAATTTCAGTTTGGCTTCATAATAAACATGGTGGTGGAACCATCCAATATTTTACCTTCATAAAAGCTAAATAGTTTCCACCTGGTGACTCCATTAGCCCCAGTAGGCCTATTACTCATCTAGGTCCCCAAATATCTTTAGGACTGTGTTAACTAGCCTTGAAGAATTTTAGGAGCCTAGTCCCAACTAGATAAAACATCCTGAGAGGTGAAGCTCCCAAAAATAGTCCCTAAAAACCTCAACCTCTCTCATTTTTGAAAAACCAGTCTGGCTTCACATAGGATCAATACTAGATCCCATCCAAACCCAAATCCTCCTTTAATCATTGACAATCCAGAGAGAATTCTATGGAAGACTTCTAACTCTGGAAAATAAACTACTAATAGGAGCCTCTTAAGAACAAAAATATTCCCTGAAAACCTTGTTGTTTTGGAGGATTTGCACTTTGATTTAAATCATACAAGGAACATCTTTAGAACTAGATCTCAAGGTGATCTAAACCCAACTGATCTTGACATTGCAGATTTGCAACAAAGCTCCAGTAGAGAAGCCTCACCTTCCACTCCTCCTGATTCCTAGCTTCTTCATCACTTTAGTATTTTTTATAACAAGTATGCTCAAAATTAGTTTGATGGACCAAGTATTTCCTCTACTCCAATTCATACTACCACTGTGAAAAACACTCTTGTTCAGCCCACTTTCACTCCAGTAAATCCAATTCTTGTAAATCCACCCTTATTTCCAGCTATGGCAACATGGTATGCCCCATTAGTGTTACCACAACCTCTGCTTCCCCTACCAAATGATTACTAATCCAAAATCCCTCATTTCACTAGAAAAGAGTCTACAACAACTCAAAATCATGTAGATAAGATGGAAGATGCTTTCGATTACATGGAGATAGAAGAAGAAACTGTGAAGATGAGAATATTTTCCCAAAGCTCATGAGGAGATGTAAAGAAATGGTTTAAAAACTTACCTCTCAACAGCATAAACGATCTCCCTGCCTTACACAATCATTCATCAACAAATGTGAACTCAAAAGGAATCCTCTCCAAATACTAGCAGAGTATAGCAGCCTCAAGAGAAATCAAGGGGAGAGTGTTCATGATTACTCCACTAGGTTCAATAGTGTTTACAATGCTCTTCCACCTCACATGAAACCTCCTCAAGGCATGGACTTAGTAAGGTATCCCAAAGGCCTTGATGCTGAAATGAATTATCAGTTAAGGGAGAGAGACTACTTAACTTTAGAAGACATGCAGAAAGGAGCCATGAGCGTAGAAGCAAACATAATTGAGAAAAGAAATAGGTTGAGATTAGAGAAGAGGGTAACTTATAAAGATGACCTACTACCCTCAACCTCAACTTTTGACACAAAAATTGACAAACTAGTGAAGGTAATGGAGAGGATGCTTGAGAAGATAAATTTAAATGAGAGAGTGCCACCAAGAGAACCTCAAAATAACCAAAACAGAAAGAGAAAACAATCAAGATAAAAAAAAAGAAAAAGTGACCAACAGATTAGACCTCCCTTCCAACAGAACTATGTGGATCAATATGAGGAAGATAGATAATTGGAAAGGTTGGGAGAATCTCATGTAAACTTTATTGGATCAGACAGTGGGGATGATGTTTTCCTCACTGAAGAAGAACAAGGTTTCTTCTCTGATCACACTACAAACATCTATGAAGATTCTGATGACTATAGATTGGGGTTTGAAAATGCAATAATGGAGGTGCACAAACAATATGATCTTAGGAGCAAGGGGAACATAGATAATTCAAAGGACAAAAACACTAATTCTGCTATCAAGAAAAACACAGAAACTCAGCCCAAAAAGACAACAAAAAAATCCAACATTGTGACCAAGAAACCAGACATAAACAAAGACAAAAGTGTCCAGCCAAATGTTGAACAGAGTACCCCTAGCACTTCAGCTAGTGGTCCTAAAAAAACTGTCCCAATTACCAGTCCAAACAAGGTTCAGCAAATCAAAATCGCTGAAAATAATTCAATTGAAAATACAGATGTAAATATGAACAAGTCAATTGTTCCTTTCAGCCTTGAGGGATAGATTGCTAAGATAAAAATTACCATTCCCCTAGCTGAACTAGTAACCCAAGAAGTGTACAAAAACCAAGTTTTGAAAGATTTGAACTTAGGAGGTGATACTGACACCTTCAACTTGACAGATGACAAACCTGAGTTGTTGTTTGGTCCAAAATTTGAAGGAAAATACCAAGAAGGGGCTTTCCCTCCCTTCTATGTTAGCTTGAACATACACAAAAAAAATTTACACAATGCCATGTTAGATTCAGGGGCTTCACACAATCTAATGCCCAAGGTGGTAATGGAAAGCTTAGGCTTAGAAATTACTAAACCATATAAATACTTGTATTCCTTTGACTCAAGCAGAGTCAAATGTTTGGGTTTAATCAAAGATTTGTGTGTTAACTTATCCCAAATCCCTGCTAATATTTTAGTCATGGACATAGTTGTAGCTGACATTCCCCCTAAGTATGGCATGCTCTTATCGAGATCTTGGGGAACCAAACTTCAGGGAAGCCTTCAAATGGACATGTCTTATGCCATCATCCCTATTTTTAACCAAAACAGAAGATTATACAGAGAATCTCACATGAAGTACATGGTGAGCAACATAGACAAACCAAAAAACTCCCCAATCTATTCTATTTCATCAAGTTTAGATTCCTTTATCTTATGTAACGAAGATGAAATCAATCAAAAAGATAAGGAAAACATGGACCCAATCATTTCACCAGAACAATCAAATCTTCCCTTGAACCAAATTCAAAACATTGGCAATCAACAGCAACAAGAAAATGGAAATGAGGCAAACATACTGTGGACTATAAAATTTGATGGATCCTATAATAAAACAAGTGCAGGGGCAGGTGTTTGGATTCAAAATACTAATAAGATTTTTTCATATAAATTAGATTTCCCATGCACTAACAATATTGCTGAGTATGAAGCACTCCTCCTAGGCTTACAATTGCTTAAAAAATCAGAAGCCCAAAGGATATCAGTCCTAGGAGACTCTGAACTTATCATAAGACAAATCAAAGGAGAATACTCAGCTAGAAATCCAAGGCTTAGGGAATATCGGAACGCTGCCCTATATCTATTGAAAACCTTTGAAAAATATGAACTTATTTTCATTCCAAGAGCCCTAAATCATCTAGCAAATGAACTCGCTTTCAACGCCAACAATTGTCAAATAGCTGAGATAAATCAATAGCTTAGAATAAAGGTAAAACACAGGCCTGTTGTGCCTTATAACGAAGATCACTGGCAAGTGTTTGATTTTGACAAACACTTAGATGATTTCTTGAGATCAGAAAATGATTTCAGCATACCAATATCAAAAACCAGCCATAAGGAAAATTGCTTGTATATTGAACAAATCCCAGAAGTTGAAATGACATATTCTGCTGATATAAATCATTATGAGAATCCTTTTGAAGCAGAGGTAATTGATAACATAGACCAAGAAGACCTGGAAGTTTTACAATGCAAAAATGATAAAATTCCAAGAGGTCTCACACCTTTAGAACATCTTTTTTATTTTAACGATGTAGCCAAAGAACCAAGAATGGAGCCTATGGAAACGAATGTAGAAGAGCATAACCTAGGCAGCCTAGCAGAACCCAAGATGATCAAACTATACAGCACTCTCCCAACTCACATAAAAATGCAGTACATAGAGTTGTTCAAAGAGTTTAAATATGTTTTTGCTTGGGGATACAAGGACCTAAAATCGTATGATACCAGCATCATCCAGCATAAAATCCCTTTGAAGGAAAATCAAAAGCCTTTTAAACAAAAACTAAGGAGAATAAACCCTGTTTTATTACCTTTAGTTAAGGCAGAGATTGAAAAGATGCATGTTGTTGGGATCATTGTACCAATTAGATATTCAGAGTGGGTATCAAACTTAGTTTCTGTTAGAAAGAAGACAGGGGAAATTAGGCTCTGTATTGACTTCAAAAATTTAAACAGAGCCTGTCTAAAAGACAACTACCCCTTAACTAAAATGTACCATATACTTCAAAGGATAGTTGGGTCCAAAATAATATCCCTCTTAGATGGGTTCTCGGGTTACAACCAGGTGTTAGTGCTCCCAAGTGATCAAATCAAAACTGCTTTTACCACACCTTGGGGCACCTTTATGTATGTAAAAATTCTTTTCGGATTACTGAATGCAAGGGCCACCTTCCAAAGGGCTGTGGACATAACCTTTTCTGAAGATTTTGGCTATTTCATAATCATTTACCTTGATGACATAACTGTTTTCTCAAAAACTGATGAAGAACATTTGAATCACTTGAGAAAAGTTTTTGAGAAGTGTAGGAGATTTGGCTTATCATTAAATCCCAAGAAGAAACTCTTTGGTCTCCAAGAAGGTAGACTTCTTGGCCATATAATTTCAGAAGAGGAAATCAAAATAGACCCTACAAGGATAGATGGCATATTACAGATCAACCATCCAAGAAGCCTCAAAGAATTACAATATTTCATTGGAAAGATTAATTTTCTGAGGAGGTTCATCCTCAAACTTGTTGAGCTTTTAAAAAACATAACAAACATGCTTAAGAAAGATGTAGGTGTAAAATGGACTTTACTAGCTAAACAATCATTCGAACTGGTCAAACAAGCTCTTACTCAAACACCAGTCCTGATTAGTCCAGATTTCACCAAAGAATTTTATATATTTTCTTTTGCATCTGAGCATACAATAGCTGCAGTTTTACTTCAAAATAATGACTTGGGGAAATAACAACCAATATCTTTCTTTAGTAGGACCTTAAGAGATGCTCCTCTCAAATATAACATCATGGAGAAGCAAGCCTTAGCATTACTGAAAGAATTAAAAGACTTTAGAGTCTATATTTTACACTCTCACATAATTTCTTTTGTTCCACATACTATTGTCAAGGACATTCTAAGTCAATACCCTGATGGTAAAAGGGGAAAATGGATTGCAACTATTCTTGAGTATGACTTAGAAATTAGGCCCACCAAACTAGTTAAAGGGCAAGGATTAGCAAAACTTATGGTTGAGTCTAACTTCCAAGCACTAGACATGAATATGGTAGATGTGTTGGAAGAAATAGAAGAATATACTGCTCCTTTTGTTCAAGAAACATTTCTAAATTCTTCTTGGTATGCTGACATTATTTATGTGATTTTATATTTGAATGCTCCCCCTTCTTTGTCCAAAACTAAAGTTAGATTTTTGAAACAAAATGCTTTGAGTTTTTTCATCTTAGATGGGGTATTATATTGGAAAAATTTTGTTGGAATTTTTCTTAAATGTTTACTTGAAGATGATGCAGGGAAAATCATGCATGAGTTGCATGACGAAGTATGTGGAGGACACCTCTACTGTAAGGCCACAGTGAACAAAATTCTTAGATCTGGTTACTATTAGTCTACCCTTTTCCCAGACACTCAGAATTTGGTCATGTCTTGCCATAAGTGTCAAATCTTTGATGGCAAAAGAAAACTTCTTCCCTTACCCCTAAATCCTATCAGAGTTGAGGCACCTTTTCAACAATGGGGTTTAGACTTCATTGGGGAAATTCACCCATCCTCCTCAGCTCAAAATAAGTGTATCCTCACAGCCACTGACTTCCTTACCAAGTGGATAGAAGCTATACCTTCTAGGAATGTTAATGACTCTGTCATTATCAAGTTTCTTGAAACAAATATCCTATCCAGATTTGGTTGCCCTAGAAAAATCATAACAGACAATGTTGTTGCTTTTAAATATAAAAATATGGTGGATTTCTGTTACAAATACCACATAACCTTGGGCCATTCCACTGCTTACTATCCCCAAGTAAATGGATTAGCTGAATCTTCCAACAAGAGCCTCATCAATATCATTAAAAAACTGTTGAAACAAAATAAAAAATCATGGCACAATAAACTGGATCATGCCTTATGGGATGATAGGTTAACTACAAAGAAATCAATAAATATGTCCCCCTATTAGTTATTTTATGGCATGGATGCAGTCTTTCCCACCTCATTGGGAGTACCGGTCATGAATCTCCTTCAAGAATTGCAGGTTGAAGAGAATTATATGCAAAGGAGAATCAATCAAACCATCCATTTACAACAGACCAAAGAAGAAGTTTATGAGAGAACACAGTTGGTGCAAGAAAATATGAAGAAGCTATTTGATAAGAGAACTAAGGCAGACAAATTCCAAGTTGGAAATGTTGTTCTTAAGTGGGATTCAAGGAGAGAAGAGAAGGGAAAACATGGCAAGTTTGAGAACTTGTGGAAAGGTCCCTATATTGTTCATGTTGAAAGGGGTCACAATGGATTTTTCTTGAAAGAATTGAATGGAGAAGATCTGTATGGAGGTCATGTCAATGGCAGAATGCTAAAGCATTACTTCTGCCAGGAATCATGAGTTTCAAAGATTTTTTTTTTTTCATTGTAAATATCATAGTCTGAACATTGCATTGAAAGTTATAAAAAATCAAAAATACAAAAACAAGGAAAAGAAATAAAGGAGGGCAGATTGTGAAAACAAGAAAAGTATAGCCCCATACCAAAAAGAAAAACAAACCTAAAAGTGCACAAGCTCAAATGCCACTCCTGGAGAACACACTTCTAGTTAGTCAAACAGCCTAATCTCGACTAATTAGTTTTAAATTTTCTGCTGATAGGATAATGAATTCGATCTGCCAAACTATTTAACCTTGGATTATCAGTAGGTAGATTAGGCTAGAAACTAAAGGTTCAAACAAGCTCAAAATCTGAACCTAAATTTCCAAAGAGAATGACTCAAATCTGTTTCAAATTCTAAGTCAAAAGATGTAAAAATCTGGTTCCAATCAGCTCAAAATATGAACTAGCTAAGCAAAGGAAAGACAACTCAAGTAAGAGTCAAAACAGAGTTGTAAAAAGAGGAAGGAAATGCTTTAAAATTTCGAATCTCAAGCCTTCCATTTTTGTTTTAAATTTTCTACAAAACAAATTTCTATGTGCAGCTTATTTTATGCCATAGATCATAGTAAGTCAAACAGCTTAATCTTGACTTGGCTGTTTTTAAATTTATGTTGTAGAATTTAAAGAGTAATGTTTGTTGGACAGTTTAATCCCAGCAGACAGTATATTAGGTAGAGAATCATATGGGCTCAACTGTTTAATCAGAGTCCATGGAGAAATAAGGAGTAGAAATAGATTAGATTTCCTGCTTTCAAAAGAATAAAATGTTGTGAAATATTTTGCCAATCCAAGTGCACTCTAAAGAAGAAAAATGTTAGATAAGAAGGATTAGGTAGGTAGAAAGATTTTATTGATGGAGATCCATTTTTTGTATGGCTGCTAATATTTTTTCAGAGCAAAATAATATCATCCACAGAAATAAATGTAGCCCAAGGGATGAGGCAACTGATCAGCCTCCCAGAGAAAGCAAGTCTAAATTTCTTGATGCCTTCAAGAAGGCACCATCCCCAAGTGGAGCCACTGTTAGCCACCTATGAAATTTTTTATACCAAAAGGTGGCTAAATCATTTTTGAGCCTTCAAGGAAAAAATTTTAGTGCAAAAAGTGTTGGCTCTTGAAGACTCTTGAAGGCCTCATGCCTTTGTCCAAATCTTTACTACTGTGCCTATTTCACACTCAGAAATCCTGCTGATTTCCAAGATAAAATACTGCTGCAAACTCCTTTTTTCCCTTTCCTTTTCTCTTTCTAAACTAACCTCATTTTAACCCCTTTATCCCCCATGAAATATTTCATTTTCATCTTTTTCCTGCTTTCCTTTCATCAAAATCCCTTTGATAAGGTTTAAAGACTCCTTATTTGCCTTATCGAAACCCTCAAAACCTTTGAAAAACATTGAAAACTTCACAAAAAATACATTTTTTTGTTCAAAACCCCCTTGGGCTAAGTCTTTAACCCTTCCCCTCCATACACCTTGGTGCTAGAACCAAGCGCTAGCCTTCCAAGCGCTTATCTCATCGCCTGATCGCAATTAGCCTTTCCTCCATAAACCCTCGATCATATGGTTTTCCATATAACCCACGGCCTCGCAGACGGGCGCCAAGCCGTATTCAAAATTAATATTTCGCCCCCGACGTATAAACCTTCGTTTATAAAAATTTGTCGGCTTTTATTATGTCCTAAGGTTTTCCGCTGGTTTAAAGTTCTAGTCACTCTCCATTGTCGATCTGATCTGCAGATCGACGACGCGCGATCTATCACCCCGGTGGTCCCCGCCAACCACTCACTATTGCAAAAACCAGGCGGAATCCATCGCACCACTTTCAAGAGAGAGACGTTTTTTTCTATTTTGCAGCGATTCCATTCACCGCCCGACGCGTGGCCTTGAGCACTGTTGAAAAACCGCCCTCATCGCGCATTAAAGTTTGGACATGGGCCCGGCACGATATTGACGTACACCGTCTGATTTGAGGCAACTCATCGGATGGTGATCACTCTCCAAAGATGCCCGTGAAATAAATAGGGTACGACGCAGTGTTAAAAGCATCTCTGTCATTGATCTGATCTGTAGATCGACGACCCACACTTCATCGCCCTGATTCCTTATCCAGTCATCATTTTCAGATCCGGGGTTTTATTTCGCCCTAATTTGATTGAAAATATGATGTTCGGGCACATTTTATAAGGTTTATTGGTGCCTGTTCTCCGCCGTTGATTGCATGGGCCGATCTCATCCGACGGCCCATGTTTATCCCAATCCCCAAACTAGATTTTGTAACCATTTTTGTCCAAAACAAAGGTTTTTAACCATTTCTCTGTTTCACTTTGACTTTCGCCTCTGATCCCGACCGTCGATCTCTATGTAATCGACGACTCCAATTTGATTCCTCCCTATGTTTCCTTTTGACTCCCTCTGATCAATCTCAACCGTTGGATGATGCCATCCAATGGCCACACTCTCCCCACGTGCCTTCTGAAGTAGTAAACCTATGCATGCATGATTTTATAACATTATTTGTATTTTGCAGGGTTCCAATGGTTTCTCCGCTATGTCTGAAGGAAATTCAGAGGCAGAGGGCGACGATCCTCCTACCTTCGTTTCATCAAAAAGAATCATTCGCAGGTTTCAACTCCACGTTTTATCAATAATCCATGAGGCATTGATGCCACACGACCCCTGCGTAGCCTTGCATACCAACAAACACAACAAGTCAATTAAAAATCAAAGAATATCAGTGTCAAAGACAGAACGCACCAGCATCGAAGATTGAAGACAATTTTATGAGGATTGTGACAAACAATTGATTATCAAAAGCCTAATCCTCCCAATTATGACACAGTTAAACAGAAATCAAAAAATTTTATCAGACAGAAAAGCCTCCACCGCCACATCTGAGGCAAATTGATCCCTCCCAGGTACCACAGTGCCACCTGTGCCTCAAAGCATTCGAACAGAGACCGAAGTTATTGATCAAGATCAGATATTTGCCTCAAGCATAGTCGAATAGTTATTTCTGCCAAGGAACTTAATGTAAAAAATATCAACAGAGTAACTATTACACAACACAGAGCCTCAAAAGTCAAAGGGAGCTCCCACCGAGCTTAGATCTTAATGTAAATTATTTAATATAGAGGACACCTATGTAGGCTTCTTCATTAAGCCCCCCAAAGGCCAAGAAGCCATTAAGACTGTATTAATTATCTTTGGAGATCTTTATCAGATCTCACCTCCTCATTCTTCTATAAGTACTACTGGAGAAGATGAGAAAGTGTTGGTTGATTGGTTGATCACTAGTTGTAATACTCAAACTCTCTAAAATAATACATAGTCTGTTGAATTTGAAGAACAAATTGAAGTCTTGGAAGCCTTGATGATGTTGTTGCATGCTTGTTCCTGAGAAGGCTCTATCATTGGATCCATGAACTTGGTTGTTGGTGAAGTATTCTGAACTGTTAAATGTTTTCTCCTGTTTTCATTCTGTTCCATAATTTCTTACTATAGTAGGTTGAAAGTTTTAGGCTAGGAAATGACTCCTGGATGCACCTTAGACCTATTCATCCTTCATTGTTTCATTTTTTCTTCTGCTGAGGTATTTTAGAGTCTTTAATCTCTCTCTTTAGTCCTCATGCCTGTTTATTTCCTTAATAGTTTGAACAATTTGTTTCAGCATGATTTATGGTTCTCCCTGCTTGTCTGTTGCTACTTAAAAACTATTGGTGAAGTCTCCCTTTGAAGTATCTCTGTTTATAGTAAAGCAAGGAGGTATTTTCTGATCTTGCCCTTTGTCCTTGCTTAAACAGTTGTCTTAAAGGTCTTTTGTAGTTGTGATTATAGATGTATTAGGTGTTCCCTCTTCTATGACTGCAATCATCAGTGAATATTTTATGTTTTCTAAAAGTCATTTGAAATAAAATCTTTGAGGAAATAGGGTGTTCCCCGAATCTTAGATTTCATTTTGAAAGTTGTCTTGAAGTCATTATTTTCTTAAATAATGTTCGTAGAATTTATGGTTAGCCCTATCTATCAAATATTTATTTATTGTTCAAGTTATGTTTTCCAAGTCCCTTCATTGAGAATCAAATTTCTCTTTCCAAATCATTGATGTCCATCTCATTCCAAAACCAAAGGATGCTGCGCCCAAGTTAGATTTTCCCTCTGATATCCCATATCCATTGATGAGTATGTTATGACCTCTTCTTGACTCCATTGCCCAATGAACCACATGTTTCTCCATTCTATATATCTTTCCTAGACCTTTCATGTTCTGCTATATCAATCCAACCAAACAAATAAACAAACACTTGCACTTAATAACTAGTCTAAAACCAATACTCAAAGCACACAAGATAAACCTTTGAAAACAAACATTTGAGAGATCCCTCTATGAGAACAGGAGGACTAGATCCTGTAACTCTAAAGATTGGTTCTGATGTTGCCTTCTATTTTGATTTGCCAAAATATCAAAACACAGGACACCAACACCATACATCACAATCTCTTCAAAAATTATATTGCTTAATTCTAATTAAAAAAAAACTGACAATCTATAAAGGATGCTCAATTCCAATTTAAAAAATAAGAAAATGAAGAACTACATTCTATAAAAGACAATGGTAAGTATGGAGTGTACGAGATATCATGTGGCATTTTGGATGGATTATGCTTGCCCACACCATGGCTCTAGCTGCTTCATTTAATGTTTTCTGAAAACTTCAACAGAAAAATAGCAAAGAGACGTGGTATATGAGAGCGTTCACTGCATTGACATTCACTGATTCACTGAGGGGGATGTTTCTGAGTGAGAAGAAGTGGAGGGTGTAGCATGTTGGGATGGAATGATAAGAAGTGTTAAGGCATCTAAGAAATAGTTGCATGCGCAATGTTTACTACTGTAACTTTTTTTACTGCAATGTTTACTAATGTTATTAAGTTCCTACGTACCTCATCTAACTTACCCATTGTCATTTTCCCTCTTTTATATTCTTTATTTATATTTTATTTTATTTCATTAATTTTTATAAATAATATGAGTTTAGTCAAAAAAATCTATAAAATAGCTTGGAAATTCCAGTAAGATTATGAAAAAATAAGGCAGAAATGTTTGAAAATCTTGGTTACACTTGTCGAACTTCAAGATTTTGAGTGTCCTAGGAGTTTTTGATGGTGCTGAAACCATTTATACTATCAAAAAAAAAAATTCAAACACTCCAATTACCTGATCTTTTGAATTTTTTTTACTAGATTCCTACAAGAAACTGTGGTACTTAAACAACTCAATAGTAATATGTAGGGTAGTGATATAAATTAAATCACTAGTAAACAATGATAAGCATCATTTCATAACAGGCATCAAAACACTTATGTCATCATACATATCACATGATCACTATTAAAAAAAATCATAAAAATTAGCTAAATTATAACCATTCTATATCCATCTTAACTCCAACCGAGAGGGATCAAATCTCTTTTCACTCTAAAAGAGATTTGCATCTCAGGAGATTTGATCCACTAGGAATTAAGATGCATTTTATTATAATTAATTATAAATATAATTATTAATTTTCTTTTAGTTTGTCCCCTATTAATTTGGACAATTTTAATGTGCATAATTACATCTTTTAGATTTTTTTTAGGTTTTTTCTTAAATTATTAAAACAATTTTATAATTTTTGAATAAATAATTTCTCATTTTTTGATTGCTCTATAGTAATTTGATGGGACATAATAACCCAAGTGGAGTGAGTTTTTATTTTCCTGTTTGTGAGTGCTTAACCAATCATTTTAAAATAAATAAATAAATAACTAATTTTATAAATAGTCATTCTATTGACTAAACTTTAATGCTAACACTCACACTCAAATGCCTCTACTTCTCTGTCCAACAACAATGATAAAACCTCCTACAATGGTCCCTTAAGTAAGCATGAAGGGGCACAATCAGTGCTAATATTTCCTGTATTTCCCTTGCACAACATCCTTCAACAAAAATTATACAATGGTTGTGAAAACAATTTTCATTCCGTGGGTTTTCTAAGAAAATATTAGGCTTCCCGCATGGTGGTTTTTGCAGAGCTCCTTTAGCACTCAATACGCAATGAGGCACAACCACTTAAGTGAGATGATAGGGGCCATGTCGAGCCATGACTATGAATTAATTTCGAACAAATTTGTAAAGTAAAATAAAATAGCAATACTTAATGGAAATTAATGAGAGATTTATAAGTTTATGATAAGGGCATTGTCAATGACCTGTGGTTTTTTTCGCGCTGCTAGGTCTGCTGCTCTGCTGTAGTGCCTGCGTTCCTCTGTGCCTATGGCCCCTGGCCCATTTTCTCAAGCCTTCCATGGCCCCTCCGGATGCTACCCCGGAGGCAGCTGCTGCCCAACTAGATTTTTCTATGCTGGTTAAATCACTGCCGCCTCAATGCCCTCGACCTGCTATTTCAAAGTTCGTTAAGAAGTTAGATGGTCTTCAAGAAGTAAATCTCCCACCTTCTCTCCCTTGCATGGAAGCACTATCACTGGCTGAAAGAGGGCTCATTCGATAGTTCACTGGTCTACGGACCTCCCCAAAGACGGTGCAAAGGTGGATCGAGAGGAACTGGGCTGATAAAATAAGCGGTAAAATCTCCATTCGCTTTTGTGGGAAAGGGTACTTCACTTTCCAATTCGAAACAAGAGAAGATAAGGACCTAATCTTTAGGAATGGACCATATTTTATGGACTTTAGAGGTCTATACCTCAACAAATGGACCCGAGACTTTGATCCCGAGCTAAATGTCCCTAGTGCGGTCTCGGTCTGGGTCCGGCTCCCGCATCTTCCTCTCCATTGTTGGGGAGATGAATTGGTTTGAGCCATCGGTAACGCTGTTGGGAACTATATTGATCGAATCGAACCAAAGGACAATATGCAAGCCTGTGCACACATTTTCATTGAATTTGATCTCAGCAAGGGTCTACCGGAGGATATCAAGCTCAAAGTGGATGATTGGACGCACATCCAACAACTGGACTATGAACAGATCCCATTTAAATGCAAGGTATGTCATGAATATGGCCATTTCTCCAACCACTTCTCTAAGTTAGTTGATGTTGAAAATGCTTCACAATATGAGAAATGGGAAACTGTTAAAAAAAAGAAGATTGGCCCTGTTCCTAAGGCAAACCCCGCAGCTACTCCTCCTAAAACCACCCACTCAGCTTCCCCCTCCACCTCCTCCCTGGATCCTCCCCTTAACATTTCTGCTTCCGATCCTCTTTCTAAGACTCCCTTGGAATCATCTAATCCCTTTGGCACCCTTTCCATTCCTGAAAATGACCCCCCCATCCCCATCCCCCTTTCAAAAACTTCTCCCTCTTCATCTCATGATCCTCCCCTCATTTGATCAACCAGGAGATCTTCCAAAGAGCACGATGTAAACTTGGAAGCGCATAAAAAACAAGGACCTCGTAGAAAATCCACAAAACAGCAGAGGGATGAGAATGCCCAAAAATACATAGCCATGGGTACACAAAACCGCATAGAAACCTATATTCTGGGGCAAAATAGCAAAGAAACAGCTCACAAGGGGCAGGGAGGGCGAGCAACTCTCCGTATATCCAATACTCAATGATGAAGATCCTATCTTGGAACAACAGGGGACTAGGGCACCCCTCTAAAATTGCTGCCCTAAAATATCTGATAGATCATGAGAAACCAGGAATCCTTATGTTACAGGAAACAAAACAAGGACATCAAGAAATTAAAGGAATCATTGATCAGCTCAAACAGTATGAAGAATACATTTGTGAATCAAGGGGAGCCTTTGGCGGAATAGCCACCATTTGCAATCAAAGCACTTGGACATGCATATCTAATACAATCACTCAGTATTGGATTATAGTAAATTTAGAGAACCAAGTAGATAACAAACAAATTGTAATCTACAATATCTATGCACCAAACCATTTCATAGATAAAGAGCAATGTTTGTCCACGCTCAAAAAAAACATAGATGATGAAAATAATAGCAATATCATTCTTGGAGGAGATCTCAATCTCATACTCCACTCCAATGAGAAGAGAGGAGGAGTATTTACCCATGATCCCTACAGAACAAAGATGGAAGTTATCATGCAAGAGCACGATTTAGTTGATGTAGTCCCAAAAAATCGCAGATTCACTTGGAACAACCGCAGGCTAGGCAAAGATAATATTATGGAATGGTTAGACAGAATTATGATAAATGTCTCTCTCCTTTCTACTTACTCCACTGCATACACTGTTGTCCTATCGTATTCTGCGTCTGACCATTATCTAACAAGTCTTGTCCTCGAGACCCACTGCTCCTTGGGGCCAATTCCTTTTAAATACAATTCATTATGGAACAAAAATCCCATCGTTCATAAAATTTTCAACCTCACTTGGTGTCAACACATAGAAGGATCGCTGGGATACATATGGGAAAGCAAGTTGAAAAGGACCAAATGTGCCTTGAAGGATTGGGCAAAGAGTTACTATAAAGAACCGAAAAAGGCCAAAATTGAAATAAAAAGCAAATTAGAAATGGTTCACAGCAAGATAGAGGAACATGGTCTCTCCCACGAATACAGAGCTCTTGAAGGCGAGCTTTATTTCCAACTTTTTCGTGCCAGTAGAGATGAAGAACAAAATTGGAGAATGAAATCAAGACAGCTTTGGCTGCAAGGAGGGGACAAAAATTCTTCTTTCTTTCACAAGCAGGCTACAATAAGGAAAATCAGGAATAACGTCACCACCATCAACGATGAGGAAGGACAAACTCACACCACCCAAGAAGCCATCAAGCAGATTGCCTCAGATTATTACAACGTTCTCTTAATTGAGACAAAAGCAGCAGAAGACTACTCTAATCTGCTTCATCACTTGCCCACAGGAATCAGTGAGGAAATGAATGCAACATTAACCAAGGAAATTGAAGAGGCTGAAATTCAAAATGCCATCTAGACGCTCCAACCAGACAAAGCCCCTAGTCTAGATGGTTTCCCCATTTGTTTCTATAGAACTTATTGGGGAACCATAAAAAAAATATCTTGTCAAAATGATAAGATGGGCTCAACGTAAATGAAAAATTGGAGGATACACCAATGCCACCCACCTTGCTCGTATTCCCAAAGAGAATCGACCTTTATCCTTCTCTCGATTTCCGCCCATTTCTTTGTGCAACTCTTCTTACAAAATCTTGACCAAAATCCTTGCCTCATGTCTCAAACCTCTCCTTTCCTCTCTCATCTATGAAAACCAAGGGGGTTTCATGGCCAATAGACAAATCTCTGACTCCATTCTTCTCGTCCAAGAGGCCATTCACTCCAGCCAAGCTAGAAATGAAAAAGGTTTCATTCTAAAACTCGACTTAGCCAATGCCTTTGATCGTGTTAGGCATTCCTTCTTATTTGTTGTTTTGGAAAAAATGGGATTTTTTTTGCCCTTCATTGACCTTGTCAAAGCTTGCATTTCTTGCCCTTGGATCTCCTCTCTCATTAATGGTAGGCCTGGACCTTATTTTCAATTGACCCGAGGTCTCAGAAAAGGATTCTCGCTCTCACCTTATCTTTTTATCTTGATGGCTGAATCCTTCAGCAGGGCCCTGGACTAGAAATGTCACATGGGACTTATTACTAGGATCAAATTTGGAAATGGAGTCAAGAACATAAACCATTCCCAATTTTCTAATGATACATTGTTGATGGGAGGAGCCTCCAATATCATAGCTCGTTGTTTCAAATCTCTCCTATAAAAATACATGAGCTACTCCGGAGGTTTGGTCAACAATCTCAAGAGCTGCATCTATGGCTGGAAAACCTCTGCCCAAACTCTGCACAGTATTGCCAATACTTTCGGTGTCCCTTGCAAGTTGGATTGGGGGCATTTTTCCTACCTTGGCATGCCCGTGAGTGCTGGAAATCTGAAAGCTTCAGTTTGGGATACTATTATTGACAAAATGAAAATGAAGGTGCAGCAATTGGGCACTTCATGGCTTAATCCAGTAGGGTGCATAATTCTTCCTAAATCAAGTCTCTCCTCTTTACCCTTATATCAGTTCTCACTCCTGCAAGCTCTAGCTAGTTTTCACAACAAAGTGGATGCTACCCTTCGCCACTTTCTATGGCAAGGGGGGGAAAATGAAAGGAAGAAATATAACCTTATAAGCTAGAAATAGGTTATTCAACCACAGGAGCAAGGAGGGCTTGGAATTAGATCACCAAAACTCATAAATATGGAATTTGGTGGAAAGATTGTGTGGAGACTCATTAATGGCAAGCCTGCATGGTGGAAGAAAGTGTTAGAAATCAAATATTTCAACTCCCCAAGATAGAAAATTCTGGACTATGAGATCCCCAACAAAACCTGCTCTAAAATCTAGGCAATGTGTAAGAAAGCAATCCCTCTCCTTGCCCAAAACACTTCCAAGGTTCCCAATGGTGGCAGCCATGTCAGAATTGGAGCAGAAAAGATAATGGGCCAACATCCCATTAGCAACAGGCATGGTACACAACAGATTCTATCCTTTCTCAATAGCATGGGGATACATACTTTGGACCGGATATCTTAGTGGGACACCCAAACTCAGTTTTCGAAAGGATGGACCTTCCTAAATACTCCCATTGAAATGGAGACAAACCTCAACAATCTTCAAGCTCATCTCCATGGCATTTCCCCCACCAAACTCAATAGTGATGATGGATTTCATTGGGATCCCTCAGGCTCCATCTACATAGTCAAAGTCGCTTATCATCAAATCTGCAACAATGAATTTCCCATGCCCATTTGGGCACACTGGAAAACTGCATGGAAAACGAAGACCCTCCCAAAAATAAAATTCTTTATTTGGATCCTCCTAAAAGGGAAATTCCTCACTTATGAGAATATTAAAAAACATGGGATAGTTGGCCCATCCTGCTGTGAAAATTGTCAAACAAAGGAAGAAACCAGTCAGCATCTCATCATAGATTTCCCCTTTGCCATTGCATATTGTAAAGAAGCTTTTCAAAACACCAATCTTCCCTGGGATCCCAACACCAACATTGCTTAAGTCATACAAATTTGGAAAAGAAGCTACCCTTGGTAGCATAAGAAAAACAAAATTTCTCATAGAGTATGGAATACTTTACCATGCTCTCTCATGTGGAATATCTGGCTAGCGCGAAACCGTATAATATTCAAGGACAAAGAAACTAGTGTTAGGAAGTTATACAACAGGGCATGAAGTCTCACATTGGAGGCTATGTCCGCTAAAAGTCAAGGGAAATTTAACATAGCTGATCTTTATGTTGAATAAAGGAACTACATAGGATATCTGCTAGATAGACACAACATTGGCCACTACAGGAGTGATGCTAATAAAAACAACTCTAAATACAGTTGGAAAATCAGAAAGAAAGATGAGGATTTTTCTCTATGGCTCAGGAATTTCAACTCACATTATCTTTTTTTTTTATGGTGCTTCTGAATCTAACCCAGGAATGGCCGGGGCTGGAGGAATCATATGTAATGCTAATGGAGACATCATCATTGCCTATGAATGGGGATTAGGCAATATTTCTAATAATAGAGATGAAGCTCTCGCTCTTTATCAAGGTCTTCTCCAGCTTCAAAAACTTGGCATCCATATGGAAACAATTATTGGAGATTCGACAATTGTCATTAGTCTGATGGTCTACAACTAGAAAGCCCCCAATTTGATCCTACAAAAATCCATCAATCGATGCCAAGCACTGGTACAACAGATGAAAGAAACTCGATTCTATCATGTTCTCCGCTCACTCAACAAGGAGGCGGATGCGTGTGTAAACAGAGCCTGCCTCCAACCTATTGGCATCCTTCAATGTAGCGCCTCTGAATCTCAATGCTTTCTTCCATGATCAGAATCAAATTAGTATGCAGATATTTTGTAGAGGTGATCATAGTCTTTGTATCCCTATTATCTGGCATTTTTATTAATCCCATGACTGTTTCAGGCTATGTTTCTTCTCAGATCCTCACAGAATCCTTCACAAAGGACCTCTCTGTCATAAAATCTCTCGATTCTATTCACTCTCTCAGCTTCCATCCTTTCTCTGAAACGCCCCTGCCATCCTCATTTCACTCTCGTGATCCATCCCTCATTCCTCACAAGAGTGCATTTCCATTCATGGATCCCCTTGCTCTGAATCAATCAACATTCACCCCTCTTACACGCTTCCTTCCACTCTCTCCATGTTCGCTTTACCCCCATCCCTCATCTCGATTTTCTGTCTGTTTTTTTTCTACAACCCCTTGCTTCTTCTCCAACCCTGACCTCTGCCCACTGGAGCTGTTCCTTCCTTTAGAAATGTTATATTTCACTGCTGAAGTATATTCTGGAGAAATCAACAATGCATCAAGTACCATCCCAACAAATGCACGAAATATAGAAGCAAAAGGCAACCCTGGAGAATCCACTGCACGTCAAATCTATCACATAAACATAGATTGAGCATGAAAGGAAAATCTTGTTTTTTATTGTTTCAGTTTGTTCGAATCTACACTAGTTCAGTTTTCGATATAGTTAAGAGCGATGGAAGCAAAAGGGAATTTGTTCTCAATATTGACCTCCCTTGCTCTGCTTCTCATATATGCTTCCCTGTAACACCAAATCTTAGTCTTCCATCTCTTTTTTGAATATAAATAGCACCCGACTTTGTAAAAAAAAAAAAGATAAGGGCGTTGTCAATATTTTTTTAGAATCTGGTTAAAAAAATTTCAAAAAATCAGAACATAATTTTTTTATGATAAAAATAGATTTAGCACCATAAAAAATTCCAAGACACCCAAAATCCTTAAATTTAACACTTGTTTTTTTAAATTACTCTTATTATGATAAAGATAAATAGACGAACCTATACTAGCGATTTAATTAAACTCGGCCATGGAACACATAGTTAGATGATGATCCATTGTCTCACTTTGATTTTTTGTTCATCAATGTTATAATATATTTGTATTAATTTCGTAAAAAAAACAAATTTAAAAAATGGTAAATATAACTAGTAAATTTAAGGTAATTTAAATTAAATGTTTTTTTCAATCGGCGGTTCAAATCCTTGCACAATATATTTAAACATTGGTGAAGATAACCACGATGAAGGCTAATACCACCCCCTTGTGACATCAACAAGGGTGAGAAGGGATATTCTATCTTATTTCTTCCGATATGTTTTGACCCCACCATCCAATGGCATGTGGAGGGGGTGCCCTGTGACGTCACCCAAGAGGGGCTCCTCCGCTCCGCATTCCTCCCTCTCGGCAATGTTTCGTTCTCGATGCCTTCACATTGTGGTTTACTCAGCACCCTTGTTAGTCATCTAGTTAGTTCCTTTGCAAGCTCTGCTCTGCCCCTATTGCTTGGATCTACTACAACTTTGCTACAAATACCCTGTAGTTTCACTCTAGAACCCTCGTGTGTGTGTGTGTGTGTGTGTGTGTGTGTGTGTGTGTGTGTGTGTGTATATATATCCAGTTTATTAGTTAAGTTGCTATTTTTTTTTATAAATATGTCTAATTTATATTATATGGTACAAAAAGGTATATTATTACATTTCAAAACATTTCCACCAGAATTGTTGTGCTAGCCAATTTCGGCCGGAAAGATGTTCAAAAAATAAATAAAGGGACTGCCCCTGTTGGGAAAATTAGCCCAGAAATTAGACTAAGTAGTAGGAAGGGTGTTTCCCCAGATAGGGAAACCAACACATAACATAAGTATCCAAAATTTCAACATAATGTGCAGAGAATAAGTAAGCCAAAAAAAACAAAAACAACAAAAACAATTGAGCTGTGACTGACAAAAGAGAGAGGCACCATGGCGCTAATCCTTCTATGGCTTTTCATTCTAAATATCTTCAAGAGGTGGCTCTTCCACAATGAAACAACCATAGTCTAAGAGGTCATCGTCCTTCTTGGACAGCTGGGGAGTCAGCTCCGGTGTGGAGGCAGAGCGTGCACCCAAGATTGATGCATTTTCGTCCTCTGCTAAACTACTGCCACTGTCATTGCCAGAGGAATTCACTGTGGATTTTGTGGGGAGAGCCACATATTTTCTCGACTTTTGGAGGATGGAAGGCATCATGGTGTATTTACGCATTCTTTTCCGAGGCCCCAAGCTGGAAAGGGCTTCAGGTATGCGCAGGGAAATGAGGGCCGAAATTATTTTCTAGTTCGGCGCCTCTGATGAATTCACATTAAGAGTGAGCTCAACTGGGAAATCCTCGCGGACGGGAAGCAGAGGAAAGTAGGGATGGCTTTGGCATCTGCCTCGACGACATTTCATATGATGGCATCGTGACATTGAGGTGTCAGAGTTCTCAGAAGGAGAGGGAGTACAGGTAAATTTGCAGACATGGATATGGTAGGAGGCCTTGAGCGGGAGAGCATACAGAGAGTGGAGGGGCGAACGCACAGCGGTGAGGCCGAAAAGCTAAACTGAGACACAGAGGGAGAAGAATGAGGGAGAATCAACTCCATTTCCCATGAAATAATGCAGTGAGAGACGACAAGGATGGTTGTAAATGCACTCAGAACAGGTGACAAGAGGGATATTAATGGCACCTGTATGGTAATTTTCTACTTTAAAGGCTGCCCCGCATGAGCCATGTGGCTGTGACAGCTACCTCATGGAGGAGGATCCATGTGACTATCATAGCATCGATTAGACACCCGCATCTGGGAGTTGAGCGTATTTGAGCACCGAATGGGTGCAGGCTGAGAGGAGGGATTCATCATCAATGTTAGAGAAGCAGCCTGAGAAGAGGGGAGATATGTGGTCCACTCCTTTGTTTTCCAGGATATCCACTACCTTGTTGGTTGATCGACGAACATGCTTGAAAGTGATGGCCTTATGGAGATGCAACCATTTCTTAATGTGCTCAAAATGGGCAGCTAATCTCCAACTTTTGGAAAGTTTGGAGGCTGAGGCTCCAATGAGAAGGTGATGAGCAGCGTTGATGATGAATTGGGAATCGCCTTCAACTTCTAAGGGGAAGAAGTTGTGATCCTGAGCTAGATGATGTTGAACCCTTCATTGAACTAAGATGCGGGATGAATTATTTTAACACATTCATGGACTTTTAAAACTTTCCTTTAAACTTTTTTACACCTTCATTTCATGATCAACTTAATATGTGAGCAATAAATAATATGTGAGCAACAAGTATTAAGTTAATGTAACAACAATCTTAATATGTAGCGACAAGTATTAAGCATATTAGATACACCATATCAACACATAAACATCATGCACATAGACAACAGATATAAGTGGAAACCCATAAGGGAGAAAACCACATCTTATTATTGTTGTGATGCAAAGGCAAGCTCCAACTCGCTCTCGCCACAGATTTTCTGTAGGCTCCAACCTATAGGAGGCTCCTACCTCAATTCTGCAAGCTACAACTTGCAAGGAAGCTCCAACTCCCATCTATTTTCTGTAGGAAGCAACCTACAGGAGGCTCCTACCTCAGTTAGCTACAACTGACATCTATCAAGCTACAACTTGATATGGAAGCACCAACTTCCTCACTCTTTAAAAAAAAACACATGCTGATTTACCTGGATATCATCTCTATTCTGTACCTTCTTCACTATTGTCCACCAACCTTCATATCTGCCTTAAATCATCTTTGAATATTCACAGCTTCTCTATCTGCTCCTCCTTATTCTCTGCCTCATTTCTCTATTCTCTAACCTCTCTATAAATATCTATGTGATATCATTTATTGAGTTTACCTCATGACTGTTTGTATTCCTCAGAGAATTCGAAATGAACAGCCATGACTCTTTGACTTCTGCCTTCTCATTTCTTTGTCTAACTCATTTAGAGGAATATAGAAATACTTATACATTTCAATATTACAGTGGGGTATTTCTTTGCCTATGGAGACTTGCCTTTGCATCACAAACAATATACAATTAATTAAAACATTTACATTTACATTTGCAACTAATATTTCTCATTCAACCCTTTCAGTTCTTGGCTCACTATGTACTTGTATTTTCTGCTACAGTAGTGCAACAGTTCTGAATACTCTCCTGCTTTCTATGTATGTACAATTCATTTCCCAAATTATGTTCTAAATCTGGCAGCTTTCTTCAACCTTCATGGTTCCAACCATAGCCAAAATCTACTTTGCAGAAACTTTTTCTTCACTTTTCTATAACCATAAATCTGCAATCATGAATTTCAAATCAGATTTAAAATTTTTTTACATGCAAGATCCCTAAATGATCATGTCCTTCACTCATTTAGTTCTGAAATTCTCTGTTCACTGCAATTGTGTATCTGCTACATATATAACTACTTTACAAGTTTAGCCCCAAATAAATCTCAAAGTCTCATGCATATAAAAATGCTTCTCCATTCATTTTTCCTGGGCTAGCAATTCAAATAAATGTATGCATAAGCTTTTCCATCAAAGGTTAAAATCTCTGTTATAACCTAAATATACAAATTTACTTGCGGAATCTTCTTTCAATAAACTTGATGTTTAAAAATTTAAAATAAACCCACCTTGCAAAATTGAAATCAACATCTCATCCTTGCACTTATATACCCAAATATAAAGCTTTATATGTGGAAGTCATTCCTTATCTCATACTCCATGGCTATAGAAGACCAAAAAACCAAACATCAATGCGAAGGCTTTTGTTCAGAACCTATATGCAGAAGCTTCCATATTCCAATCAAGTCTATGGTTATGAAACCATATTTTACAACCCATCTGATGATCTTCGAATTAATATTTGAATAAAACATTTAACCCCAAAGTAATGAAATTCAGCTCTCCCATTATGATTATTTGTATGCATATATGTGACTTTGTACAAGACCCATTCTATTGGAATCGAATAACATTCAATTCGACATTAACTCAATCCATGTCTTCGCTCTCACTTTTTGGGTGAATTTCCATTCAACGTTTGAAATTTATTGATAAACTCATTATATGATGAGCCACATCATATCAACCATAAAATATATGCCAACGGCTTTATCACCTCAACATAATATATTGACACATATTACGCCTTTCATTCAAAGGTTATGAAATATCATAATAAACCCTCAATCATCACAATGACTATCGAATGTCACAACACTTATATTAAGATGAACCTTTCGATCCCATGACATATATAGCTTATCCTCTAATCATAAGGTTCTTACCTTACTTTAATTTACGGCATCATATTCCATTAATATATGTCTTCGACCTTGGCTAAAACATAACTCGAACTTGGCTTAAAAGCCAAACAACAACATAAATAAAAGTTCAGGTCCCACGTTAACTTACTGGCATATTCATCAACCATCCAGCAGTTGATAATCCCTCGAGTTTATACTCGATGATCCGATGATTATCGCATAAAAATTATTCACACCCTTTATCAATTCTTATGAATGCGAAAGAGGTTGTATTCTTGAATTATCTTTCGTGTAGCTTCCAAAGCGAGCGCCCTTGGATCTTCCGCCTTCACCATCGAATGGAAATCACATTTTTTATACTCCAGTGGTTTAACGCTCAAAAATTACGTGATAAAAGTGGTTTTAATCTTACCACTTTTTCCATGCGTCCATCGACTAGTGATATTGCATTTTTTTTTGCGAATCCACTTACCAGTTGGAGAGTCACGCGAACCCACTAGTTTTTAAAAAACTCGGTTTTACTATTCAACAACCATATTTTATTTCTGTTCAATTCTACCTTCGTGGGTTCCTTAGTCTCACTTCAACTGATTCATATTCAACTTGGGTCATCTAAATTGCTAGGAGAAACCCATTGATATTATCCAAACCCACTCTTCAAAATTCACTTTTGCCATGAAACCACGGATTTACTGTTGCTTATTGGTTCTTTGCCAAGAACTCTACGGAGTCCATTATATATCAGAAATACCCCTATTCGAACAAGGTTTGATACCGCACCAGATTTTATTCCTTATATAAGTCAATCGCAACGAATTTTAAAAGCGTATGCTCACAATTTTCTTAATTGCCCTGAATAGAAATAAAAACGATGTCTTCGAAGTTCCATTTTCATGCAGTTCTACTGCTTTATTCTTTGCTTCAGGTTCACCTTAATCCATCGCTCTACTTTGACTTCGATATTGCACCATTACTTCTCCATTACGGTATTGAGCCGACTCTCCTTCGACTTCAATCTTGAGTTCTCTCCGTTGTTATACATTCACGACTTCATATAGTCTATGTATATGAATCCTCGTTCATATATTACCCTGCATGGAGATATTACCACAAGAATATATTTATGGTCTCGATTTTATTAGACTGGAGGTCAATTTCAGCTCTATGTCATCGACCCTTGCAGTGGTCGATGACTGCAATTTTCCCTTCGTTTTCTCAAAGAAGTACACAAACCCTTCATGCGTTAGTTCAAAGAAAAATGTCGATATTAACCAGCATTTATTCTTTTATCATGTACAGAGTCTCATCTCAGAGCTCTATTACAAATTTCTTGTATAATTGCCCATAGAACTCAAAATCCCTCACAGATAATTCAATCAAAGAATACGCATGTATTTCAGAACCAAATTCTTCATTCATATATATAAAAATAGATCCAAAAGCATTCTTGATTTTTGGCCAGATCTTCAAAAACCAAATGGCCCTGTCTCTGCTTCTTCCTGGTGTCTGAGCTGCCTATTTTTGCTGCCTCTGCTCCTTGTCTGTCTCCTTTGCCTTATTGCTGGTTCTTTTTTGTGATAGTTTAGGTGCAGCTCCTTTCTTCTCCTTTGCCATCAATGAAAATATTTCCAACAGTCTCCCCCTTTGGCATTGATGGCAACACATCCACCAATACTCCAATGCTTCCTTTAGGACTTCCTCCCCCTTTGACATGAATGGAAAAGGGTTTCACATCTCTCAGTGTAGATTCTATCTTTGCATTTCCTCTCTCTAAGTTGTGTTTAGGCCCTTCTTCTTTTGACTTTATACCTTGTTGCTCTAGACTGGTGTACACGAGTTGTTGAGAGAACACTTTTGAGACATTATTGAACTTGTATGTACACAGTAAGTTGATACCATCCCAAAGCACAGACTCTTGCACTTGTATAGAGTGTAGGTGATGATAGAAAAACCATATATAATCAGACTTGTATAATCAGAGATGCATCATTGGTCCAAAGCTAAAATACTGAGAATGCTTCAAATATACTTCAGTCTCTAGTATGATCTTCATTAGAAATACATATCTGTTGAGAAAGATTGTAGATGGAATATGTCTTCTTCTACAATACACATTTGCACTACAACATCTGTTCAATTATGATGATGCCAATATATATTTTATAGCTGAGGTTCACCTTTCCTGCTTGTTGGTGGTGATATGAGCTAGGATGCTGACAAGGATATTACACTTAATAGCTGAAAGGTCCTTGTTACTGATGTGATCAATGAATCAAACCAGAGCTTACAAATTATTATGAGATTAGATGATATCTTTCAATCTAAGAGACCAAATTACTTTACTGCTTGTACAATGTACTTTCAAAACTAACCCTTGAGGCTAGATACATTCAGTGTATTAGTCAGTCTCACTTATCAATCATGCAATTTTCTTTATGACATAAGGGGGTATGTATGTCAATGATCAATCTTTCTTTAAAGGTGAATTACCAGCAAATCCTTTATGCTGAAGTAGGATTTGGATGAATTAATAAAATACTTTTGAGCTTCAATGGTAATCACAACTAGTCCTTCATACTTCAGATACTTTAACTATTCTGTCATGATGATTTTCAACAAAAACATCTTCGAGTTGTTTAATTGATATCTCAGCCAACAGACTTCACACAATCTTATGAATGATCTTAAGAGAGAGGCCTTGAAGATATATCTGTACTGACTTGAGGAAGGCATGCAGTTATATCTAGAAATAGATATTGCTTCAATGTTAAATATACTACTTCAAGTGTAAACAAGATAATGATCGTTTTTCCCTTTCATTGACCCTTTTATGCTTTAAAAAAAATGCAGATAACGCTGGGTATACTACCTTGATGTACTTCTGATCTTGACGACTTGTACCATACCACTGCTCTATTGAGGACACTTGGTATTTTGCTGATAGGCAAGCTGCATGATCCAAATACCAATTGATACTAATTTGATAAACCAAGCAGTAATTTCACTTCAACTCGCACATGCACCCATAGTTAAGACAACCTTCATAGTTTATACTATTGATATTTCCACTGTTCACACCAACAATCATAAATATACTGAATTTGATCTTGGCATCATTAAACATTTTTCTTTTTCTATCATTCTGTTCAAAGGAAAGCCATTGCATGTTCCTTTCTAGGACTGGTCCAGAATCATTGCTGCTTTATATTCAATTCAACTATTCTAACATAATGATCTTCGGGAAGACATCTTCAATTTCTTTACTAGGAATATTCATGGGTAGATTACTTAGAGATTTATCACTCACTTAACTACATTCCTCCAAGGAGAATTTCATAGATGAATGATGTACTGACATAATGATGATAGGAACTTCTCTTACTCATCCTTCTTAATGTGATTCATTGTTAATTCTAGCAGTATGATGCACAATGTGATCATCCTTTATGGTTCTTTCCAATTCTGTAGCTCGAAACATAATTTTTGTGATTTTAACCATTCATCCCTTAATGTGTTGATGTCTTCTTAGCTTACATGTTCATGGCTGATGTTCCCTCTACCATCATGGCTGCTTGTTGCCTTCTCTTCTTCCATCAACCTGTTGGCTTTTGTGTGCTTCAGGTATTCTTCTTCCTCTATAGTTCTCTGTTGGAGAAATTGTCCTTTCCCTTCCTGATCTTATAGCAGTTCTCATTCCAAGGAGCTCTTCTTAGACTACTTTTGTGGGGACTATTTATGAACTGACCTCCCCCTGGGATGTTGCTTCATATCTATCACTGGTTGGATATTTTCATTGCTTCCTAGGGCATCTCCCCCTGAGACTATGATGGATTCATTATGTTATTGAGGTAACAGGCTCCCCCTTTCTCTTTTCCTTCCATTCTTTATTGGGGTTCTTCATAATGTCTGCACTTCTTTTTGATTTATAGTTTTGTTTGATTTGATTAGATTCCATCATCTGTCTAGAGCTCTTTAATGTATATGGTAGTTTATAGTCTTTTTCTTTGTGACCAAGCTTGAGGCATACATAACAGTTTTTACCAAGGTACGTTTGAGCTGATGTATAATATTTTATGCTCCCTTTTGAACATAATTTACATTCAATAAGTTTATGTCCAAAATTATTGCATGCATAACAGTAGCCATGGAAATGATTTGTGTACCTTGTGAAAGATCGTATTTTCCATTTGCTTACTTGAGGGGTTCTTCTCATTCGCTGCATATTTTGTTGGTTAAATTTGATATGCCTGGTCTTACAATGTGCTGCAATATGTCCTGGTTTATGATAAGAGAAACATGTGATATTTTTCATAGGAGGAAAGAACCTCCTTTGACATCATCCAAATTTGTTCAATTCATCCTTAGGAGTGTATGAGCCTTTAGCAGTTTATTGTTTCATCCTCTCATTCTTTAATATTTCATGTTTCTACGTGTTTGTGTTTTTTTCTTTACAAATCATGTTCTTGTTGGCTTCTACTTCTGTAGGAATCTTCTGAGATGCTTCATTATCCTTTACAGCTTTTACAAAAATGATATTCCTGTTATCTTCTACCTTGGACTTACTTGTTTCTCCTTCATAGCCTATCCCAGTATTTATGAGAGGAGACCTTTGAGCATTTAGAATTTGGTCCAACTGTCTAGAGATTTTCATTTGAGGAGTATTAATTAATAATTCTCTTTGGGCTTTTTCTAATTTCTTTCTCAGGCACACTACTTCTTCTTCCAATTTCTCTTACTTCTGAATTTTATCCTTTATTTTATTTAGTAGAGTGTCTTCTAATTTCCTTGCTTCTTCAAGTTGTGTCTTCATGCAAACAATTTCTTTCTTATCTTCATATTCTCTCTCATCACATATTTGCACCATTGTCTTAAGGTCTTTGTTTTCATTCTTCAATCTTTCTATTTCAGTCAAGACTGTGTCAAGTTTGGCTTTTCCCTCAACTGTAATTTCTTCATGGTACTCACTTCCATTCACACTAGTAGGTACCTCATTTGATTGAAATTTTTCCTTTTGACATGAATTTTTCTTCTTCTTGATATTCTCTTCCTTCTTGACAATGTAGCCACTAGTGTCTTATTCATGCATGAAATGCAATCTATCCCAGATTTCTTTTGTAGATTTAATTCAAGATCCTTGTTATGAAAATTGTTATATATCAGACATTTTTCCTTGGCATTCCGTTGTTGTTCTTGCACCGAGGAAGAGTCTGTGCAGTAACCATCACATACTAGTTTCCATGCCTCAGGTTCATAAGCCATTAAATCTGTTTTAACCTTATCTCTCCATTCAGAAAATTTTGTTGTATTTAACACGAGTACATTTTGATAGTCCATGACTCAGCCATATCTCCTTCAAGCTATTAGGCTTACACCAAAGGAACCTGCTCCGATACCAATTGTTGAACCCTTAGTTAAACTGAGAGGGGGGGTGAATCAGTTTAACACATTCATGGACTTTTAAAACTTTCCTTTAAACTTATTTACGCCTTCATTTCATGATCAACTTAATATGTGAGGAATCTTAATATGTGAGCAGTAAGTATTAAGTTAATGTAACAACAATCTTAATATGTGAGCAGCAAGTATTAAGCATGTTAGATACACCATATCAACACATAAACATCATGCACATAGACAACAGATATAAGTGGAAACCCATAAGGGAGAAAACCACATCTTATTATTGTTGTGATGCAAAGGCAAGCTCCAACTCCATCTCACCACTGATTTTCTGTAGGCTCCAACCTACAGGAGGCTCCTACCTCAATTCTGCAAGCTACAACTTGCAAGGAAGCTCCAACTCCCATCTATTTTTTGCAAGAAAAAACCTACAGGAGGCTCCTACCTCATTCAAATACAACTGGCATCTATCAAGCTACAACTTGATATGGAAGCACCAACTTCCTCACTCTTTAAAAAAAAGCACATGTTGATTTACCTGGATATCAGCTCTATTCTGTACCTTCTTCACTGTTGTCCACCAGCCTTCATATCTACCTTAAATCATCTCTAAATCTTCACAACTTCTCTATCTACTCCTCCTTCTTCTTTGCCTCATTTCTCTATTCTCTAACCTCTCTATGCATATCTATGTGATATCATTTATAGAGTTTACCTCATGACTGTTTGTATTCCTCGGAGAATTCGAAATGAACAGCCATGAATCTTTGACTTCTTCCTTCTCATTTCTTTGTCCAGCTCATTCAGAGGAATATAGCAATATGTATACATTTCAATATTACAGTGGGGTATTTCTTTTCCTATGGAGACTTGCCTTTGCATCACAAACAATATAAAATTAATTAAAACATTTACATTTACATTTGCAACAGATATTTCTCATTCAACCCTTTCAGTTCTTGGCTCACTGTGTACTTGTCTTTTCTTCTGATGTAGTGTAACAGTTCTACATACTATCCTCCTTTCTATGCATGTACAATGCATTTCCCAGATTATGTTCTAAATATGGCAGCTTTCTTCAACCTTCATGTTTCCAACCATAGCCACAATCTACTTTGCAGAAACTTTGTCTTCACTTTTCTGTAACCATAAATCTGCAATCATGAATTTCAATTCAGATTTAAAATTATTTTACCTACAAGATCCCTAAATGATCATGTCCTTCACTCATTTAGTTCTGCAATTCTTTGCTCACTGCAATTTTGTATCTGCTACATATATAATTGTTTTGCAAGTTTAGCCCCAAATAAATCTCAAAGTCTCATGCATATAAAAATTCCTCTCTATTCATTTTCCCTGGGCTGGCAATTCAAATAAATGTATGCAGAAGCTTTTCCATCAAAGGTTAAAATCTCTGTTATAACCTAAATATACAAATTTACTTGTGGAATCTTCTTTCAATAAACTTGATGTTTAAAACTTTAAAATAAACCCAGCTTGCGAAATTGAAATCAACATCTCATCCTTGCACTTATATACCCAAATCTAAAGCTTTATATGTGGAAGTCATTCCTTATCTCATACTCCATGGTTATATAAGACCAACAAACCAAACATCAATGCAAAGGCTTTCATTCGGAACCTATATGCGGAAGCATCCATATTCCAATCAAGTCTATGGTTATGAAACCATATTTTACAACCCATCTGATGATCTTCAAATTAATATTTGAATAAAACATTTAACCCCAAAGTAACGAACTTCAGCTCTCCCATTATGATTATTTGTATGCATATATGTGACTTTGTACAAGACCCATTCTATTGGAATCAAATAACATTCGATTTGACATTAACTCAATCCAATTCTTCGCTCTCACTTTTTGTGTGAATTTCCATTCAACGTTTGAACTTTATTGATAAAATCATTATATGATGAGCCACATCATATCAACCATCAAATATATGCCCACGGCTTTATCACCTCAACATAATATACTGACACATATTATGCCTTTCATTCAAAGGTTATGAAATATCATAGTAAACCCTCGATCATCGCAATTACCATCGGATGTCACAGCACTTATATTAAGATGAACCTTTCGGTCCCATGGCATATGTAGCTTATCCTCTAATCATAAGGTTCTTACCTTATTTTAATTTCTAGTATCATATTCCATTAATGTATGTCTTCAACCTTGGCTAAAACATATCTGGGACTTGGCTTAAAAGCCAAACAACAATATAAATAAAAGTTTGGGTCCCACGTTAACTTACCAGCATAGTCATCAACCATCCAGCAGTTGATAATCCCTCGCGTTTATAATCGATGATCTAACGATCATCTCATAAGAATTATTCACACCCTTTATCAATTCTTATGAATGCAAAAGAGGTTGTATTCTTGAATTATCTTTCATGCAGCTTCCAAAGCGAGTGCCCTTGGATCTTCCGTCTTCACCATCGAACGGAAATCACATTTTTTATACTCCAGTGGTTTAACGCTAAAAAATTATGCGATAAAAGTGGTTTTACTCTTACCACTTTTGCCACGCGTCCATCGACTAGTGATATCGTGTTTTTTTTTGCGAATCCACTTACTAGTTGGAGACTCATGCGAACCCACTGGTTTTTAAAAAGCCCAGTTTTACTATTCAACAACCATATTTTATTTCAGTTCAATTCCACCTTCATGGGTTCCTTACTCTCAGTTTAACTGATTCATATTCAAACTGGGTCATCTAAATTGTTGGGAAAAACACATTGATATTCTCCAAACCCGCTCTTCAAAATTAACCTATGCTATGAAAGCACAGATTTACTGTTGCTTATTGGTTCTTTTCCCAGAACTCTATGGAGTCCATTATATATCATAAATACCCCTGTTCGAACAAGGTTTTATACTGCGCTAGATTTTCTTCCTTATATAAGTCAATCGCAACAAATTTGAAAAGCGTATCCTCACAATTTTCTTAACTTCCCTGAACAGAAATAAAAACGATGTCTTCGAAGTTCCATTTTCATGCAGTTCTACTACTTTATTCTTTGCTTCAGGTTCACCTTAATCCATCGCTCTACTTTGACTTTGGTATTGCACCATTAATTCTCCCTTACGGTATTGAGCCGACTCTCCTTCGACTTCAATCTTGAGTTCTCTCATGAATCCTCGTTCATAGATTACCCTGCATGCAAATATTACCACAAGAATATATTTCTGGTCTCGATTTTATTAGACTGAAGGTCAATTTCAGCTCTATGTCATCGACCCTTACAGTGGTCGATGACTGCAATTTTCCCTTCGTTTTCTCAAAGAAGTAAACAAACCCTTCATGTGTTAGTTCAAAGAAAAATGTCGATATTAACCAGCATTTATTCTTTTATCATGTATAGAGTCTCATCTCAGAGGTCTATTATAGAGTTCTCGTATAATTTCCCATATAACTCAATATCCCTCACAGAGAATTCGATCAAAGAATACACATGTATTTCAGAACCAAATTCTTCATTCATATATATAAAAATAGATCCAAAAGAATTCTTGATTTTTGGCCAGATCTTCAAAAACCAAATGGCCCTGTCTCTGCTTCTTCCTGGTGTCTGAGCTGCCTCTTTTTGCTGCCCTTGTTGCCTCTACTCCTTATCTGTCTCCTTTGCCTTATTGCTAGTTCTTCTTTGTGATAGTTCAGGTGCAGCTCCTTTCTTCTCCTTTGCCATCAATGATAATATTTCCAACAGATGAAGACCTTGCATGAGCCCTTCCAGTTCAACAGAGTTGTTGGTTTCCCAACCAATAGAGCCAAAGAAGATGAGGAGGGGCTTCCTTTCTGAGTTTCTGAATATTCCACCAAATCCAACCTCGCCTATATTGTGCTTGGATGTGTTGTCGAAGTTCATATTGAATAAGCCTTGAGGAAGGGGGCTCCAGGTGCTGGATGAGTCAGGGGGATGAGAGGGAAGGATATTATCCACAGGATGACAGGGGACAGAGAGGTTCCAATTGGCCCATATGATGCTCTCTGGGGGATGGGAGGGGAAATATGAGTCTTGCCAATTGCAGGGTGAGGGTCTCCTTCAGTTTTTTGCACAGATTGGTCTAGAGGATCTCCTGCAGAGTGGATTGATCTTTGAAGATGTGTCTGTTCCTTTATTTCCAGATCATCCAAAGGAGGAGCCCTGGTAGGAGTGTCTAGAGAGCATAGAGTAGCTTGCTACTAAAGGGATATTTCTGCCAGAGGCGGATGGTACCGATGATGTCCCCTTTGATTCTATCAGTTCTTTGACAATGGATAGCTATGTTGCTCTATAGGTTATTGGTAAGGGGGCACGTGTCCAGAAGATGATTTATGTATTCTGCATGCTTGAGATAGTTCAGACATCAAGAGGGGCCTATAAAGCCTCTTTTCATAAGCTTGTCCTAAGTTAGGATCCTGTGCTTGCTGAGAAACCAAATAAAGGTGGATATTTTGGGCCAAATATAAGGTCTCCATATCTGCGTCCATATGGAATCCGATGGATAGTGAGTGTTCGGATAGAGAAGATGGTAGGCTTCTCGAGTGGAGAATGTACCCTGAGTGGTATAACCCCAACGGAGGATTTCCTTGTCATCGTTGCATCTGATTTTCCTTTTGTTTAATTCCATGTCGATTTATTCATGAATTTCCTCATACCATTTTTCCTGCCACTGAGAAGTAGGGAGCCATTGATGGAAGTCGTTGTTGGGGAGAGGCATCCAGAAGTATTTGACTTGATTATTCTCCCTTGCTTGAAGGGTTTTTTGCCACCGGGGTTTTTGAAAAAGCGTGGCCGATTTGGGAATTTTTTTCCACAAATCCTCCCAAAGATGGGCTTGTGCTCCTGAGAGGATTTCCTAGAAGTTGTGCTCTTGGATTATAGCGTGATGTTGTTTGGTGGCCTTCCATACTTGCGAACCCATTTCCTCAGGGTTAAATCTGATGATATCCTCCTGAGGCCAGTTGCCAGCATATTTGGAAGCCCAAAGTTGAGCCCACAGGGTACTGGGTTTGGAGACCCACTTCCACCAAATGCACGCTCCCATAATGGTGTTGCTATCAATGTGATCCCGCAGCCCCAAGCCCCCAGAAATTTTTGGAGTGCAGACCTCTGTCCATTTCACAAGGGCCCATTTTTTGTTGTCTCTCTTACTACCCCATAGAAAGTTCTTTTTCAGATTTATAATGCATTTGAGGACCCATTTGGGAGCCACTAGCACTGAAAAAAACTATAGGGCCATTGATTGGAGGACAAATTTGATTAGGACAAGATAGCCTGCAATGTTGAGAGCTCTGTGAGTCTAGGAGGATAATCCGAATTCTAATTTTTCCAAGAGTTCCTTCCAAAAGGAGTGTTTGATGGTAGAATCAATGAGTGAAGCTCCAAGGTACTTGGATGGTAAAGTGGGAATGGAGAAGCCCAAGATCCTGGCTATGTTGCGATGAGTGATGGCCGAGGTATTGAAAAAGTAGATCTGGGATTTTTCGTTATTAATGATGTTGCCAGAGGCCTTAGAAAAGTAGTCAAGCATGGGTTTGAGGCTTCTGGCTTCTTGAACGGAGGGGTGGCCAAACAAAATATTGTCATCAACAAATTTTTCAAGTGTAATGGGGTGGTTGTTATGAATGGTAAGAACCTTGAGAGATTGGGAGTTGGCGGCATGATAGATGAGATGCCCCAGGACTTCTGCCATCAGAAAAAATAGGAAGGGCGAGAGGGCGTCAACTTGACGGATTCCTCTGGAAGGAGAGAAGGGGGGGGAGGGGGCGCCATTGACAAGGATGGAGAAGAAGGGGGATGAAATAAGGCTCATGATCCATCTGGTCCAAGTTGGGTTGAAGCCAAAGGCTAAGAGCATTTTTTTGATGTAATCCCAACTGATTTTATCAAAAGCTTTGGAAAGATCAATTTTGAGGAGCATACCTACCTTTTTCAGAGATTTCAAAGAGTGGATGACTTCGTGTGTGAGGATGATCCCGTCCAAAATTTTTCGAACCTCCACATACCCTGTTTGTTCCAGAGAGATAAATAGTGGGAGGAGGGGTTTAAGTTTGTTGGCGATCACTTTTGAGATGAGTTTGTAGATGACATTGCAGAGGGTGATTAGTCTATACTTTCTAGGGGTATCTGCATGCTCTTCTTTCGAGATGAGAGCAAGGAAGGTGGCATTGAGGGCTGGAAGGATCCAATGCATGCTCCTCGACACCTTAATGAGGTCCTAGAATTCCAATTTGATGATTTCCCAAAAGAGGTGAAAAAATATGGATGTGAATCCATCCGAACTAGTTGCTTTTCCATCTTTTAGTTGTGCCATGGCTTACTCCACTTCTTGCAATGTTACCAGTTTTAGCAAAATTTGATTATGCTCATCGGTTATGATCCTTGGGATATGTTGAGTGATAGCAGTGATAATAGGTTGTTGGTTACTGTGAGGCTCTTTGAGAGTGTCCCTAAAGTAGTTTAATATCTCTTGCTCAATGTCATAATGTTCCTCAAGCTTATCCCCCTTGCTATTATTGAGGATGGTGATACGGGTGTGCATGCGGTGCTGAATAGCGGATCAATGGAAGAATTTAATGTTCTTATCCCCCTCTTTGAGCCATCATATTCTGGATTTTTTTCTTCCATACTATTTCTTATTGAAGTTTGCGGTTTTCCAGGCGGGTCATAAGATCTTGTTCCTGGTGCATAATATCCTCAGATCTCTCCTCTTGGATGATGTGCAACTGCAGATCCGCCATTTAATGTTCCAAATCTTTCTGATTTTGAAATATGTTTCCGAAGGAGGAATGGTTCCATCGCTTGAGAATTTTTTTAAGGATATTTAACTTATGATGGAATTGATACATCTTGGATCCTACCGGTGGGATAATGCTGCTCCACCAAGAAGTAACCATTTCTTTAAAGCCAAGATGTGTGAGCCAGAACTGCTCAAAATGAAACGACTTGTTGCTCGCAACCCTAGGGTGAGACCATTGTAGCTGGATAGGCCAATGATGAGATCCTGATGCAGATAGGATTTTTGAGTGGATATCTCCTCCAATATGGATTGTGTTGTCCAAGATGAGGAATCTATCCAGCCTCGACGCAATCTGCTGAGAACCTCCCCTGGGATTGTTCCAAGTGTGGATGTCATTAGAATATGGAAGGTCTATCAGCCAATTTCTCTAAATGAATTCTTCGAAACTGAGGCTATCTGCTTCAAGTCTGAGGTGCCCTCCTTTTTTCTCTTATAGTTTGGTGATGTTAAAGTATCCTTCGATGATCCATAGGGGATGGAGGCATTAGGATTTTAGGTTCTCTATAGAGTTCAGGATAGAAATTTTCTGGGTTGTGGGTTGGGGAAAGTAAAAAATAGTAATATGACTATGGATGTTGGTTCCAATCAGATGGAAGGAGGCTTGAATGAAGTTGTGTGAGGCACGGATTCCAATCAGGGAGATGAGGAGGGGGTTCCAAGCGATGGTAAGCCCTCCTGAGCCTCCTATAGCATCAACCGCAGTGGTATTACAGCCTTGCCAGAGTCTGGTAATGATAGAGTTCAGGGTGGTACTAGTACATTTGGTTTCTTGCATGAATAATATGGTTGGTTTATCTTGCATGATTCTAGTTTTCTATCATTTTGTGCTTGGTGGGGCTATTGAGCCCTTGTATATTCCATGAGGTGAGTTTCATTGAGAACTGTGAGGGACTGTTCGATAGAACCTGGTCAACTTGGGGTATCATCCCGATTCAACAAGTTGTCCTCCCAGAATGATGAGTTGCTGCAGATCTAAGCGTCACCCTCTTTTCAAAGACTCCTTCAAGATATTTTTTGTATCCAGCTGGTTTCATCCCTGGATGCCAAGAGATGGGATTTTTTGTGCTCTAGAGAGGGCGTCTTCCAAGCATTGAATCTGCCTAGGTGGGATCTTGTGGTATTCACGATTTTTGCATGCTGCCTCCAATCCTAGGATGTCAAGATCACCGAAATCAATACTTTCAGGTTCTTCCTCTGTATATGAGGGTTGATCCATGTCTGCAGTGGTACCTTTGTCATGTGCTTCTTGGATCTATTTTTCATCTACATCCACGAGGGATTAATTCTTGAGATATGTTGATTTTCCTTGGCTGGATTGACCATCCTGCTAAGATTGGGATTTATTAGCACCAGGGAGGGGGGGCCGGGGGAGGGGGATGGGGGTAATAAGAGGATAAGACTAGTCTTGCAAGGGCGTCATTGAGGGGATGGCTGATTTGGAGGAGTTAGGGGTTTGATTTGAAGTCTTACCTTCCGTGGTGGTTTGATTAGCAAGAATGTCGAAGCTATTGCTAGTTGCAGGGCGAGAGGCCTTGGGGGATGATGTGGATTTTTTGGTGTGCCTCTTGTGATTGGGGACGTTGGTGAAGCCTTCTGGATTGGTATTAGCTAAGCCTGGGGAGGGTTTAAGTGGTTGATTGAGTGGGCAATCTCTGAAGCTATGTTCATGCTCACGGCATCGGTGACAAAAAAAAGGCACATGTTCATAATCAATAATTTTGAACCATTCAAAATCATCATGGAATAGACTTACCGAGTCTAGGAGAGCTTTGGCTAGGTGCATGTAGACACAGATTCTGGCATAGGCAGTGTAACGGTTGAGCTTGGTTTCTTTTGCAATCTTGATGAACTACCCAAGGTTGTTGCTAATATATTTGAGGGATTGCTCATCCCAACAGTCTTGTGGCAGTGAGTACATATTAATCCAAACAGGAGCCCAGTTAAAGTCCTCCTTGTCTGGGTTAAATCTTTCTACCCAGTCCCGTAAGAAGAGGCCTGCTAAGTTAAAGAAATATGGTCTGCCATCCATGATGCGGTTTCTATCCTCTATGCAGGTGAATATGAAATTGAAGAAGCCTTTTGGTCCTAGCTGGAGGGAGATCTTCCCTTTGGGCTTCCATTTGGAGGCTATCCACCCTGGAAGCGCTCTCTCAGTGGGCCAAAATCTGATAAATTTCCCAATGATGGCATGGTCCTTCATGAACTGTATTCTAGCGTTGATGCAGTGGGCAGGAAGATAGATTTTGGGCTATTCTGCAGCAATCGGAAAGCATGTTGAGGATGATGCCTACCTCTGTTTTTTTTTGTCGTTTTGTTCTGCTATCATATTTTCTAGAGAGCCTTCCGGTTCAAAGATCCATGGCTGATCATTAAGAGGCGCAGTTTCGTTGCTATTCGGAGTGCCGCCGAGCGAGGACGGGTGCGCCTACCCCCCCTTCAGGAGCATCCATTTCCCATGGTGTTGGATACTAAGTGTAGCATAACCCTGCTTGTAGTGAGGTGCCGCTAAGGTGAATGGGAGGAACCATGTCAGCTCCCATCGCAAGGTTGTGAAAACCCTAGGTATCCATGGAGGAGACATAGTCCTTCAGCAAAGTTCTTCACCTTGGAGTGGTTAAGTTGCTAATTAGTGTAAAAGTTGTGCAACAATTATTTTTATATTTTCTTTTTAGACAAGACAACGCTAAGAGAAAGATATTGTAGATAAATGCCTTTTTGATTAATCACATCATTAGGATTAATCCGAAAGACATTTATCTACATTATGGATCACAAAAGTCTTAGATCTAAGAAAGATATGGATTTAATCCACCAAATGTTTAAAATATATTCACAAAGTTTTTCAAAATTTTATAGAGTACACAAATATTTCCAAGTAGAATGACAAACAAATGAATATTATATATTTGCATTGTGTTATCCTTTTTAGAAATACGTGTTGTGTGGGAAGTGCACAAGGAGTAGAAGTGTGGATTTATCTCTTCTGCATGTTCCTCCCTCCACGCACTTATTTTGCACGCCAACACAACCCTTTTTTTGAATGCACATGAACTCTTTTCAATGCGATGTGTGTATAGTAAATGGACTAGGTCATATGGTATGTATGTGACTTAATATAAATTTCAAGCCTTGGATTGACATGAACAATGAATTCGATAACTACCAAAAGAGGTAGGGAGTAGGGACTATACTGCTTTGCTTCTATCCATTTTATTTTGACCGAGTCAAAATGTTAAACATTACATCTCTACCACACTAGGAAGGAAAGTTCCTTTGTGCGCAATTAATACATGAGTTAAACATATATACATTTATAAAAACATGTAACAATATTATTAACTATGGATATTCAATATGTCATGGAAATTCTTAATATATGAGTTAAACATTATACATTTACAAAAACATGTAACAATATTATTAACTATGGATATTCAATCTGTTATGGAAATTCTTAGCTTGTTGTGTTGAGATATAATACAATATTATACAACCCAGTAGGAGGGCAATGTGTGATTTTGTCCTTTCTCAACATGGAGTTACGTGTCTCCTTCTTAAAATAAAAATAGAAAAACAATGTATGTTATAATAAAAAACCAAAAACTAATATGTATGTTTAGTTTATCTTAATTAAAAGCATTATAAAACATGAATAATCTCAACCTCACTATGGTCACTTGACTTGTTATTGATATTACAACCTAATGTAGTAAGATCATTTCACTCTCTCTTAGTCATATAAATATATGTCCATGTGACATAACATAATTTCATATCAACTTTTAAAAGAGATAAAATAATGAGAAGTAAAGGAAAAAAAGTGTGAGTAAGATGTTCAAACCTTATTCTTTTCAAAGATATTTCAAGCCAATATTTAAATAAACTATTTGAATATCTATCTTAACTAATTTATGTGGAATATATAGTTATATAGAAAGAAAATGTTAAGAGAAAATATTTAGTGTCGTATATAATAAAATAGTTAATGTCAAAGAAAAAAAGTAATTGAAAGTTACAAATTAAAATAAAAAATAAAAAATAATTTATTAATTACAATAATAAAAGATAGATGTGTAATTCATTCAATTATTATCGTAAAATTAACAAGTGACATTTCAAAATATTCTTAATAATAAAATATTTAATATTAGTCATCAATAAAATATTTTAATATAAATAATATCCAGTGTACCTTAAAATATATTAGTAACAAAAAAAATCATTTTAATATAAACCATGTAGTCCATTGATAAAATATCTCAATACACATGTTATGTAAAATATTTTAACGTCAATTATATATATTATATATTATTTAATATATAATATAATATATAAGTCGGTAACAGAATTCTGATATGAGACTTTCCTTCACCCTGCAAGGTCTGGCGGAAGTCACTTGCAGAGTTGTCTCCACTCCGGAATCCGACATCCATAATTACAAATGCAACTTCCTCTAATCTTATTTAGCTATGAAGAAGAAAATCTCCGGCAACTCCAGGATCACATGGATAATTTCGAGACCACCTGCATAGCTCACGTGGAATCCGACATCCAAGATGTCTTTCACTTTCTAGATGTAATGGCATAACTACAAATGCAACTTCCTCTAATCTTATTTAGCTATGAAGAAGAAAATCCGCTGCATATATGTTTTGGATAGATTTTGTGAATGGTGGGCAGTAGATAGAATGATATCTTATTTTCCGTGGTATCTTTCTTGGTAGGTAGAAGAACTCTTCATGATATATTATTTTCTTGACTCCATAGAAAATGGTGGATTTAGAAAAGAAGAAAAAAAAATTATTTGTATTTTTATTATTTATTTTTTTTTACAAATTGTACATATAGAAAAAGAATTACTACATGTTCATAAGATCTATTAAGGGATGAGAAGGATGTAATTTATTTTTCAAATTTTTCATTTTAAAAGAGGTTTGTATTAAAGAGATTTGATCCTTCTCTATTCATGTTAGATCTATGCTTAATTAGATGGATTTATACTAGTAAATATATCTTCTTACAATACCATGGGCCAATAACATGGTTTATCAACGCCACATGTCCAACATGATCTATTAATATGACATTTTCTTTAATTAATTAATTTGAGATAAATTAATTAAAATAACATAACTAACGTGGAGATAAATCTTAACCCTTGATATGTGAATACTATTATGAATATTGCAGCATATTCCATGGAGGTTAAATCTCTACCATCCACTTAATATTTATTGATAATTAAATTAAAATTGTGGAAAGACTATCGTGAAACACACCTATATATATATATATATATATATATATATATATATATATATATATATATATATATATATATATATATATATATATATATATATATATATATATTGCTACAATACAAAATAAAAATAAATATACGGTTAGTTTTTATTAGAAGCGTTATAAAACAATAGTAATGTCATTCTCACTATGCTCTCTTGGTTTGTTGATACTACAATCTAGTATTAAGAATATGTGGTCAAATTATTTCACTATAACTCTTATAAATAAAATATTTCAATGTCATAGCAAACTTTTATAGAGAAATAAACTAATTAAAAGTAAAAAAGAGATCTTATATTTTCACTTTTGAGTGTGAGGAAGATGTATAAGTCTTATACATTTTTAAAAACTATTTGAGTATCCATGTTAACTAATTTATTTTAATGACAATTTTATATCTGTATATATAAAGCTAAAAAAATATTAATACAAATTTTATTAAGCCGTGTCTATTTTGGAACATGCTTCCATAATTTTAATTTAATTATGAATAATTGTTGGGTAGGTAGATGGTGAGGATTTAGCTTCCATGGAATATTCTAGAATATTGATAATAGTATACACCAAAAAATGGTTGAGATTTATCTACAAAGTATTTATTCCTTTTGATTCTTTTAATTAAATTGATTAATTAAAAAAATGTTAGATGAACTATGAAGTGAGTTGTCATTTTTTGGGTATGTGTTATTGATAAACCATGGTATTGGTCCATGTTATTGTAACAAATCCTATTTACATATTGAGAATCTCCATGGTAAAGTCGGGGAAAATATCCATAATAGTTAATTTAATAATTATTAATAATCTAAAATGAAATTATAATTTAGTTTTAATGTTTTTTTAGTTTTAACAAAGTGAGATGTATCATGAAGTAAATTTTTGAATGTTTATTATGGATTGTGTACGTCCACAACCATTAAATTTACATGGCTGAGTTAGTTTTAATGCTCAAAGAGAAGTAATTGAAAGTAAAAATTTAATCACTTCGTAATAAGAGTAATGAGATAGAAATGTGTAATTCATTTAATTTTTGATATAAAATCAATTTGTGACATTTTAAAATTATTAGTAATAGTAAAAACATTCAAAGTAAGCTATAAATAAACTATTTTAACATGTAATGTTTAGTAATATTGAATTGTACTTAAACCTATACTAATAATAATATAAAATTAATGTGGACAATGTAATCTATAAATAAAATATTTCAATGCCTATGTTAAGTAAAATATTTCAATGTCAACTATGTGTATATTATATATGGTCAAAAAAGAATAATGGATATAATATAAAGCAACTTAAAAAAATAATTTATAATGCTTAATAATATTTGAAGTAGTCTCAGTATTCAATGTTTTGGCTCTTTTCAAAAATGTGTTTAGATTGTAAGTTTAAATTGTGTAGTCTACACAATATAGGTGCCTAAGGAGATTTTCAAGGCGTTGTATTCATTTAAATGCATTAAAAAATGTAATTTAAGCAATGAAAACTTACACATTGTGTCTCCTAAAAAAAAAAAAAATCGTAGAACTAAATTACAATTTATTTTAAATTATTATTATTATTACGTTGTAAGGTGTTCTTATTTGAAAACAACTCCCCCAGCTGCCACGATATACTTGTCTGCACCATCAAATCAAATATTAGACAATTGGAAAGTTTTAGGCCATTCATCCACGACCTCCTTCATTTAAGCTAACTACCTAACTAAATATCTAACCTCTATGAATCTCTCATCCCCTAGATATAATATACAACCTCTAGTACCATAATGGAAATATAAAGTAATGGATTCATCATTTCCTTAGATTTGAGCTCTACAACTAGAAATCTCTCCAGAAACATCACCAAAAAATCATGTCGCTCCATTTTCGTCTACAAACTCTGGAAAGTTGGGTAGAAGCCCTTCCAATCAATGGACAACTTTTGAAGAAGTATTTTTCTTGATTCCCATATGGGATTCCAATTATCTATAAATATTAATTTTCCTTCCCTTTTTTATTGTTTTTTTTTCTATTTTCTTTTGGATTGTTGATTTGTTCCACAATCTGAATATGAATAATCTTGTGCTGTCACAACCATCACAAACCTCATAATTTTTTTTTTTTTATCCTTCATAACTTATCATATAGTAATTATTCAAACTATGCCATGTAACCATATAAAATATGCTTGAAAATCTAACATAACAGATGTGTTCATATAATCGTTCAGCAATGTGTTGATTTTGGCATTTCTATATATATATATATATATATATATATATATATATATATATATATATATATATATATATATATATATCAACACAAAACATTGGAATAATTTTATCGAACCATATGGATTTAATGCTCCTCCACCACACTTGTCATTTCATTTCAATGCGAACTTATCTATTTAGTACTGGCATTTATGCACATTGATACGCATCCAAAATTCTCTGTGACACCTATGTGGTGTATATAGCATGCGATGATCACAAGGTTGCTACACTCGTTCTACGTCGTTGATTGAATGCATTTGGATCGATGACAACTGGCCGAGGTGGGAACTAGGCCTTAGCAATCTCGTCAAGCCCTATATCCACGCACTTGGTTATTCTGCATGTCATTTTCCTTCGGCGAAGTGCCGTTTCACTGGGGTTTGCTCCACCATTATGTCAATTCTTTGTTTCAAAGTTCGACTTGGTTGCCCATGGCAGCCCCGAGCCCAATTTAGAAATTGCAGGAGTTTTTCCTCTTATAAATTGGTTGACAAAGGAAGTTTTCCCACCATGCTCTATTTCGCCCAGTCGCCGCTTTAGCTATGTTTTCAGGTTACTTCGTTTACCCCTGTATTATTTGTTTAGATTGCCAAAACCTTTGTTGTTGTTTTACTCATTTAACTTGGGTTGGATGCTAAAATGATATGGATAACTTATCCCCTCTTCTACTGTGTGATACAGGCTCACGAGGTTAATAGACACCAGTTTTCTCTGGTGCTCTCTTCAGGTAAACTGATTGAAAGACAGGGTTTATTATTTCTTCAAGTTAAAAACTATGTAACCATGATGTAATCTAATCATTTTGGTTCGATTTTTTTTGGAAAGTAAGGCTTTCGAAGCCTTGTAGAAATTGTTCTGTTTTACGGAAATATTTTCGGTTGCAAGGTTCAGCAATCCACTCATCCCACTCAAGATTTCATCAGGTATGTTCAAGGGTTTCACCGCCTTCCCCAATCGGCCCCTAGGATTCATTATGCACACAAGTTCTGTTGAATGGTCTCGACCGCTGAGTAATATTTTCAGAAAATTTATGGTTCCTTACAGGAACATTGCTATGATATTTTTCTATTGGAACTAGATGGACAATAAGCTATGGGACTGTAACTATTTTTAAAAGGGTTTTTGGTTTGTAATAATTCTCGGATTGATACTACAGAGTGGAGTTTGTGGGTTTATCCCGAATGTTTTTAGAACAAGAGAGCGGTTGTAATTTAGCTCTGTTTTCTTCCTTCTAGACATATAACTTCGTTAAATAGAATCTGTGTGTAATTTTCTTGAAGTTTGACAGTGTTCTTCGATGAATTTACTAGGTTGTCTATTTGTTTTCAAAGCCAAATATGACTTACCTTCTTTGTTGTTTGCTATGGCTCACATTTACGAAGCTATTTCATGTAATTCTTTACTTGGATAAACCCAAGATTAACGCTACTCAGATATGCATAAAAGCTTAATATGCATCATTTGAATATGTTTATTTTGTATGAAACACATTATACTTTCTTTCTTTGTTTTCTCCAAGGTGTCTGGATGTTGTGTAACCAGCTCCAAAAATAGAATAAAAGAGATATCAACGCCTTAGAAATGAGCCACTTCGAGGGGGCAACCTCCAATACATTACATAAATGAACAATTCTTGGATGATACAATTTACAAAACCTCCTTTCTATATATAGGAGTCCCTGGGGCCATAATGTAATCCTAGTGGGCCACAATGTAATCCTAGCCGACCTAAAAATAATAATTTAAGGGCACAATAATAACAAAATGGGGTTACAAGGGTACAATAATAACAATAAGGGGGTTACACTAACAATAATAAGGGACTATACTAGTAATATAGGGACCTAACATGCCCCTCTCCTTCAAAAAAGTGTTGTCCTCAACGCTTGAGTAGCTCTGGGTGCTTATGTATAAAATTCTCATCCTCCCATGTAGAATCTTCAGTGGGTAAGTTCTTCCACTTGATGAGATACTCTGAAATTGATCGATTTCGTAGTTGTCGAGTTCTTGTTTTCGTGACCGCTTCATGTTCCAATATGATTTTTCCTTCCTCATAAATTTCTGGAAATATTGTTTGAACTAGAAGATTTTCACCTATAACCTTCTTTAAGCATGAAACATGGAAAACTGGATGTACTCGCAAAGAAGCAGGAAGCTCCAATTTGTATGCCATAGTACCAATCTTTTGCAACACCTTGTAAGGACCATAGTACTTTGGTGATAATTTATTATTCTTCTTAGCTTGCTTGAGGGACACTTGTTTGTATGGTTGTAGCCGTAAAAATACCCAATCTCCTACATCAAAATTTCTCTCGCTGCGATGTTGATCTGCCTGTTCTTTCATTCGATTTTGTGCCAAATTCAGGTTATCCTTTAAGAGTTGGAGAACTTCTTGCTGATGCTCGATGTGATCTTCCACTGCTTGAACCTTCGAATTTTCCCTTAAAGATGATGTGATGGATGGTGGATGATATCCATAAAGTGCCATAAATGGGGTCATTTTTGCCGCAATATGGAAGGAAGTGTTATACCACCATTCAGCGAGAGGTAACCACTTGACCCATTGTGTTTGTTTATCAGATACAAAACAACGAAGATATCCTTCCAAACATTTATTTACTATCTCAGTTTGACCATCAGATTGAGGATGATAAGATGAGCTATGAGCTAATTGGGTACCCAAACAAGAAAATAACTCCGTCAAACAATTTCCAGTAAAAATGGGATCTCTGTCGCTCACAATAACCCTTGGGCTTCCATGTAGCTTTTGAATTCTGTCCATAAATGTAGTAGCAACTGTAATTTCTTTAAATGGATGAGATAATGCACAAAAGTGTGCATACTTGGTAAGTCTATCAACTACCACCATGATGACACTCTTTCCTTCGGACTTAGGTAAACCCGTGATAAAATCCATTGAAATCTCCTCCCAACGTTGACTTGGAATGGATAAAGGTTGTAGAAGTCCCGGGGTCTTAATTGTCTCAACTTTATTCTGCTGGCAAACCAAACATTCCGCCACAAACTTTTGAATATCAGATTTAAGGCCATCCCAAAAAAATTCTTTCTTCACCCTGTGGTAAGTTTTTAAAATCCTGAGTGTCCTCCTAAAGGAGAAGTGTGCAATTCCAGAAGAATATTTTGTTTTAGTTGGGAATTCTTACAAAGATATAAGCGATCTTTGTACCATAAGGAATCATTTTTCCAACTAAATGTATCAGATGTACTAGGATCTTGCAGCAACTTTTGAATGAGTGTCCATACATCTTTGTCCTTCTTCCATTCATCTCTTGCTTCAGTTATCCAATCTGGTTGGATAATAGAAATGGCACAAAGCAATGATTCCACCTCTTCATTCTTTCTTGAGAGTGCATCTGCAACAACATTAAGCTTTCCCTTTTTGTAGATTATTTCAAAGTCATAACCCAACATCTTTGTGACCCATTTTTTCTGCTCTTCTGAAGATAGTCGTTGTTCCAAAAAGTGTTTAAGACTATCATGATCAGTTTTTACCTTGAAGTGTCTTCCCATTAGGTAAGTTCGCCATTTCTTTAGTGCATATAGTATTGCTAACATTTCCTTCTCATAAATAGGTTTCTGTAAATACTTTCCTTTGATTGGACGACTTTCAAAAGCAATGGGTCTTCCTTCCTGCATTAAAACTGCACCAATTCCATTTCCTGAGGCATCACATTCCACAATAAAGGTTTTTGTGAAGTCCGGCGTAGCTAAGACCGGTGCTAGGCACATTGCCTCTTTAAGATGTTCAAAGGCCTTAGTTGCTTCAGGAGTCCATGAAAATGCATCTTTTTTCAATAATGTTGTTAGAGGTGCTGCTATTCTCCCATAATTCTTAACAAACTTGCGATAATACCCTGTTAACCCGAGAAATCCTCGCAACTTCTTTATGGTTGTGGGGACTTTCCATCCCTTAATGGCTTTAATTTTGTTAGGGTCTACTTTAACACCCTCGTGAGATACAATATGACCCAGATATTCCACCTCTTGTACTCCAAAGAAACATTTGGATGTTTTGCATATAATTGTTTCTCCTGCAATAGTTTGAGCACCCTGTCAACATGTTCAACATGATCCTTCCAAGACCTGCTGTAGATTAGTATATCACCAAAAAATACTAGCACAAATTTTCTAAGGAAGGGTTTGAAAATGGAATTCATCAACCCTTGAAATGTAGAAGGTGCATTGGTAAGGCCAAAAGGCATGACCAAAAAATTCATAATGACCCTCATGAGTTCGAAATGCTATTTTTGGAATATCTTCAGTCTTCATTCTAATTTGATGATATCCTGAACGAAGATCCAACTTGGTAAAATAAATTGCTCCATGTAATTCATCCAATAATTCATCAATCACAGGAATGGGAAATTTATTTTTAATGGTGAGCTTATTGAGCTCCCTATAATCCGGACACATTCGCCATGATCCATCCTTCTTGTGTACCAATACTACAGGAGCAGAGAAAGAATTTTGACTAGGTTGAATTATACCCGCCTCTAACATTTCTGCAATCATGCGTTCAATTTCGCTCTTTTGGAAGTAAGGATATCTATAAGGCCGGATGTTTGGAGGAACACTTCCTGGAATCAAACGAATAGCATGATCATGATCACGAATAGGTGGGAGTCCTTTGGGAGTTTCAAACACCTTGGAATGATTGTCCAAGACTTGTTGGAGATCTGCAGAAATAGATGATTTTGATGTTGGAACTTCTAGTGAGCATAATTGTACAATTACGCCTCGTTGTTCTTTCTTTAGAAGCTTTGTCATGCCATTAGAGCTTATTATCCTTCCTGGCTTCCCTTCAATACCCCGTAATTCGACTTCCTTTCCTTCTGAAAAGAATTTCAAGAAAAGTTCCTGAAAATTAAAAGCTACCGTCCCCAAAGATTGTAACCATTGTACTCCTAGTACAACATCAGCACCTCCCATAGGAATGGAAAGCATTGGACTAGTCAATACATATTCCCCCATGGTTAGCTTGATATTATGGCATTTTCCAGATAAATTTATAGTTCCTCCATTTGCAACCATCACTTGACATTCTGGTGCTGGGTATAGGAAACAATTTAATTCCTTGGCTACCTTACAATGAATAAAATTATGGGTGCTACCTGAATCAATCAACACTATTACCCTTTTCTTCTTGATATGTCCTTCTATCTTGAGAGTTCGAGGAGTGGTAATTCCTGCCAGTGCATTACACGATATGGTCGGATTCATTTCTTCCTCTTCTAGGGCTGGTTCCTGGTGTATATCCTCTTCTTGTTCATTTTCTTCTTCCCCTTCACAATCTATGTAAAATAATTTCTTCTCAGCACACTTATGACCTTTAGTGTATTTGCTATCACAACTGTAGCAAAGCCCTTTTGCTCTTTTTTCTTACAATTGTTGTGGTGTCAACCTTGTAGGTTGTGGAAATCTAGGCGTAGCAACACTTCCTTCTTTATAGAATTGAGTGGTAGGCTTCCTTGTCGCCATTATTTTACATGCAACTTTTATTGACAACCTGAATGCCTTCTCCAATGAATCTGATTCCAAAATGCGAACTTCATGTTGGATATTATCCTTTAAAGTGTCTATGAAGAGATCAATCCTGTGTTCCTCTGGAATATCAGTTACCCTTATATTCAATTTTTGGAATTCCTCAATGTGCTGCCCCACTAAACCCTTTTGTTTGAGATTTATCAATTGGCTAAAGAAGGTGTTGTTCTTTGTATCCTCATAATGTGCTATCATTTCTTCCGTAAAAATTGACCAAGTGACAATTTTTTTACGGGAGCAAAGCCATCGATACCATACAAATGTATTTTGTTCTAAATGTAAAGTTGCAATGCGTACCTTTTGTGTGTTTTTCATGTTATGGAGATCAAAATATTGCTCCATCTGTAGTATCCATGTTACAGGATCCTTTCCATCAAACTTCCTCATATCCATTTTTGGAATATGGTGGTTCTTCCCACCAACATAAGAGTTTATGAAATCACGATTAACATTGATTTTGTTCTCATCATGAGGTTCTTCTACTATCTTTTCACCATTAGGAAACATTTCTTGTATCAACTTTGTCAAACCTTCGATGTCTGTTTTTAGATCATTCTTCATGTTTTCCATGTTGTATTTCATGTCATCCATCTTAGCTTCCATGCCATCCATCTTAGCTTCCACACCATCCATCTTAGCTTGCACGCCATCCATATTAGCTTCCACTCCTTTCTTCAAAACTTCCATTTCATTTTTTGTTGCTCTTTGCGAGAGTGAAATTTGTTGCACTTGCTCTTGTAATTTTGATAGATCATGTTGCAATTCTTCATCTTCATGAGTCATAGTAGAGCCTTCTGAAGGCTTAATGGGTGTTGAATTATTTTTACGGGGCATCTTTTAGAACCCAATACCGATATCTATTCTACAATATGCCCTTGGAATCAATTCAAATTGATTCTTCAAACAAGACTTATGCAATTTGGGAAAAAAAAATACACACCTTTTTCTTGCTTTATGGAACCTGATAATAAAATTGAATATCTTGGTGATTATGCAAAGATCAATATCCGAAATTCGAAATGAAATACCCCTCTGAATTATCTTTCGAATTCCACAGGTCTGACCTGATTTGGATTCTCCAAGACAAAGTTGTGTACAATCTCCCACAATGACCTAATTCTAGACTGGTTCAGTAGAACGAACTTGTAGGACTTTCCACGTGTCATTGTTTCTTCCTTTGTCTCTGAAATTGATAGAAACGAAACTACAGTCCATTTACTTGCGACCATTTTTTACGGAACTCCAATCCAATGCCCAGAGAGAGAGTTATTTAAATTTTCCCACGATCACCTCGTTGAGATGAAATTCACGAGCCTGTAAAAGCACTACCTTCCACAGATCATATCTCCAAAAATATTGCGAACCAAGCTCTGAAATTTTTTGATGAATTTCCTCAGGATTTCAGCTTCGCACCATATGAATTTCAGACTTTGAACCTTCGTACAAAAAAATTTATAGCGCAAATGCCACGATGACCTGTTTATGAGCCTGAAAAAATACCTAACTTCCACAGATGATATCTCCTCAAATATTGCGAACCAAGATCTGAAATTTTTAGAAAACCTTCCTCAAGATTTCAGCTTCGCATCCTAAAAATTTCAGCTTCTGAAGCTTCGTAGAAAAAAAGTTATAGCGAAAATGCCACGATGACCTGTTTGGAGCAGCGAAACCCTAGAATCCCAAAGCTCCGATACCAAATGTTGTGTAACCAGCTCCAAAGAGAGAAGAAAAGAGATATTCACGCCTTAGAAATGAGCCACTTCGAGGGGGCAACCTCCAATACATTACATGAATGAACAATTCTTGGATGATACAATTTACAAAACCTCCTTTCTATATATAGGAGTCCATGGGGCCATAATGTAATCCTAGTGGGCCACAATATAATCCTAGCCAACCTAACAATAATAATTTAAGGGCACAATAATAACAAAATGGGGGTTACAAGGGTACAATAATAACAATAAGGGGGTTACACTAACAACAATAAGGGACTATACTAGTCATATAGGGACCTAACACTGGACCACCATTCTTCTTGATGTCCATGTATTCTCTAATGTATATATGTGAAGGACAACTAGGTTAGGGATTGGGTTATTTACCCTAACCCTTCACCTAACAGTCTTCCACTAATAATGTTGGTTTCTACCATTACATAGTTAACTATAACAATATTGCAGCTTTGAAATATTTGTAAACATTACTATTTAATCATTCTTATCCCTTAGTAGAATTATTAGCATAGTGTAATATATCTGTATAATGATAAGGGTTTGGAAGAGTAAATGTTTTCTTTCTGAAATATATAATACTCTGTTTTTTTTTTTTTTAAAGATATTATTTATAGTACATATAAGCTAAAATCTATGATTAGCTTCAATTTTCTGTTTTTCTAATATTCAATTCTGTTTTCTTGAAATACTGCTATGGTTTTCTAGAAACTCTTGAATTCTTTTATATCAGTATTTTATTGGAAAGAATCATCACAGTAAATTTATTCTATGTGTAATTTCATATAGTAACAAAGAAGAGTAATATTGCTAGTGTATAAAATAATTGAAAATATAGCATCTTATACACTATTGTTTCCATCATCCTGATAAGTATTTCTAACAAATAAGAATTTACATGAAACTATCAAGTTTAGTTCTGCATGTATACTCATCTGAATGTAAATTATTCAGCTATGGTCCTCTCAACCTTCAAGTGAGGCTATTATGTCGTCCTTAACCCCATGCTCCAAACCGATTGGTTCAAGTTAACAGTGGAAAATAAATCTTTCTGCTGTGAGCTCAAGACAACCAGTCCAATCATAACCAGAAGTTTCAGGAAATTTCTAAGTGTAATCCCACTGGTTAATACCAGCTCAAGAATTTCTCACTCTTTCCTTTTTCCATTCACAGAACCCCTACTCCTCTCTGGAATCAGTCCTTTATCCTAGAGGAGTATGCAACTGTTTCTAACTATTCCCAACCTCTTTTCAGTTCTTGGAAACATTTACCATCAACTTTTTACTTTTCTTGTCTAGCTATTTTTCATAACAATTTTTTTATTAAAATAACATTAAATGTCTCAATATTCTCATTTAAAAACAACAATTTAATTACTTAACTAGTAATTCAGCTAGTTAGCAATAATGTAGTTGTCATCACTCCCCCCGTGGAAGTAAAATCGTCCTCGGTGTTTCATTTTGACTCTGAAAAGAGTTCTGGGTAAGCCTTCCGCATGAAACGTTCATCCTCCCAAGTAGCTTCATCCGAGTTGAAGTGCTTCCATCGCACTTTCACCTGGGTGATAGCTTGCTTACAAAGCATGATTTCCCTTTGGTCAATTATGCGTTGCGGCTCGACCAAGAACTCTCTATCCGGTTCTACCTGAAACAATAACAATTTTCAGGTCAATTTCTTGCATAGGAAAATGCATTAAAATTTAGGATTTCATTACTATCCTACCTCTATATGCTGTCAATTAATTACATGCTTCGAATCATGTACATAACGCTTCAACAGAGACACATGAAATACATTGTGTACTCGGTTATTGCTGGCTAGTGCTAGCCGATAGGCTACAGGTCCTACCCTCTCCAAAATCTCAAAGGGTCCATAGAATCAGGAAGCCAATTTGGCACAAGAGGCCCACTGCAAAGTACTCCTTTTTGGCTTAATCCTTACGTACACATGATCTCCTATTGTGAACTCACGATAATATCTTTTTCTATCTGCATAGATCTTATGTCGATCTTGTGCAGCCTTCAAATTTTATCTTATTTTCCTCACCTCTGCTTCCATTTCCGCAAGAATTTCAGGTCCTAACATTAGCTTTGTCTCTGGGCTACTCCAATTTATGGGTGTGCGTTACTGTCTCCCATACAAGGCCTCGAAAGGACTCATTTTAAGAGATTCCTGATAACCGTTGTTGTAAGCAAATTCAACAAGGTGTAGGTACACTTCCCACTTAGCTGGCTGCTTCATCACATACATGCGCAACATGTCTTCCAGAACTTGTTTCACTCGCTCTGTTTGACCATCAGTCTAGGGGTGATAAGCAGTACTGAAGTTTATTTGCGTACCCAATCCTGAAAAAAAGTCTTCTAAAAAGAAGAAGTAAACTTAACATCTCGATCTAAAATGACAGTCTTTGGAATTCCATGTAATCTAAAAATTTCCTTTATGAAAATGTCTGCTATTTATACAGTCTTATAAGTAGACTGTACGGGTATAAAATGTGCATATTTACTCAATCTGTCCACCACAACCATTATAGAATCATTTTGTCTTTTCATCCTTGGTAATCCTGTGATGAAGTCTAGAGATATGACCTCCCATTTCCATTCAAGTATAGGTATGGGCTGCAACAATCCTATAGGATGTTGATGCTCTACCTTCACCTGTTGACATTATAAACACTTACTTAAGTACTCAACAATGTTCTTTCGCATACCAGGCTAGAAAAATACCTTTCTAATTGCGGTCAACATCTTCTGGTAACCTGGATGGCCTGCATAGTTGTTGCAATGACCTTCATTCATTATTAGCTCTTTCAGGTCCAATCAGTTAGGCACATATACCTTACCCTTGAAGGTTAACATTTGGTCTTCATTTATCCCATACTCAGATGTGCTTCCATGCTTTTTTCTTTCTTCCATTTGATGCCACAAAAATTGGTACTCAGGATGTTTTTGTGCTTCTCTCTTTACTTGCTCTAAAAATCTATTTTCCAGCTGATTGTAATATAGCTCATATATACCATGTAATTTTCTACTTAATGCATCAGCTACTCGATTTTATTTTCCTTTGACATGCTGAATATCCATGTTAAACTCACTTAGGAAGGCATTCCATCTTGCCTGTCTTGAGTTCAAATCTGCTTGCTTGAAGTAACTCGTCAAGCTACTATGATCTGTTTTTAATACAAACTTTTATTCCAGCAAGTAGTGTCTCCATACTCGGAGCGCATGAATTACTGTTTTCAATTCCAAATCATATGCAGAGTATCTTTGCTCATGATCCTTCAACTTTCTAGATTCATAAGCTACTACTTTGCCTTCCTTAGGCAGGACTGCACCAACTCCTTCTTTACTTGCGTCCGTACATACTTCAAAGTCTTTGTTGGGGTCAGCTACCCTTAACATAGGAGCTGTAGTAAATAGTTTTTTGAGCCTTTCAAAACTCCTTTGGAATTCCATGATCCACCTGAAAACTTTTCCTTTCCTCTACAAGGAAGTAACAGGGAAAGCAATTATGGAAAAACCTTCGATAGTATCCAGCTAGCCCCATAAAGGATATAATATATGCCATGTTCTGAGGGACTTTCCATTCCATAATTTTTTTGATCTTTTTAGGATCAACAAAAATTCCCTCAGTAGAAATAACGTGTCCCAAATATTGGATTTATGATTTAAAGAAATCACACTTACTAAACTTTGCGTAAAACCGATGTTTTCTTAGTAATTCTAACACAATCCTCAAATGTTCTTTATGCTCTTCCTGGTTCTTGGAATAGATTAAGATATCATCTATGAAGATAAGCACAAAGTTATCTAGAAAAGGATGGAAGATCCCATGCATTAACCTCATAAAGGTTGCTGGTGCATTGGTTAACCCAAAGGGTAACACTACAAACTCGTAGTGACCATACGTTGTACGAAATGTTGTCTTGCAAATGTCTTCTTCCTTGATTCAAATTTGGTGATAGCCCGATCTCAAATCTATCTTGGAAAACACCGTGGACCCTTTTACTTGATAGAATAGGTCATAAACTCTTGGTAAATGGTACTTATTCTTGATTGTTAATTTGTTGAGCTACCTGTAATGCATGCACATCCACATGGTCCCATATTTCTTTTTCACGAACAAAATGGGTGCTCCCCAAGGTGACACACTTGGGCATATATAACCTTTATCCAACAGTTCCTGCAACTGCATCTTCAGCTCTGTTAATTCCAGCACACTCATTCTATAAGGAGCCCTTGACACAGGAGAAGCTCCACGTAATAATTCTATAGTAAAATAAATGTCTCTTTTTGGTGGTAAACCAAGAATATTTTCTGGAAAAACATCCAGAAATTCTTGCACTACTGGTATATTTTCCACTGTAAGCGATTTCTCCTTAGAATTTGCATATCCCACCTGAATAGCATATAGATGGCACCCCTTCCTTATACACTTATTCAATTGGGATGTTGTTATTGGGTGCAACTGCAATGGTTTCTTGATTCCCTGGATTTCCTTTCGGGTTCCATCATGCATTTTGTAATAAATAACTTTCTCCTTATAGTCTACTAGGGTCCAATTCTTTTCCAGCCAGTCCATGCCCAATAAGACATCGTAGGATCCTAAAGGTAAAATATTCAGATCTACTTGAAACTGTTAATTAGAAATTTCTAATAAGAAATTTCTAATATACAGTTTGGGATTTTAGCAGTCACTTTACACTTTGCCCTTGTGGCTAGCTGCACTAGCCAAGAACTTTTAAATTTCTGATCTTTCATTTTACACAACTCTACCACCCTGGGGCTAATATAGCTCAGACTTGTGCCTGGATCTACTAAAATAGAAACAGATTGAGTTAGTATTTTACCTTCTAGCTCAATTATCGTGGGCTGATAATCGATTGTCGGCCCTCCAATGACACATTAATATGGGGGATGTTTCGTGCTACACCACCCACAGTAGAAGCTTCCTGCAAATTTGCTACAGCATCACTTCTTGTTCGCTATGGGAAGTTTTTTTAGTAATGCGCTTCACCACAACCCGAGCATTGTAAAGGTGGCTTGGTTACCTGCCCTTGATCAGGCTTGCTAGATGCTTCTATAGGCTTTTTGTCTGCTAACCATCTAGTCCTCTGATGATTTCTTCCAAACTGTTTGCTGCCAGGATTTCATGTAGAATTCTTAAAGTTGCCACTTTTGGCACCCTTGAAATTTGAATTACTTCTTTGTCCTTTCTTTGGCTTCCAAGTCTTGCCAACCTCCCCTTTCGCCTTAGACTATTGATAGCACATTTGAGCATTACGAATGGCTTCATCCATAGTCCGAGGATTTACAAATTATATTCTTTCTTTCATGTGTGTTGGAAAAATACTCAAAAATCTCTACACCTTAGCCTTCTCTTCTCGAAGGTATGGAACATAGCGTAGTAAGGAGGTAAACTTAGTAATATAATCATCCATGGTCATCTGTCCCAGCTTTAGATCATGAAATTCTTTAGCCTTTTCGTCATAAAATCTTTCAGTCAGGTACTTGTCCTTGAAGTATTGCTAGAACGATTCCCAAGTGACATCTTGTTCTTCAATACTACGTATATTCTTCACCTCCTCCCACCATAGAGTGGCTTTCTCTCTTAGTTGGTAGATTGCTAATCTGGCCTTTAGGTTGCTATTATATTCATACACCTGAAAATACTTATTCATATTTATTAACCATGCCTCTGCCACCTCCTCAGCCTCACCATCAAATGTTGGTGGTTTTATTTTACAAAATTCTCCTTGAAGTTCTACTTTCTATCTCTTGACTTCTTGCAGATCAGACAAGTTTCCAGATTCTACCTCGTTAAAATTTTTATTCTTACTTTGCTGAGAGGGTCTCCTTTCCACCCTTTTGGTAGTGTTATTTCCTATTTGCTGCTCATTTTCTTCCTACACACCTCTATCAATACCGGGGTGTTCCACCTCCTAGTTTTGTTTATCTGACAGAATTTTTAAAATCTTTTCCTAGTCTTGCAGTAATCGCTCATTATCTTTTCAAACACGCACCATCTCCTCCTGTAGCTATTGAACAATATTCAATAGGAAATTGGTTTGGTGATGTTGTTCTTCTAACAACCTACTATTTTTCTGCTACTGTTCAACACTTAGTTGGACCCACATCTCTGGGTTCATCACTGGTTGAACTTGGGGTTCCCCTATGTCTTGAGGGGGCTACATCGGAGTTCCTCTTCTCATAGTGTTTTCTGCTAGAAGGCTAAATTCTTTTCTCTATGCATCATTTACATACAGATTCATCGTTAGTTCACCTTGAGGGTCCTAGCATATGAATGGTGCTCTGATATCACTTGTCACAACCATCACAAACCTCATAATTTTTTTTTTTATCCTTCATAACTTATCATATAGTAATTATTCAAACTATGCCATGTAACCATATAAAATATGCTTGCAAATCTAATATAACAGATGTGTTCATATAATCATTCAACGATGTGTTGATTTTGGCATTTCTATGGTTCTTATATATATATATATATATATATATATATATATATATATATATATATATATATATATATATATATATATCAATAGAAATATATATATGTCAATCAACACAAAACTTCAGAATATGTTTATCGAAGCATAATAGAAATATATATATATATATATATATATTAATCAACACAAAACATTGGAATAATTTTATCGAACCATATGGATTTAATGCTCCTCCGCCACACTTGTCATTTCATTTTAATGCGAACTTAGTTGTTTAGACTGGAATTTATGCACATTGATACGCATTCGGAATTCTTTGTGACACTTGTCCAGTGTATACAACATGCAATGATCATGAGGTTGCTACAATCATTCTACGTTGTTGATTGAATGCATTTGGATCGATGAAAACTGGCCGAGGCGAGAAATGGGCCTTGGCAATCCCGCCAAGCTCTATCTTCATGCACTTGGCTATTCTGCATGTCATTTTCCTTTGGTGAAGTGTTGGTTCATTGGGGTTTGCTCCACCATTATGTCAATTCTCTGTTTCAAATTTTGACTTGGTTGCCCATGGCAGCGTTGAGCCCGATTTAGAAATTGCAGGAGGTTTTCCTCTTATAAACAGGTTGACTAAGGAGGTTTTCCCACCATGCTCTGTTTCACCCAGTCACCGCTTCAGCTATGTCTTCAGGTTACTTCTTTTACCCCTGTATTATTTGTTTCGATTTCCAAAACCTATGTTTCTGTTTTACTCGTTTAACTTGGGTTGGATGCTAAAATGATATGGATATCTTATCCCCTTTTCTACTATGTGATACAGGCTCATGAGGTTAATAGCCACCAGTTTTCTCTGGCGCTCTCTTCAGGTAAACTTATTGAAAAACAGGGTTTATCATTTCTTCAAGTTCAAAACTATGTAACCATAATGTAATCTAATCATTTCGGTTCGATTTGTTTTGGCAGGTAAGGCTTTCGAAGCCTTGTACCAATTTTTCTATTTTGTGGAAATATTTTCAGTTGCAAGGTTCAACAATCCACTTATCCCACTCAATATTTCATCCGGTATGCTCGAGGGTTTCACCGCCTTGCCCAATCAGCCCCCAGGATGCATTATGCACACAAGCTCTGTTGAATGGCCTCGACCGCCGAGTAATTTTTTCAAAAAATTTATGGTTCCTTACAGGAACATTGCTATGATATTTTTCTATTGGAACTAAATGAACAATAAGCTACGGGACTGTAACTATTTTTAAAAGGGTTTTTGGTTTGTAATAATTCCCGGATTGATACTACAGAGCGGAGTTTCTGGGTTTATCCCGAATGTTTTTAGAACAGGAGAGCAGCTGCAATTTAGCTCTGTTTTCTTCCTTCTTGACATATAACTTTGTTAAATAGAATCTGTGTGTAATTTTCTTGAAGTTTGACAATGTTCTTTGATGCATTTACTGGCTTGTCTATTTGTTTTCAAAGTCGAATATGACTTACCTTCACTGCTGTTTACTACGGCTCACATTTACAAAGCTATTTCATGTAATTATTTACTTGGATAAACCCTAGATTAATGCTTCTTAGATATGCATAAAATCTTAATATGCATCATATGAATATGTTTATTTTGTATGAAACACGTTATACTTTCTTTCTTTGTTTTCTCCAAGGTGTCCGGACCACCATTCTTCTTGATGTCCTTGTATTTTCTAATGTATATATGTGAAGCACAACTAGGTTAGGGATTGGGTTATTTACCCTAACCCTTCATCTGACAGTCTTCCACTAATAATGTTGGTTTCTACTATTACATACTTAACTATAATAGTATTTCAGCTTTGAAATATTTGTAAGCATTACTATTAATCATTCTTATCCCTTAGTAGAATTATTAGCATAGTGTAATCTATCTGTATAATGATAAGGATTTGGAACAGTAAATGTTTTCTTTCTGCAATATATAGTACTCTGTTTTCTTTTTTTTTAAGATAGTATTGATAGTACATATAAGCTAAAATCTATGATTAGCTTCATTTTTCTGTTTTTCTTATATTCAATTCCGTTTTCTTGAAATATTGCTACGGTTTTCTAGAAACTCTTACATTATTTCATATCAGTATTTTATTGGAAAGAATCATCACAGTAATTTTATTCTGTGTGTAATTTCATCTAGTAACAGAGAAGATTAATATTGCTAGTGTATAAAATAATTGAAATATAGCAGCTTATACACTACTATTTCCATCATCCTGATAAGTATTTCTAACAAATAAGAATTTACATGAAACTATCAGGTTTAGTTCTGCATGTATACTCATCTGAATGTAAATTATTCAGCTGCGGCACTCCCAACCTTCAAGTGAGGCTATTACGCCCTCCTTTCCCCCGTGCTCCAAACTGATTGGTTCGAGTTAACAGTGAAAAATAAATCTTTCTGCTCTGACCTCAGGACACCCATTCCAGTCAAAACCAGAAGTTTCAGGAAATTTCTGAGTGTAATCCCACTGGTTAATACCAGCTCAAGAATTTCTCACTCTTTCCTTTTTCCATTCACAAAACCCCTACTCCTCTCTGGAATCAGTCCTTTATCCTAGAAGAGTAGGTAATTGTTTCTAACTGTTCCCAACCTCTTTTTAGTTCCTGGAAACATTTACCATCAGATTTTTACTTTTCTTGTCCAGTTATTTTTCATAATAGTTTTTTTTATTAAAATAGCATTAAATGTTTCAGTAATAGCATTAAATTAATTAACTAGTAATTCAGCTAGTTAGCAATAATGTAGCTGTCACACGTCCAAAATATGTTTCAAGGAAATATCATACTGATGTTATTCATACTCTAATTATCTGATTTGTTTGTTTTTGTATCAACTGAATTTCCTGTTCAAAATTCCTGATCAATTAAATTAGCACTACAGAGACTTTTTGATCCTGTTATATCTAGGGAGTCCTTGACATCATCAACAAATTTATTTTACTAAGGGAGTGTAATCAATATGAAGTTCATAACTTCTTAGAATTTTCATGCCATTCCATCTCTTCAGGAGATTTAGGTTTCCTTCCCTATCAAATAGGCTATTCCAGTAAGGAATTACAAGAAATTACTGATGGTTTCAACTTTTTTTGTGTTTTTTTGTTGGGATAAAATCACTTAGGTAAAACTGGTCAAAAAGGTGTCCCCTCCAAGGATATGGATTCCAAATTTAAATTTTTAAAGAAAATATAGTTTAATTTTTCAGGATCTGCATGTCATCCTTCCTTTAAGAGGCTTCTGAGTCAGCTTTCCCAACAACTCATAATCTGTAAGTTGAACCAAGAATTCACAATCATCTAAATGGGATTCTAGAATCTAAGTCATATTAAAGGGTATCCCTATCGAGGCTATGAAATCTTGCGAGTAGAAAAGGAAATTCCCATGGTATTGAAGTTAAAACTATATCGCCAAATTGGTTATCCACTCTACCTTTTCAATCTTTTGGTTACTGGATTCTCCAAAAATTTATATTTATTTTTCTTATAAAGTTTTTTTTTTCTATTTTAATTTTAATATGTATTTATGAATATTTAATTGTATTAAAGAAGGGCTACAACAATCATTCTCATATTATTTTGGGAATTTACTTTAAATCATCTGATCTATGTCCTTTTCTCGAATTTATTTGAAGTCAGAGATAATTGGTTCATCCAGTGAGTTGCCAATTGTTGGTATCCCAATTGAATCCCCTCTCATTCTCAAAATGATATGGGCCCCTTTCTTCTTATTCACATTTTTCTTTGATTTTTGTAATTGGAACTTGGAATATTTATTCAAATATGGATTTTATGAAGACATTTTATTTGTGATTGGCATATGGTTCTAATTAAAATATGATGTTTGTATTGATTTGTGGGTCTCTCGTCATTTGTTTTAATTTTGTAGCAGTTAAGTAACCTATTCTTCTAGGTTACCTATGTGGTTACAAGTCTTAAAATACCTTGATTGTCACTTGATATGGAAATCACTACTTTAGTTTGAGTATATATACTCCTATATTATTGATTCATGTAAATATTTTTTATGTTATATTCGTATGGGTTTTGTGAATTTTAATTGACTTTCTTGCAATATAGCGATATGGATAAAGATTCTAGGCATAAATATGATTGTCTTGATAGTTTCTAAAGGTTGTTAGCTATGTTTAATATACATGTTGGAATGATATGGTTTTTTATAGTGACTTAAGATGTTATATGGTTCAAACCTTGTCACCCTTTCATAGTATTTCTTAACATTGAATCTTTTGATCAATTCACCTACCTATACCTTGCTTTGATTACCATCATAATCATTAATATGACCTTCAGTTCCCTATGCCATTGAGTGTTATATCAAAACTTTGAGATATGTTGTACCGCGAAACAATATGTGTCAATCGAGATTGGATTCAGGGAGATTTACTTGAATAAAATATTATTGATCCTACTGACTTAGGAGGACAAATATGAATTTATTCTTATGGTCTTTTCCATATGTTACTATCACGCACTGTTACCCCAATCCTATATTTCGAGTCATGGTATAAACATTGTTGTCACCATTATTTCTTAGTATGCCTAACCTATCCGACCAACCAATTTTTGACTTAGGGAACTTTTGTCTCTTGTGTGTTCATTTCGCTACTCAGGTTCTCCTTGAGTGTTTTGCAAAAAATTAGGGTTTTAAACTTTCCATTTTTTTCATACACCCTTCTGAGTCAAAACCTTGTCGAATTTTATTAAGAAATTTACCATGGCGCCATTAATTTGAATCAAACGCATTGGATTTGATATCATTGAAACTTATGATGAATATGTACCAATTCTTCAAAGTGTTGGGTGGTGGAAGTTCCTACAATTGTTTCAATGCTACAATGAACGAGTAGTCTGAGCCTTTGCAATCACTTTCGATGGAAAGAAAGTGACACTCAAAGAGTTATAACTCCATGTGGGTGTCATGTTCATCGCAGAGGAAAATTATCTGCCTATAAAAGGAGAAAAGTGGTCAAAAAAGTGTCTCAATCAAGATATTCCATGGAAGAAATTCCTTGTCAATAAAAATTGTAGTTATGACATCAAAGATATGCCCATTTCCTTTTTAAATACTAAGTGGTAGGATAAATTTATTTTCCTATGTCGTTACATTACCTGTAAGGGTTTTTATCGTCTAGTATTCATTTACCATGTACGTCTTATAATGGTATTCCTTTTCCATGGGTTAAACCTCCCATAGTTTTAGTATAGAAGCTTAGCCAAGATGGCTAAATCTTACAAGGCTTAGCAGAAAAAACCTAACATGTATTTGTTTCACCATGTATTTATTTTTATTTTTTTCAAACACTACTTAGTTAAGTGCGATTATGATTTGGATTCATTTCTTTCGTGGAATGAGTTCTAGAAGCCCCAGGCTTTTCAATAACAGGGTTCTTCCGTGAAATTTTCGCATATCTCTTCAACTGTCGATTTTATGCTGGCTAACAAGGATAATTATCAAGAGTTGTTAGATGTAAAACTAGGAAATGAATTTATCGTAACAAGGTAGTGAAAAATTATGTTACACCAACCCATGTCACTCGAAGCATGGCTAAAAATGTTGATCTGAATTCGAGGAAAAACATGTTTCCAAACCCTCACCTCACAGTTCTCAATCCAAATCTGCAGAACAAAACCTAGTTAGTAAGCCACATTATAAGGTCAAGGCTAAACAATTGGAAAGAAGAATTTCCAAGAATTGACGAAATAGGCATAAGAACGCTCCTATAAAGGAATTTTTTGTGATCTATATCTAAAAACTTGAAGGTTTGATGAAATGTGAAAGTAAATTTTTATGTCTTTTAGGAAATTAGTAAATTTGTAAAATCACATAAATTAATGGTTTTTAACTAAGTTTGCAGCATAAAAATAGATACAATAACACCATATACAGTAACACAAGACAAAAAAATGATGAATGAGTTCACCCCTCCTAGGCTACATCTCTTGGTCCAACTTCCAATGTTGGGCCTCTTTCATTAAGTGCTCAAATATGTGATTACATAGATTTTTAATGCAAGTCTCCAATGGCTCTAAAATAGTTGAAAACCCTAAGATGGGCTCTTGTTGGGCTCAATTTGGCCAAAAAATAAAGAAGTTATGGTCTAGAGAAGTTTTGTTACTAATTGATCTACAAATTACATTGATCTTCTAACCATTCTACGAATCCTCCATTTTTGAAACTATCGAGTGAAAATTTTGCCTAGCGTCGATTATATTCACGTCGGATTGGGGAAAAAATGTTTCTCCCTTTAATTTCCCAATGACCCCCCTATGAGCGGATAAGATTGGGCCAAGCACCCTCTTTTATGTCGTTGGATCCGATTTAGGGCCATAAATATGCACCATCCAAGTAACTTCATGTCCGAACTATGGTAATGTTATATGCTACTGGGGTTCATTTCAAATTTTAGTGCCACAACATAACCCGCACACATGGTAAGGTTTATGTGCCACCGTGGTTGGGTTTACATGTCACTAGGGTATACCAAACTCTAGACCCGACTGTTGTTTCTTTGTTAACTAGGCCTTTGGGCCAGGGTTAAGCGTGAGCCCTCGGCCCCCTACCTATGGTCTCATGAGCGTGGGGTGACCAGGGGCCAGGGATTAACCCTGACCCCATCCCCCAAATGCTAACCTCTGAAACTTTATATACCACTTATGACCATAGTATAATAAGTTCCACCTAGTGGCATGGAAGTAGGACCTTATGTTTCCCAACCACAGGTCGCGTGTTCAACTCACTCGGAGGCAGTTTGGCCCATAAAAAAATTTTAATGCACTATTGGGAGGCCACGTGTCTTCCCTCCATTGACCCACGTGGCTCCCACCTATTGGAACAAAAAACCACAATTTAAACCAATCAAATCACAACAACAATGAACCAAAATGGATAGGCCTCTTGGTAGCCTGCCATTAGCCCTAGAAATATAGTCAACCTACCTAGTTAGTGTACGAATTGCACAGTCAACATACCTGCATCTAACCTGCAATTTTGTTTTAGTTATTAGGAAAATGAATAACGCGATATCAGGAGCATACGATATTAGTTTTGAGCGATTAAAGTTGCGTTGGATTCAAGGCAACGAGATATACATTTTGTCACTAGTTTCGAGCACTTTTGAACACTTTAGTTTTGAGCACTTTACTGATCCACTGAATCATTCCTCCCCACTGGAAGCTTTTGTACCTCCAAAATATCATTTTCAGTCAGCAAACAGATGAGGGTATAGTTCCCTCACCCTTCCAATCTCAATCCATTTTTTGTTACTTGGATTTTTACCTTTGAGCCCCACATGAAGGTACTCCACGTTCCCTCGATTTGAAGTTCCTATGTTCCTGTCAAGGATGGTGTCTTGTTGCAATTATTCAAGATATTTAGAAGAGAAATATTCAATTGAAAGAATCTAAATATTCTCTCCTTGATATTCAATCAAAGGAGGCTCATACAATCTCAAAATTTTCAACATTAACAACTGCATAGATTTGCATAAATGGAGGAAAATCTAACTTGAAGGCATTATTTCTAATATTCTATAAAATATTGAATGGACCATATATGATTGGTTTAATATTTTTACCTTCTCCTTGGATTCTTCCCTTTCTAATGTGAAGCCAAACTTCATCTCCCACTTGAAAAATGTGATCGATACAATGCTTATCATGTCTTGTCTTGTATTTGGCTTGACTCTTTTCCAATTGTTGTTGAACCATATGATGCACCAACTACACTTGTTCAATTAATCTCTTGGTCTTATCTATGTCACTATGTCCACGAATAGAAACATATTTCCCAAAGATAAAATCTAGAGTAGATTTCGATAAGTATCCCAAGCATGCATCAAATGGCGATGTTTGAGTAGATGAATGCTTGGCTCGGTTTTAAGCATGTTGAATGTAGTGCAAATTTTCATCCCACAATTTAGGATGCTTGTTGTAATAACCACAAAGAAGGTGTATTATCGTTTTGTTCGCCACTTATATTTGGATATGTGTTTGTGGATGGAATTTTGTGCTATTTTTCAATTTGGTGTCCATGATTCCCCATAACCTTGAACAAAATTTCCCAACAAAGTGATAATATCGATCAGAAATAATAGATGTGGGAAACCCAAAATGCACCCATACCTTTTGAAATAACAACTTCAAAGTCTGGTCAGCTGCAACCTGCTTCTTACAAGGCATCAAAATACACACTTTTATGAAACGATCCACAACTACATAAATATAATCATGACCTTTCCTAGACATAGGTAGACCTCCCAAAAAATCTATGGAAACACTTTCCCAGGGATGAGAAGGAACCGAAAGTGGAGTATAAAATAAAAAATTTATATTGATAGGCTTACTAAAAACACATAAATAGCATCCTATTACATGTCGTGACACACTTTCAAGCATACGAGGCAAATAACAATACCTCTGTAATTGTGCCACTGTCTAGCCTACACCAAAATGGCCAAAAATCAAAGATGTGCTTCCCTTATGATGTTGACTCTTTCTCCCTATGGAATACATAGCTTGCCAAGATGATACAACAATTTATCATGTACATACTAATCTAATTCCTCTACTTGGTTACCTTGACACAAAGTTTCATATACATCCTTAAAATCCTCATCTAAAGCATAATGCCCAACATAGCTCTCACGCATGATAGAATTATGCTTAAGAATAATGGATGCACTAAAAATTGGCCTAAAAAGCATATCAATAACCTTGTTATAGATACATTTCTTATACCTTATCACCAAGTGTAATTTTTATAAAAAACCCCATCCATATGAAGTGCCTCATGTGTTGTAGCTTGGTTTGTGATTGCAAGTATTACAACGGTTGATGGTTAGTGTGTGTGACAATTTCCTTACCCATCAAGTAATGTTTCCATTTCTCACACTTTGCACCGAAGCATAAAATTCTTTGTCACATGTAGGATAGTTAATCATTGCACCATTAAAATTTTCATAATTAAAACAAATGGGCTTACCATGTTGCATCAAGACTAATCCCATGGCATAGTCACTTTCATCAGCTTGTATCTCAAATGATTATCTCAAATCTAGAATTGCAAGAACTAGTGCTATAATGATCCTTTCTTTTAATGAATCGAATGCTTTGTTGTTTTCCTCCCCACTGAAAAACTTATTTCACACATGTCAGTGCATGTAATGGATTTGCAACAGAAGAAAAGTTAAAAATTAACTTTCTCCAATATTGGGCCGCTCCCAAGAAGATCCTAACCTCTATTGTAGTCTTGGTTTTTGGCCAATTCAAAATGACTTTGACCTTTGAGGGATCTATCTTGAACTCACCCCCTCCAACAATATGACCCAAGTATACTAAAGAAGTTTTTCCAAATTCACATTTAGACATCTTTAAAAACAAATTTTCTTTCTTTAATACATCTGGTACTTGCCTAACATGCTTAACATGTTATTCATGAGTCTTGCTAAAATTCTGTATGTCATCTAAATACATTATCAAAAAATCATCAATAAAAGGCCTTAAAACATCATTCATAACTATCATGAATGTATTAGGAGCATTACAAAACCAAAATGGCATAACCAAACACTCAAACAAACCTTGCTTTGTCTTGAAGGTTGTCTTCCAAATTTCTCCTTTAGAAATCCTAATATGATGATAGCCACTCCTCAAGTCCAACTTAGTGAAATAAACAACATCTTTCAATTGATCAAGTAAATCATCAATTCAAGGAAGAGGGTAATGGTTCTTTACCGTAATTTTTTTCAATGTTCTAAAGCCCACACACATGCGCCATATACCATCCTTCTTTGGCACCAAACAAATAGGTGACTTGCATGCCGATGTGCTTGATTTGATGACCCCTTTATCAAAAAAATCTTGGATTTTTTTTCTTTATTTCTTCATTTTCCATGACTAAGATCCTCTACATGCCAATGTTTGGAAGAGGACAACCTTGTTGCAATTGGATCTAATGTTGGATTCCTCTTTTAGAAGGAAATCCTTTAGGCTCCTGAAACATCTCATCATAGGTGTTAACAACCTTAATCAAATCAAATTTTGAACTTGCATCACAACCTTGGAAGGCTTCATTCTCAACATAATTTTTGGGTTTGATCATCAAAAGTACAAATTCTTGCTTGAAATAACAAGCCTCTTTATTTGTCCAACATCCACAAGAGACAAATTTAATTTCTTGTGATGTGCTCTAACAATGTACTCAATCCCATCTTCAAACAAATGATACTTTTTCTCATGGCGATGAAAGATGGATTTTCTATAATAAAGATATGGGCTTCCCAAAAAATAATCACATATGTCAAGTGGAACTATATCAAGTTCTACCTCATCAATAAATTTTGCAGCGATGGCGAATTTCAGTTTGTATTTTCTTGTCACTTGCAATTTTGCATTGTCACATACCCTGTTGGAACACCTAATCCTCTACGGGTAGGTGTGGAATGCGAAAAGTCACAATGGAGTCCAAGTGACCTTGGAATGTGAAACCAAGAGTCACACCATTGTACTATAAATGTACATCTTTGTATAATGGAAAATAAGAAAGCCTCACGCTTATCCTTCATTGTGTGTTGAGTCTCTTGTGTGTGTGCTCATCTTCCTCATACACCATGTGTGTGCTTCAACAAGGTGTTTAACATGGTATCAAAGCGGGCGATTTCTGGCCCTGCTCCACTTTGAGTGAGCCATTTGTGTTTATGGCCTTTGCATATCTGCAAAATTGTTGACATTTTTGCAGCATCTAGAGAGTTTTTGCAGACATTTTGCAGCATTCCAGCATTGGTTTTAAGAAGAAGCAGCATTCATTGATTTTGCAGCATTCAGAAATTTATCTTGGAGAAGAGCAACATTTAAAATCCCAGCATTCAGCATTTGTTTTGAAGAAGAGCAGCAAGCAGCACTGCACATCTGAAGGTTTATTTTTTCTGCAATCTCTGCATTTTAAATTCCGCATTTAAAGAGCTGCTGGAAATTGTTTAAATTGAATTTCTGAAGAAGAAAAGTTCTGGGTTTTTGAAGTAAAAATTTCTGAGTTTTTATTGGAAAAATTCTGCGCCATTTCCTGAGAAAAATCTCTGCATTTTGTCCAATACTTTGCTACTGGAAAATTTCTGGGTCCTATTGACAATTTCTGGAATCTGTTGTGCTTAAAATTCTGCTGTCTCTGAGATTTCCTCTCTGCTCGCTGTCTTTCAAAAAAAAAAAAAAAAAAAAAACAGCAGAGAGAGGAGAGAAAGAGAAAGAAGACTTGAAAAGCAGAAAGGAAGAAGAAATGGCATAATGAGAAAATGACGAAATGACATGGACTGAATATATATAGAGAAATTTGTAGATTTCACATTGTGTGAATTGTGATTTTTGACATGAGAGTGATTTTTTGAAGATTTTTACATGAGAAGACAAGTTTGCCGTCATTGCAAACCAGTTATTTGAAGAAAATTCAGCTGCCTTAAAGGCCTTTTGCACAGTTGTTTTTGCTGCACATTTTTGCAGAAATATTCTATTGAGTTGACATTGTATTGCTTCTTCATAGTTGCAATCAGTATTTGAGTTGTTGGATTGTTGATTTCCCTCCATCATTTGAGGAGCACACCTTGTACTTTGGGAATTTCTTGAGTCATTTGTATTTGTTGTTGAATCACATTGTAAACGGGTGCATTCTCGGTTGAAGCCGACACCCTTTCATTTTTGAGCCTAAATTGTTGAAAATGGCCAAAATCAATGAGGCATTAATGTTGTTGAATGAACTCATTCATTCAAATGTTGATGATGTGATAAAAATGAGTAAGGATGCTCTATGTAACATTCAGAGTTGTTTGCTAGATGCACACGAAAAGATTGAGTTTTTGCAGTTGGAATCTCAGCTTCAGCAAGACGAACTTCAGCAAAAGAGTCACCATTCTGAACCTGTTTCTGTTCAGAACATTGTGAAAGACTCCCATCAGCAGCAAGTCAGCAAAGTTCTAGTTGATTCCCATTCAGTTCCTTGTACTAGAGCAGATTTACATGCAGATGCAGCAGTTCAACCTGCACTTCTCAAGCCCATCATCAGACCTTGGGAAGAGCTTGTCCACAACAAGCACCGAATTGGTCTTGGATATGACAAGGATGTGTCCTTTCATATTCCAGACTACACCAAGCCCATCATATTTCAGAGTGCCGGATTCATGTATGACAGTTCACCTGCAGCTGTTCCAGATCCTGTTCCACAACAACAACATCAGATTGAGAAATGCCAACACTGTGATCGAGTTGGCCACATGAAAGATCATTGTTTTGATCTTCATCCATGCAAGCACTGTGGTCGGCACACTCATTCTTCAGACAGATGCTTCAGAAACAAGCCTCCTACAAGAACCAAGATTCATCTTGGATGGATCGCTTCTTGGCAATGGGCATCAGCAGCCAAGAAGATGTTTATGTAGCATGTTAGAACATGTTCACGAATATTGAGCAAACTTGCAGTTGAGTTTTCACCATCATCTCACCTTGTCCCCGACAGGGGGGAAAATGGTGGTCATGTACAAGCTTCATACGTATCAAGCGAGCTCCGAGCCACAATCTCTCATTCCATGTTCGAGAGTTGCAGCTGCCAGCTCACAGCCCGAGCCACACCCACATTTCGATTCGGGAGATGTACCCAGCCACAGCCTGATGTCTATGAGCATACTCACAGGATAACCTAAAACCATCATCTTTGGTTGGTGGATAACCTAAAACCATCATTTTCGGTTGGTGGATAACCTAAAACCATCATCTTTGGTTGGTGGACAACCTAAAACCACCACAGGTCATAGACCTCCCTTCTTTTAGGTCGAAGGTCTCCCTTTTATGAGGGACAATTCCTCTAGCAGAAGCCTTCAGCTTCTTGCCAGTTTTGGAAGAGTTCCGGGAACTGCAACAAGTTTTGCGTTCCAGTGTTTGTGGTCATCCTAAAACCACCTCTTTTTTCCAACATTTTCAGAGAGTTGATTCAGCCAAGTGCTGCCATGTATACTTTGCAGATTTGTATTACAACTCTTTTCTTGGACTCACACATACCCCTTCGGATTAAGGGGGGATGTTGGAACACCTAATCCTACATGGGTAGGTGTGGAATGCGGAAAGTCACAATGGAGTCCAAGTGACCTTGGAATATGAAACCAAGAGTCACACCATTGTACTATAAATGTACATCTTTGTATAATGGAAAATAAGAAAGCCTCACGCTTATCCTTCATTGTGTGTTGAGTCTCTTGTGTGTGTGCTCATCTTCCTCATACACCATGTGTGTGCTTCAACATGGTATTTAACATACCCAACCCAAAGGATAAGGTTTAGGATGAGGAATGGTTTCCAAATTCAGTTTCTTGACAATGGTTTCTGAAATGAGGTTGGCTTGTTAGCCACTATCAAACAAAGTTTCTATTTTGTTATGTTTTGAGATAAATCTAATATGGAAAAGCTCTATTCTTTCCATATCATTTAGAGTTTCATTGAGATTACTAGAAGAACTAGAACTTGCAATAGATTCCTTACCTTTAAATCACATGGTTATGATATTTGTTTCATCTTGAGAATCAAATCGTAAATCATGTTGTGTATTTGCAACAATATTTTTGTTTTCTTTGTTGTTAAATTTTTTGGGTCTCATATCAGGATGAAGTTTCTAACAATGGTCTTCATCATGGCCTTCTTTTGAATAGTGTTTGCATGTGAGCTTTTCACTGTCTTTCTTAATGGAAGCATTCTTTTTCCCTTTCCCTTTTAATTTCCCCTTTCCTTTATCTCCACTCTTGAATGGATTTTTTCTGCCATCTTGGAGAAAATTCTTCCCTCTTGCTTCTAGATGAGTTTCCTGTACTCAAACTTCATCTAGATTTGTAGAGTTAAACATGAGAATTGTGTGTCTCAAGTAACTATGTAAACCCCCAATGTATTTTAGTAAAGTGTCTTGAGAAGATAAAGCTACACCCAAATTCAAAGTTCTTTCTATAAATTCTTGGGTATAACTTTGCACACTGTGACCCATTTATTGTCTAAAGTTTTTCCGCTCCATTATAGTTTTTTTCATGTATGCTAAAGGATAAAAGAGTTTTTTTAATTCATTTACAAAATCATTCCAAGAAGCTATAATATTAACTCTTTTCTTGAGATCCTCTTTACTTTTGGCTTCCCACGACATGAGTGCTGCACTTTCCAAACTTAGAGAAGAAAATTGAACCTTGGTCTCATCATCTTTGATCCTTTATATCCTGCAATACACTTCAAACTGATGAACCTAATTATCTAATTTCTTAGCATTTACCTTTCCAATATACATAGGCAATTCAAACTTTATGTCAAGTTTTAACAAAGGATTTTTACCATGTCCCTTTGGAGAATTTGGAGGTGTTTCTGAAGGGGTTGATGTAGAAGAATATGAGGGTGAGGATGGAGGTGAAGATGAAGGTGGATAAATTTGGAGATATAGGTAGTTTTTCACGATTCCCTCCATTTATTTTTGGAGGTTTGTCTCAATTTCCTCCATTTCCCTTTGGAGGATTTGATATTTCTCCTTGCAACCATGAGTTCCTTTCCTCATAAAGAAATTTCACCATTTCATCCATTTCAAAGAATGATTTTATGAAATTCTTCTCATCCTCAGACATATTGTTAGGGCCCCCTTCAAGTTCCATGACTAGTGAGGCTTTGGGTGAAACTTGAGGTGAAACTTGTGATAAATGTGTTCTCCTTGAACTAGCTTCAGGACTTGTTCCCAGAAGCTTTCCTTCTCCTCTTTTCATATTCAACCTTGTAAGCATCATAAAATACTTGCAACATAATTAAAACTCCAGAACAGGCAAAGAACCAAAGCTCTGATACCAAACTGATCTGTATTTGAATACTTGAAGGTTTGATGAAATGTGCAAGTAATTTTTTTACGTCTTTTAGGTAATTAGTCAATTTTCAAAAGCACATAAATTAATGGTTTTTAACTCAACTTTCAGCATAAAAATAGAGACAATAATACCATATATAGTAACACAAGACAACAAAATGATGGAGATTACCCCTCCTAGGCTGCATCTCATGGTCCAGTTTCCAATGTTGGGCCTCTTTCATTAAGTGCTCTAATATGTGATTACATGGATTTGTAGTCCTTAGAATGAAAAAATAATGTCTCCAATGGCTCCATAATAGTCAAAAACCCCAAGCTAGCCTCTTGTTGGGCTCAATTTGGTCAAAACCTGAAGAATTTATGCTCTAGAGAAGTTTTTTTGCTAACTGATCTACAAACTACACTAATTTGCTAACCATTCTATGAATCTAACATTTTTCCAACCATTGAGAAACAATTTCACCCGACACCGGTGATATTCACGCCGGATTTGGTGCAAAGTGTCACCCCCTTTAATTTCCCAATGACCCCCATGAGCGGATAAGATATGGCTACAAACCCTTTTTTCCATTATTGGATCCAGGTTTGGGCCATAAATTTATACCAGTCAATTAACTACGTCTTTGAATTGTGGCAATGTTATATGTTATCGCGATTAGTTTCAAATTTCTATGCCAAACCATAACCCACACTCATGGTAAGGTTTATGTGCGACCATGGTTGGGTTTACGTGTCACCGGGTTATACCAAACTCCAGACCCAAATGTGGTTGCTTCATTAACCGGGGCTTTAGTCCAGGGTTAAGCCTGAGCCCTTGACCACCTGCCGGTGGTCTCGTTGGTATGGGGTGACCGAGGATCAGGGCTTAACCCCGAGCCCATCCCCCAAACACCAACCTCCGAAACTTAACCATAGTATAATAACTTCCACTTGGTGGCATGGTAGTAAGGCGTTGTGTTTCCCAACCACAAGTCGCATCTTTGACTAACCTAGGGTAATTTCAACCCATAACACAATTTTAATGCACCATTGAGAGGCCACGTGGCTGCTCTCCATTGGCCCACATGGCTTCCACCTATTCGACCACAAAAACACAATTTCAACCAATAAAATCGCAACAACGACGAACCAATATGAAGAGGCCACTTGACAGCCTGGCATTGGCCCTAGAAATACAGTCAACCTGCCCAGATAGCGTACCTACATCCAACCTGCAATTTTTTTTAGATGTTTAGGAAATGATCAGAACACGATATCGATTTTGAGAGATTAAAGTTGTGTTAGATTGAAGACAATGATATCTATGTTTTGACACCGATTTTGAGCACTTTTGAACACTTTGAAGAACTTTATTGATCCACTAGATCAGTTTGTCGATTTGGAAGTTCCGTTCAAGACTTCATAAAAAAATCCAAATATTAGGCTAAAGATTGTGTATATCACGGTAAATTTGAGCTTAATGCCAATAACAACACCGAGAAAACTCCTCAAATTCCTTCTAATTCCAACCCTGCTTTGTTGGACCTATATTAGCAACAATAATTCCTATTCACTATACCACACTTGAGTAGTCATATTAATCACTAATTGCAAGAGAATGAACAACTCAGAGCCCATTTGAAATAAATTCAAAACAATGATAAACAATCTGAAACAAAAGTTATCCAAAGATACTCAAATAATAATTAAATATTCAAATTTGAAGGTTAATATTTCTCCATATGTGAATCATCCTTAATGTGGAATATGTTTGTTTAACTCCCAAATGGTATTTTTCATGTATGTTTTAGCTTTATTTCACACTACTAAGTTTAGGACGGTTGATTTTGTAGCACCCAAATATTTGTTTTGATTATAGGTAGTTAATTTCATATTTTTTGGTTGACATGATGATTATCTAGTAACATTGGTCTAGATGGAGCTGATGGTGAACGTACTTTTTAGTTGTGCAAGTATTACTTGTCAGTATTTTTTATGATTTTTTTTTTTATAAGTTATTATATGGCGAAAAAGTTGAACAAAAAATATTATGTAATTTTTGTAAAAAATATTTATAGTTTCTAAATTCATTTTTAGATTACTAGATGCTCTTAGTCTATATAAAACTTGGGAACCTGAACAATTTAGGGGGGTTGGCACTTAGACTTGCTCACTTTCATAAATTCTCTTTTTTGGGTATGGCGTTGTACCTCTTTTGAATCTGCCCTCTTTTCCTTTTCTTTTCTTTTCTTTTTTTTGTATTTTCATTTTTTCAAAACATTCTAAGAATAAAATATGCTCAAAGGCTGAGCTTATTTGTGCCTAGCTATCCTAATCTAACTTTACATATGATGTACTTTTATCAGGCGAACTCTATTTTCTAGTATAGCCAATCAATTAAGTGACTAGATAATTTATTTTTATTGCACCTCTTAGGTATGCTGGTAGGCCACTCCCACTTTGTCTTTTGATGAATAGTAGCACTCCAAATTTCCTTTAAGCTCTGCCACAAACTGTCCCTGTCATGATTTATTCCCTTCTTAAAATTTTCTAAGGAAACAGCAAAGGGGTCCTCGAATAATAACTAGCATAGAGGATTCGAGAAATAGACCTCATTTAGGATTACTCCATCCTTCTCTTGAATAACCTTAGGATCCTTTTCAAAAATAATCTCTTCTCCTTCTTTATGAATATTTGATTTGACAGCTTTAGAATGAAATGTTATGCTCCTTTCAAGCAATCTTGGTATGCCTTGATTGAGTGAGCTGATTTCTGTTTGAGAGCCATAACCCTTATGAGTAGGAGCATCCCCTGGCATCAGGTTTTCTTGAGAAGGTAGTCTAGCATCAACATCAATATGTTTTATAGCTTCTGTATGAGAAAAGGAATCAGCAGATAGGTCAGCAGTAGAACATATAGATATATCCTCTTTACATAAAGATTTGGAAGTTGGCTGCATGTTTAGGATCTGCTTATTTTCTTCTTCAGTTAAAAGGGGAGGTGTCTTTCTCTTTCTCTAGATAGAATCATGACGTTTTTCTTCATTTTGCGATTGCTCATAGGGTTGAATGTTTTCTTGAGGAGGTATTCTAATTTTAACAACAACATGTTCCTTTGTTTCTTTATGAGTATTTTCTTTAGTAGGTAAGGCAGTAGTGGATAATATCTGATTTATTTCCTTTTCAGTTAAAGGAGGAGGCCTTTTCTATTTTCTTTGGATTGGGCAACAATTGCTTTCCAATTTTTGTGGAAGTTGATCTTGTGGCTGAATGTCCTCTTGTTTCTTTACAAAAAGGGACAAATGGATTTTTATTTGTTTCAACCTTTTCAAAGAGATCTTGTGGATCCTCTCTTATTTTTTGATGGATTTCATCCTTGATCAACTCTTCTTGGCCATATTGACGGTTAATTTGGTAAGAAATGTATGGATCTCCTCTAACAGATCCTCATTATGCCAATTTCCTAAATCTTCATCCATGCTAACAAGGTGTTGTATGATATCTTCAGATTGATCACAACAATTTTTAGCTAAGGATAAAGATGGACAATATCGTATATAGTGTTTGTAAAATACCTTGTGGAAATCCTTTAAAGAAAACAAGATGCCAGGTTCTAGCCATTCATACCAATTTCTTGCATTACCTTCTAATGTTGCCATGAACATTTTCATAAGGTAGTCCTCATTCCATTCAACCTTTAACCTCCATACATGTATATGAAAATTGATGAAATGTAACAAGGGGTCATCAACTTTTTCATCTTGAAAGATAGGTAGGTTTTTTAACCAATTTATTTCAGGAATTTTGTGTGGGAATCCAAGGATATGATCCCTACTCATTGGGGCATATCTTCATTGTATTCTTGGATCCATGTTTGTAAATAAAAAATGGTGACTAAATCTTTTCAGCCAGTCTAGAGTTCTCTACCAGTGGAGTCTTTAGGTCTATTGAGAGTTATGGAGTCGCCAGGTGGAGGGTTTCAACTTTTTTTTCCACCATCAGGATGATTGGGATTGCTTAATGCATTCCCAGAGGAGTTTACAAGGACTGGTAAAGTAATAGGCCTACTGGAGGCCAATGGAGTCACCAGGTGGAAATTTTTAGCTCTTTTGGAGGTAAAATATTCTATGGTCCACCACCAAAGTTTATTATGAAACCAATCTGAAATGTTTTGGGGGTTTTCTAATTTTATATGGTTATTGAAGGACTTAGTGAATCTACAAGAGCTTTCTAGGCTATTATGTACTCAGAGGTCCCACCGTGATCGCCATTATGTTGGTGTGAGCAGCGGGATAAATCCACAAGATAGTACTCTTAAGGGTTTTTTGAAAGGTTTAGGGAAGTCTAAGTTTTTTTTATCACTCGGAGTCCCACCGTGATTGCCATTATGTTAGCTCCTCGTAATTTTCTATATTTATTGAGATACAAATTGAAAACGGTAACATCAAACCAAGCTTTGGAATCCAAGGACTTAGCCTTCCTGGATTCGGAGAGGGATCTCTCGATGTGTGCAAAGATATGTCTTGTTTACTGATTAGGGTTGATTTTAGGCTAGATGTTAAGTGAAAGGTATTTTGATTGTTTTTTGGTTGGGTATGATACTTTGATAGATTTTAGATAGGAAACATGGAAGATTGTTAAGTCATTGGGAAATGGAGTCTAACAAGGTCCAGATAAGTTCGTCAATGGTGTTTAAGAGCATTTGCAGGGAAATTTTACTTGGTTGGTGGATATTTTAAGGTTATGAAGGATTTATGAAATGGACATAAAGATTGGGAACAAAAAACTAATAAAGGGTTGAAACCGAATCCTTTATATACTTGTAAACTAAGGGAGTTTAGAAAATTGATAAGAACAGCAAGAGAATCAAAGGCATAAGCAGAACCTAATCCATTTGATTTCAGATAGAAAACAGATAATTAACCAAGACAAACATTCAGATAAAAACTTAGAAAGGTAAGAAACTTATCCATCTTTCAGAGCTTTTATCATCTAGAGCAAAAAAAAATTAAGATACACAAGTAACTATAACCATAGAAGGAGAGGAAACCCTAACATCCAAAGTTACAGCTATAAGGTTTCCTTAAAACAATTTTAGCTTAAGTAAAGGAAAAGAGCATGATTTGAAACAGACTTCTTTGACAAACCTAGACAAAGCTTCTTTAAAGAGATGATTCCAAGAACGGAATATTTCAGTGGCAACAATATGCAGGGCTAACCATAAATCATAATTGATGCTAACTGATCTAATTTATTCAAGAAATGGATGAGCTAAGAACTTGTTAGAGAGAAAGAAATTATTTCTCTAATGTATCTTAGGAGAAGAAAACATTAGGGAAGTGAAGGACAAAAGATTTAAGGTGCCATTAGAAAACATTTCTTAATCTAAATTCTTTTTCCTACTGTAACATAGCAAGATGGAAAACATAATGGAAAACTAGAAAACATAAACAAAAGAAAACTTCACCATCAACCAAGCCTATGGATCTTGCAAACAATCCTTCTCCATCAACAAGCAAATCAGATGCATGAGTTCCAAGACATCAATTTCTCTTCAAGAGCTTCAAAGGACTATGTACTATTATAGCATCAATCATCAAAATCCAACCTTTACAATGAGTTCCAATGCAGCATTTATGCTACAAATGAGGAGGTGAAACTCTTCTAGGGTTCAAAATGTTATTAATTGTAAGGTAAATGCATTCCTAGCCTTGAAAACCACACAGGGCATAAGGTAAGAATATATGCAACTACTTCTATGTTAAATAACTTTGTCTTAATTTTTGAGATAAATATAGGTGGAAAAGATTGAATTTTAAGGCTCTACCCTATCTTTACAATAATTGTTCTAACAGTTTAAAATATATTCTTTTGTGTAATAACTGCTTGTTTGTATTTACAGATAAGAATTGGCCAAAGGAGTCAGTTGATATTTCTGATTGAATAACTGCTCTGTGTTGATGTGTTTGAGGCTACTTTAGCCTAATCTTTCCTTTAATTTCATCATTAAACTGTGTTAAGGCCTGATCTCACTTTTTTCCTTCGTAATTTCACTATGCTGTCTTTTTCTATAATCTGCATGGTTTGAGTCTTTTAATCTTTCATGCTTTTGACTTAACCTTTAAACTTTAATCTCTTTGATACTCTTCACTAATCTTCACTGTTTCTTCTGTTTTGCTGGTGTGCAGGTGGCTTTCCGCGCTGGAGGGTTTTGAATGAATGGTTGATGCTCATGACACATTGACTTAAATGTGGAATAAACCCTTTCTTATCCCTTTTCTGCATTGTTTTCAGCCTTCGAGGATCGTCATCCTCGACTCTTTGTCACTTTTCTTGACTGTGGGAGAGCGTGCACATTAACCCGCCACTAAAACCTGCAAATAAACATTAAAAACATTATGAAAACCTACGTTGTGGTTTTAAACTGATTGCAGAAGCTGTGTGGGGGAAGGAGGAGCAGTGAGGAGGAGGGTGCATGCAATGAGGAGGTTCTATGGTGAAGAGCAAAGAACCAGGGTTTAAAATAGATATTTTAGCGCGAAGAAAGCATTGGTGGTTTCAGGAAAACTGTGAATGGTTTTTGCGTGAGGCCTAGGCAGTAAGTGGTATTGGCAGGGGGGAATGCGATAAGGTTTAGGGGTTGACGCATGTCCATTAAAAACTGCCCATTTCGCATTGATATTGGGTGTTTAAGATTTTTGGGAGAAATGAGCACGAAGATGAACTCTGGCCGTCAGATTTGAGAGCTCCAAATCTACGGTGGAGAATGGAGGCGACTAATGGAGTTGCGTGGTGGGGCTAGTTGAAGACGTCAGCAATTTCTTTGTGTAGCAGGAGGTTCATTACGCGGGGTGAAATTTTGTTGGGTGGAGTTTGAATGGCGAGGATAAGCGGGAACCGTTGGATCAACAAGATCGACAGTTAGAATTGTCTCGGGGAAGCAGAGGGGTAATGGATGGGGTCGGGAGAATGGATGATGGGAGAAGAAAGGGCTGTTAGATCTTATGGATCAATGATGGAGATACGTAAAGGAGAAAAAGAAGGGTGGATGAAATAATAAGGGAAGGACCTTGCAGGCCATTGGATCATTGCAATCAATGGTCAGGATCTCGTCTAGGGGGACCACAAAAAAGCAGAGGCTGAAAGAAGATGGAGGGCACAAAAAGGGTCCAGACCATCAGATTTGGGGAGATCGATGGCTAAGATATGCTCAAGGGATTGGCCATAAGCGGGAAAAATGTGTGGGAATGAAGAAATTAGAATCGCCAAAGTGCGATGGCGATGGGAAAGAGCAATATACGATGCGATAGAGGACTGTTGGATCAAAAACGAGATCACCGGTGGAGATGCGATTAGGGTTTTGCACATCGGCAGAGAAAAGGGTTTGGGAACAGAAGATTACGATGGCTGATGGAGCATGGACCATCGGATGGAAGCAGATCGAAGATCAGGATTCCATCGGCGGAATGTCTATTAGGGGTGCGACATCAGCAGGGTAAAGCGAAATCGAGAGGCTGCGATATGCGATAGCCGATGGGGCTTAGCGCTTGGTCATAGGACCAGGCTATATGAAGAAAAGGGGCTAGGGCTAAGCTGAAAGGAACTTGAGCCCGAATGTCTAAAATGAGCGGAATTAGGCTGAAATGAAGGTTTTTTAAGGGTTTTGACGGGTTCCGATAGGGTTAGAAAATAGTGTTTTAAGCCAATTAAAGGGTTTAATGAGGTTTTAAGGGGATTTGGAGGAAATGGAGGATAATTAAAGGGAGAATGAGGGATTTGAATGGAATTGTGAAGATGAAATGGAGGGAAGAAATGATGGAGATGAGGCCATGAAAAACAATTTTCTCTTTGGCAAAAGCAGGATTTTGAGGTGAAGAGATTAGTGAGATGGGTTCTTTGGATAATGAACATGGCAGGACTTCAAGAACTCACAAATTTACTTCAAATTTGTTTCTTGAAGGCCACATACTTGTTTTAGCCATCTCTTGTTATGAAAAAATATTATGGATGGCTAACAGTGGCTCCACTTGGGGAAGGCAGCTCCATGGAGGTGTCAAGAACCTCAGAGATAAATCTCTAGAAAGTAGACCAGTGCCTTATCCATTGAGCAGAATTTCTTTGTTTTCTTGCTGATCTCTTCTCTTGGACTTGATAATATTTCACCAATCTACAGTATATGACATTTTTCAAAGCAACATCACAACCTACCCAATCCTACTTGTCCTAGCATTTTTTCTTCTTTTTGAGTTCACTTGAACTGGAAAACTCTTTGACATTTTATTTTGAAAACATAAATAAACTATCTAATCCTATCCTTATTTATTCCAAGAGCCCAGATTAAACTGTTGAACTCTTTATTTCTCTACCTAACTATCTATCTGTTAAGATTAGGCTGTTTGATAGATTTTATTCTCTATTTCTAAGACAGGAAATTTAAACACAGTCAAATCAGGATTAGACAGTCTGATTTGCTATGGAGGCTATGGAATTTATGTACAATCTTCTCATAGACTTTATTTGCAGAAAATTAAAAACAAAACTGTGAAGGCTTAAGATTTGAAAATTATGAACATCCTTCTTTCTTTCTTTGGTTCAAGTTTTGGGCATGTGGAACCAGTATCTTTTCAATCTCCTAATCTATCTCTCTCTGAATAAGTTAAGTCTGATATAATTTTTCAATAAATGTTTATACTAACTTATCAACATAAATTTACAGTATGTTCAACCATGATTAGGCTAGATGACTGAACAATATATCATTTTTAATCAGCAGTGGCACTTAGACTTGCTCACTTTTAGAAATTCTCTTTTTTGGGTATGGGGCTATACCTCTTTTGAATCTGCCCTCTTTTCCTTTTCTTTTCTTTTATTGTTTTTGTATTTTCATTTTTTCAAAGCATTCTAAGACTAAAATATGCTCAAAGGCTGATCTTATTTGTGCCTATCTATCCTAATCTAACTTTACATATGATGTACTTTTATCAGGAGAACTCTGTTTTCCAGTATAGCCAATCGAGTAAGTGACTAGATAATTTCTTTTTATTGCACCTCTTAGGTATGCTGGTAGGCCACTCCCACTTTGTCTTCTGATGAATAGTATCACTCCAAATTTCCTTTAATCTCTTCCACAAACTGTCCATGGCATGATTTATTCCCTTCTTAAAAGTTTCTAAGGAAACAACAAAGGGGTCCTCGAATAATAATTGGCCTAGAGGATTTGAGAAATATACCTCATTTAGGATTACTCCCTCCTTCTCTTGAATAACCTTGGGATCCTTTTCAAAAATAATCTCTTCTCCTTCTTTATTACTATTTGATTTGACCGCTTCAGAATGAAATTTTATGCTGCTTTCAAGCAATCTTGGTATGCCTTGATTGAGTGAGTTGAATTATGTTTGAGAGCCATAATCCTAATGAGTAGGAGCATCCCCTGGCATCAAGTTTTCTTGAGAAGGTAGTCTAGCATCAAAATCAATATGTTTTATAGCTTCTATATGAGAAAAGGCATCAGTAGATAGGTCAGCAGTAGAACATATAGATATATCCTCTTTACATAAAGATTTGGAAGTTGGTTGCATGTTTAGGATCTGATTATTTTCTTCTTCAGTTAAAAGTGGAGGTGTCTTTCTCTTTCTCTGGACAGAATCATGATGTTTTTATTCCTTTTGTGACTGCTCATAGGGTTGAATGTTTTCTTGAGGAGGTATTATAATTTTAACAACAACATGTTCCTTTGTTTCTTTATGAGTATTTTATTTAGTATGTAAGGCAGTAGTGGATAATATCTGATTTATTTACTTTTCAGTTAAAGGTGGAGGCCTTTTCTATTTTCTTTGGATTAGGAAATAATTTCTTTCCCCTTTTTGTGGAAGTTTATCTTGTGGTTGAATGTCCTCTTGTTTTTTACAAAAAGGGGCAAATGGATTTTTATTTGTTTCAACATTTTCAAAGAGCTCTTGTGGATCCTCTCTTATTTTTTTGATGGATTTCATCCTTGATCAACTCTTCTTGGCCATCTTGATGGTTACTTTGGGTAAGAAATGTATGGATCTCCTCTAACAGATCCTCATGATGCCAATTTCCCAAATCTTCATCCATGCTAACAAGGTGTTGTATGAGATCTTCATATTGATCACAACAATTTTCAGCTAAGGGTAGAGATGGAAAATACCCTATATAGTGTTTGTAAAATACCTTGTGGAAATCCTTTAAAGAAAACAAGATGCCAGGTTCTAGCCATTCATACCAATTTATTGCATTAACTTTTAATGTTTCCATGAAAATTTTCATAAGACAATCCTCATGCCATTCAACCTTTAACCTCCATACATGTATATGAAAATTGATGAGATGTAATAAGGGGTCATCAAATTTTTCATCTTGAAAGATAGGTAGGTTTTTTAACCAATTTATTTTAGGCATTTTGTGTGGGAATCTAGGGATATGATCCCTACTCATTGGGGAATATCTTCATTGTATTCTTGGATCCATGTTTGTAAATAAGAAATGGTCACTAAATCTTTTCAACCAGTCTAGAGTTCTCTACCGGTGGAATCTTTAGGTCTATTGAGAGTTATGGAGTTGCCAGGCAGAGGGTTTCAACTTTGCTGTCCACCATCAGCATGATTTGGATTTCTTAATGCATTCCCAGGGGAGTTTACAAGGATTGGTAAAGTAATAGGCCTACTAGATGCTAGTGGAGTCGCCAGGTGGAAATTTTTAGCTCTTTTGGAGGTAAAATATTCTATGGTCCACAACCAATGTTTATTATGAAACCAATCTGAAATTTTTTTGGGGTTTTCTAAGTTTCTATGGTTATTGAAGGACGTAGTGAGTCTACAAGAGCTTTCTAGGCTATTATGTACTCATAGGTCCCACTGTGATCGCCATTATGTTGGTGTGAGCGGTGGGATAAATCCACAAGATAGTACTCTTAAGGGATTTTTGAAAGGTTTAGGGAAGTCTAAGTTTTTTTATCACTCAGATTCCCACCGTGATCGCCATTATGTTAGCTCCCCGTAATTTTCTAGATTGATTGAGATACAAATTGACAAGGGTAACATCAAACCAAGCTTTGGAATCCAAGGACCTAGTGTTCCTAGATTCAGAGAGGGATCTCTCAATGTGTGCAAATATATGTCTTATTTACTGATTAGGGTTGATTTTAGGCTAGATGTTAAGTGCAAGGTATTTTGATTGTTTTTTGGTTGGGTATGATACTTTGATAGATTTTAGATAGGAAACATGGAAGATTGTTAAGTCATTGGGCAATGGAGTCTAACAAGGTCTAGATAAGTTCATCAATGGTGTTTAAGAGAATTTGCAGGGCAAGTGTACTTGGTTGGTGGATCTTTTAAGGCTATGAAGGATTTATGAAATGGACATAAATATTGAGAACAAAAAACTAATAAAGGGTTGAAACCGAATCCTTTATATACTTGTAAACTGAGGGAGTTTAGAAAATTGATAAGAACAATAAGAGAATCAAAGGAATAAGCAGAACCTAATCCATTTGATTTCAAAATGAAAACAGATAATTAACCAAGACAAACATTCAGATAAAAACTTATAAAGGTAAGAATCTTATCCAACTTTCAGAGCTTTTATCATCTAGAGCAGAAAAACATTTAAGATACACAAGTAACTATAACCATAGAAGGAGAGGAAACTCTAACACCCAAAGTTACAGCTATAATGTTTCCTTAAAACAATTTTATCTAAGTAAAGGCAAAGAGCATGATTTTAAACAGACTTCTTTGACAAACCTAGACAAAGCTGCTTTAAAGAGACGATTCCAAGAACAAAATATTTCAGTGGCAACAATATGCAAGGCTAACCATAAATCATAATTGATGCAAACTGATCTAATTTATTCAAGAAATGGACAAGATAAGAACTTGTTAGAGAGAAAGAAATGATTTCTCTAATGTATCTTAGCAGAAGAAAACATTAGGGCAGTGAAGGACAAACAGATTTAAGGTGCCATTAGAAAAAATTTCTTAATCTAAATTCTTTGTCCTACTGCAACATACCAAGATGGAAAACTAGAAAACATAAACAAAATAAAACTTCACCATCAACCAAGCCTATGGATCCTGCAAACAATCTTTCTCCATCAACAATCAAATCAAATCATGCATGAGTTCCAAGACATCATTTTCTCTTCAAGAGCTTCGAAGGACTATGTATTATTCTAGCATCAGTCATCAAAATCCAAACTTTACAACGAGTTCCAATGCAGTATTTATGCTGCAAATGAGGAGGTGAAACTCTTCTAGGGTTCAAAATGTTATTAATTACAGAGTAAATGCATTCCTAGCCTTGAAAACCATGCAGGGCATAAGGTAAGAATATATGTAGCTACTTCTCTATTAAATAACTTTGTCTTAATTTCTAAGATAAAGATAGGTGGAAAATATTTACTTTTAAGGCTCTACCCTATCTTTACAATAATTGTTCTGATAGTTTAAAATATATTCTTTTGTGTAATAACTGCTTGTTTGTATTTACAGATAAGAATTGGCCAAAGGAGTCAGTTGATATTTTTGATTGAATAACTGCTTTGTGTTGATGTGTTCGAGGTTGCTTTAGCCTAATATTTCCCTTAATTTCATCATTAAACTGTGTTAAGGCCTGATCTCACTTTTTGCCTTCATAATTTCACTATGTTGTCTTTATCTATAATCTGCATGGTTCAATTCTTTTAATCTTTCATGATTTTTATTTGACCTTTAAAATTTAATCTCTCTGATAGTCTTCACTAATCTTCACTGTTTCTTCCGTTTTACTGGTGTACAGCTGGCTTTCCGCACTGGAAGGTTCTGAATGGATGGTCGATGCTCATGACACATCGCCTTAAACATCGAATAAACCCTTTATTATCCCTTTTCTACATTGTTTTGAGCCTTCGAGGATCGCCATCCTCGACTCTTTGTCACTTTGCTTGACTATGGGAGAGCCTGCACATTACCCTGCCATTAAACCCTGCAAATAAACATTAAAACATTATGAAAACCTGCGTTGTGGTTTTAAATTGCTTGTAGAAGCTGTGTGGGGGAAGGAGGAGAAGTGAGGAGGAGGGTGCATGCAGCAAGGAGGTTCTATGGCAAAGAGTGAAGAACTAGGGTTTAAAACATAGTTTTTAGCGTGAATAAAATATTGGTGGTTTCGGGAAAACCGCGAATGGTTTTCACGTGAGGCCCAGACGGTAAGTGGTATTGGCAAGGGGGAACGAGATAAGGTTTAGGGGTTGACGCGTGTCCATTAAAAACCACCCATTTCCATTGATATTGGGCGTTTAAGCTTTTTAGGAGAAATGAGCGCGAAGATGAACTCTGGCCATCAGATCTAAGAGCTCCAAATCTACGGTGGAGAATGGAGGCGACAGATGGAGTTGCACGGTGGGGCCGGTTGCAGATTTCAACAATATCTTCGTGTAGTGGCAGGTTCATTGCGCGGGGTGAAAGTTTCTTGGGTAGATTTTGAATGGTGAGGATAAGTGGGAACTGTTGGATCATCAAGATTGACGGTCAGGATTGTATCGGGGAAGCAGAGGGGTAATGGATGGGGTCGGGAGAATGGATGATGGGAGAAGCGAGGGCAATTAGATCTTGAGGATCAACGGTGGAGATATGTAGAGGAGAAAAAGAAGGGAAAATGAAATAATAAGGGAAGGACCTTGCTGGCCATTGCATCGTTGCAATCAACGGCCAAGATCTCGTTCGGGGGGACCACAAAAATGCGGAGGCAAAAAGAAGATGGAGGGCGCAGAAAGGGTCCAGACCATCGGATTTGGGGAGATCGACGGCTGAGATCTGCTCGAGGGCTCGACCATCGGTGGGAAAAAAGGTGTGGGAATGAAGAAATTAGAATCGCTGAAGTGCAATGGCGATGGGAAAGAGCGAAATGCGATGCGATAGAGGACCGTTGGATCAGAAACGAGATCAATAGTGGAGATGCGATCGGGGTTTCACACATCGGCAGAGAAAAGGGTTTGGGAACGGAAGATTGCGATGGCCAATGGAGCGCAGACCATCGGATGGAAGCAGATCGACAGTTAGGATTCCATCGGCAGAATGTCTATCGGGGGTGCGACATCGATGGGGTAAAACGGAATTGGGAGGCTGCGATATGCGATAGCCGATGGGGCTTAGCGCTTGGTCACAGGACCAGGCTATATGACGAAAAGGGGCTGGGGCTAAGCCGAAAGGTGCTTGAGCCTGAATGTCTAAAAGGAGCGGAATTAGGCCGAAATGAAGGTTTTTTAAGGGTTTTGAGGGGTTTCGATAGGGTTATAAAAGAGTGTTTTAAACCAATTAAAGGGTTTAATGAGGTTTTAAGGGGATTTGGAGGAAATTGAGGATAATTAAAGGGAGAATGAGGGATTTGAATGGAATTGTGAAGATGAAATGGAGGGAAGAAATGATGGAGATGAGGCCATGAAAAAAAAAATACTCTTTGGAAAAAGCAGGATTTTGAGGTGAAGACATCAGTGAGATGGGTTCTTTGGATAATGAACATGGCAGGACTTCAAGAACTCACAGATTTACTTGAAATTTGTATCTTGAAGGCCACAGACTTTTTTTAGCCATCTCTTGTTATGAAAAAATATTATGGATGGCTAACAGAGGTCATAGTCCTTCTTGGACAGCTGGGGAGTCAGCTCCGGCATGGAGGCAGAGCGTGCACCCAAGACTGATGCGTTGTCGTCTTCTGCTAAACTGCTGCCATTGTCGTTGCCCAAGGAATTCACCGCAGATTTTGTGGGAAGAGCCACATATTTCCTAAGCTTCTGGAGGATGGAAGGCATCATGGTGGATTTACGCATTCTTTTCCGAGGCCATGAGCCAGAGGAGCTGGAAGGGGCTTCAGGTATGTGTAGAGAAATGAGGGCTGAAATTATTTTCTAATTTGGTGCCTCTGATGAATTCACATTGAGAGTGAGGTCAGCTAGGAAATCCTCATGGAGGGGAAGTGGAGGACCGAAGGGATGGCTTCGGCGTCTGCCTCGATGACATTTCAAACGATGGCGTCGCGACATTGAGGCGTCACAGTTCTCAGAAGGAGACGGAGTACAGGTAAAGATGCAGACATAGATATGGTAGGAGGCCTTGAGCGGGAGAGAAGACAGAGAGTGGAGGGTCAAACATGTAGTGGTGAGGCCAGACAGCTAAATTGAGAGACAGAGGGAGAAGAATGAGGGAGAATCAACTCCACTTCCCATGAAATAACACAGCGAGAGACAACAAGGATGGTTGTAAATGTGCTCAGAGTAGGTGACAAGAGGGATATTAATGGCACCCGGATGGTAATTTGCTGCTTTAAAGGCAGCCCCACTTGAGCCATGTGGTTGTGATAGCTACCTCATGAAGGAGGAGCCATTTTACTATCATAGCATCGATTAGACACCTGCATCCGGGAGTTTAGTGTCTTTCAACACCGAATGGGTGCGGAGGGATTCATCATCAATGTTAGAGAAGTAGCCTGAGAAAGGGGAGAGTTGTGTTCCACCCCTTTGTTTTCCAGGAGATCCACTACCTTGTTAGATGATCGAAGAACATGCTTGAAAGTGATGGCCTTATGGAGCTACAACCATTGCTCAATGTGCTCAAAACGGGCATCTAATCTCCAACTTTTGGAAATTTTGGAGGTTGAGGCTCCAATGAGAAGGTGATGAGTAGTGTTGATGATGAATTGGGAATCACCTTCAACTTCTAAGGGGAAGAAGTTGTGATCCTGAGCTAGATGAATACCTTGCATTAGCCCTTCTAGTTCAACAGAGTTATTGGTGTCCCAGCCAATAGAGTCGAAGAAGATGAGGAGGGGCTTCCCTTCTGAGTTTCTGAATATTCCACCAAATCTGACCTCACCTGGATTGCCCTTGGATGTGTCGTCAAAGTTCATATTGAATAAGCCTTGAGGAGGGGGGCTCTAGGTGCTGGGTGAGTCAGGGGGACGAGAGGGAAGGAGATTATCCACAGGATGACAGGGGACAGAGAGGTTCCAATTGGCCCATATGATGCTTTCTGGGGGATGGGAGGGGAAATCTGAGTCTTCCCAATGGTGCAGGGCGAGGGCCTCCTTTAGGTTTTTTCACATATTGGTCCAGAGGATCCCTTGCGGAGTGGATTGATCTTTGAATATGCACCTGTTCCTTTATTTCCAGATCATCCAAAGGAGGAGCCCTGGTAGGAGCGTCCATAGAGAATTGAGGAGCTTGCTACTAAAGGGATCTTTATGCTAGAGGCGGATGGTATGGATGATGTCCCCTTTGATTCTATCAGTTCTTCGACAGTGGATAGTTATGTTTCTCTATAGGTTATTGGCAAGGGGGCACATGTCTAGAAGATGATTTATGGATTCTACATGCTTGAGATAGTTCAGACATCGAGAGGGGCCTATAAAGCCTCTTTTCATAAGCTTGTCCCAAGTTAGGATACTGTGCTTGCTCAAAAGCCAAAGAAAGGTGGAGATTTTGGGCCAAATACAAGGTCTCCATATCTGCATCCATATGGCATCTGATAGATTCTGAGTGTTCAAATAGAGAAAATGGTAGGATTCTCGAGTGGAGAATGTACCCTGAGTGGTATAACCCCAGCGGAGGATGTCCTTGTCATCCTTACATCTAATTTTCCTTTTTTTTAATTCCATGTTGATGTCTTCATGACTTTCCTCATACCAATTTTCTTGCCACTAAGAAGCAAGGAGCCATTGACGGAAGCCGTTGTTGGGGAGAGGCATCCAAAATTATTTGACTTGATTATTCTCCCTTTCTTGAAGGGTTGTTTGCCACCGGGGTTTTTGAAAAAGCGTGGCCAATTTGGGAATTTTTTGCCACAAATCCTCCCAAAGAAGGGCTTGTGCTCCTGAGAGGATTTCCCATAAGCTATGCTCTTGGATTATAGCGCGATGTTGTTTCATGATTTTCCATATTTGGGAACCCATTTCCTCAGGGTTAAATCTGATGAGATCCTCCTGAGGCCAGTTGCCAGCATATTTGGAAGCCCAAAGCTGAGCCCACGGGGTACTAGGTTTGGAGACCCTCTTCCACCAGATGTGCACTCCCATAATGGTATTTCTATCAATGTGATCCCGCAACCCCAAGCCCACAACAATTTTTGGAGTACAGACCTCTGTCCATTTCACAAGGGCCCATTTTTTGTTGTCTCTCTTAATGCCCCATAGAAAGTTCCTTTTCAGATTTCTAATGCATTTGAGGACCCATTTTTGGGCCACTAGCACTGAAAAAAATATAGGGGCATTGATTGGAGGACAACTTTGATTAGGACAAGATGACATGCAATGTTGAGAGCTCTGTGAGTCCAGGAGGATAATATGGCTTCTAATTTTTCCAAGAGTTCCTTTGAAGAGGAGTTTTTGATGGTAGAATCAATGAGCGAAGCTCCAAGGTACTTGGATCGTAAAGTGGCAATGGAGAAGCCCAAGATCCTGGCTATGTTGCGCTGAGTGATGGCCGGGGTATTGAAAAAGAAGATCTGGGATTTTTCGACATTAATGATGTTACCAGAGGCCTCATAAAAGCAGTCGAGCAGGGATTTGAGGGTTCTGGCTTCGTAAACGGAGGGGTGGCCAAACAACATATTGTCATCAACAAATTTTTCATGTGTAATGGGGTGGTTGTTATGAATGGTAAGAACCTTGAGAGATTAGGAGTTGGTGGCATGATATATGAGATGTCCCAGGCCTTCCGCCATCAGAACAAATAGGAAGGGCGAGAGGGGGTCACCTTGACGGATTCCTCTAGAAGGAGAGAAGGGGGGGAGGGGTTACCATTAACAAGGATGGAGAAGAAGGGGGATGAGATAAGGCTCATGATCCATCTGGTTCGAGATGGGTTGAAGCTAAAGGCCAAGAGAATTTTTTTGATGTAATCCCAACTAAGTTTATCAAAAGCTTTGGAAAGATCAATTTTGAGGAGAATACCTACCTTTTTCAGAGATTTCAAAGAGTGTATGACTTTGTACGTGAGGACTATCCCGTCCAAAATTTCACGAACCTCCACATACCCTGTTTGTTCCAGAGAGATAAGCAGTGGGAGGAGGGATTTAAGTCTGTTGGTGATCACTTTTAAGATGAGTTTGTAGATGACATTGTAGAGGGTGATCGATCTATACTTGTTGGGGGTAGCTGCATGCTCTTCTTTCAAGATGAGAGAAAGGAAGGCAGTATTGAGGGCCGGAATGATCCAATGCATGCTTCTCGACACCTTAAGAAGGTCCCAAACTTCCAATTTAATTATTTCCCAAAATAGGTGAAATTTTTTTGATGTGAATCTATCCGAACCAGTTTCTTTTCCATCTTTTAGTTGTGCCATGGCCTACTCCACTTCTTGCAACGTTACCAGTTTCAGCAACATTTTATTGTGCTCATCGATTATGATCCTTGGGATATGCTGAGTGATATTGGTGATAGCAGGTTGCTGGTTACTGTGAGGCTCTTTGAGAGTGTCCCTAAAGTAGTTTAATATCTCTTTATCAATGTCATCATGTTCCTCAAGCTTATCCCCCTGGCTATTATTGAGGATGGTGATACGGTTGTGCATGCAGCGCTGAATAGTGGAGAAGTGGAAGAATTTAATGTTCTTATCCCCCTCTTTGAGCCATCATATTCTGGATTATTTCTTCTAGAGTATTTCTTCTTGACGTCTACGGTCTTCTAGGTGGGTCATAAGATCTTGTTCCAGGTGCGTGTTATCCTCAGATCTCCCCTCTTGGATGATGCGCAACTACAAATCCTCCATTTGATGTTCCATTTCTTTCTGATTTTGAAATACGTTTCCGAAGGAGGAATGGTTCCATCGCTTGAGAAATTTTTTAAGGATATTTAACTTATGCTGGAATTGATACATCTTGGATCCTACTGGTGGGATAATTTTGCTCCACAAAGAAGTAACCATTTCTTTAAAGCCAAGATGAGTGATCCAGAACTGCTCAAAATGAAACGACTTGTTGCTCGCAACCCCAGGGTGAGACCATTGTAGTTGGATAGCCCAATGATGAGATCCTAACGTAGGTAGGATTTTTGAGTGGATATATCCTCCAAGATGGATTGCATTGTCTGAGATGAGGAATCTATCCAGCCTTGAGGCAATCTGGTGAGAACCTCCCCTGGGATTGTTCCAAGTGTGGATGTCATTGGAATATGAAAGGTCTATCAACCAATTTATTTGCATAAATTCTTTGAAACTAAGGCTGTCTACTTCAAGTCTGAGGCGCCCTCCTTTTTTCTCTTATATTTTGGTGATCATGTTAAAGTATCCTCCGATGATCCATAGGGGATGGAGGCATTGGGAGTTTAGGTTCTCTATAGAGTTCAGGATAGCAATATTCTGGGTTGTGGGTTGGGGAAAGTAAACATTAGTAATATGACCATGGATGTTGGTTCTAATCAAATGGAAGGAGGCCTGAATGAAGTTGTGTGAGGCACGGATTCCATTCAGGGAGATGAGGAGGGGGTTCCAAGCAATGGCAAGCCCTCCCGAGCCTCCTATTTCATCAACCGTGGTGGTATTACAGCCTTGCTAGATTCTGGTAGTGATAGAGTTTAGGGTGGTACTAGTACATTTGGTTTCTTGCATGAAGAATATGGTTGGTTTATCTTGCATGATTCTATTTTTTATGATTCGGTGCTTGGCGGGGCTATTGAGCCCTCGTATATTCCATGAGGTGAGCTTCATTGAGAACTGTGAGGGACTGTTCGATAGAACCTGGTCAGCTTCGGGTATCGCCCCGATTCAACGATTCCCCCCCCCAGAATGATGAGTCACTGCAGATCTGAGCGTCACAGTATTTTCAGAGACTCCTTCAAGATCTTTTTTGTATCCAGCTGGTTTCCTCCCTGGATGCCAAGAGATGGGATTTTTTGCGCTATGGAGAGGGTGTCTTCCAAGAATTGAATCTTCCTAGGTGGGATCTTGTGGTATTCATGATTTTTGCATGCCGCCTCAAGTCCTAAGATGTCAAGATCATCGAAATCAATACTTTCGGGTTCTTCCTCCATATATGAGGGTTGATCCATGTTTGCAGTGGTACCTTTGTCCTGTGCTTCTTGGATCTATTTTTCATCTACATCCATGAGGGATTAATTCACGAGATATGTCGATTTTCCTTTGCTGGATTAACTGTCCTGCTAAGCTTGGGATTTATCAGCACTAGGGAGGGATGGGGGGGACGGGGGTAATAAGAGGATAGGATTGGTCTTATGAGGGTGCCATTGAGGGGATGGTTGATTTGGAGGAGTCAGGGGTTTGATTTGAAGTCTCACCTTCCGTGGTGGTTTGATTAGCAATAATGTTGAAGCTATTGCTGGTTGTAGGGCGAGAGGCGTTGGGGGCTGATGTGGATTTTCTGGTGTTCCTCTTGCGATTAGGGACCTTGGTGAAGCCTTATGGATCGATATTAGCTAAGCTTGGGGGGGTTTGGGTGGTTGATTAAGTAGGCAATCTCTGAATATATGTTCACTCTCATGGCATCGATGACAACGAAAAGGCACATGTTCATAATCAATAGTTTGGACCCATTAAAAATCATCATGGAATAGACTTACCGAGTCCGGGAGAGCTTTGGCTAAGTGCATGTAGACACAGATTCTGGCATAGGCAGTGTAATAGTTGAGCTTGGTTTCTTCTGCAATATTGATGAACTACCCAAGGTTTTTCCCAATATCTTTGAGGGATTGCTCATCCCAATAGTCTTGTGGGAGTGAGTACATCTTAATCCAGATTGGAGCCTAGTTAAATTCCTCCTTGTCTGGGTTAAATCTTTCTACCCAGTTCCGTAAGAAGAGGCCTGCCGAGTTAAAGAAATATGGTGCGCCATCCATGATGTGATTTATGTCCTCTATGTGGGTGAATATGACATTGAAGAAGCCTTTTGGTCCTAGCTGGAGGGAGATTTTCCCTTTGGGCTTCCATTTGGAGGCTATCCATGCTAGAAGCGCTTTCTTAGTGGGCCAAAATCCGACAAATTTCCCAATGAGGGCATGGTCCTTCATGAACTGTATTATAGCGTTGATGCGGTGGGCAGGAAGATAGATTTTGGGTTGTTCTGCAGCTATGAGAAAGCATGTTGAGGATGATTCCTACCTCTGTTCTGTCTTGTCATTTTGTTCTGCTATCAGATTTTCTTGAGAGCCTTATGGTTCAGAGATCCATGGCTGATCATTGAGAGGCACAGTTTCATTGCTATTCTAAGTGCCACCGGGCAGGGGGGGCGGGGGGGTGCGCCTACCCCCCCTTCAGGAGCCACCATTTCCCATGACGTTGGATACTAAGTGTAGCATAACCCTGCTTGAAGTGAGGTGCCACTGAGGTGAACGGGAGGAGCCCTGTCGGCTCCCATCGTTGGGTTGTGAAAACCCTAGGTATCCATGGAGGAGATGCAGTCCTTCAGCAAAGTTCTTCACCTTGGAGTGGTTAAGTTGCTAATTAGTGTAAAATTTGTGCAACAATTATTTTTAAATTTTCTTTTTAGAGAAGATAACGCTAAGAGAAAGATATTGTAGATAAATTTATTTTGGATTAATCACATCATTAGGATTAATCCAAAAGACATTTGTCTACATTATGGATCACAAAAGTCTTAGATCTAAGAAAGATATTGATTTAATCCACCAAATGTTTAAAATATCTTCACAAAGTTTTTCAAAATTTTATAGAGTATGCAAATATTTCCAAGTAGAATGACAAACAAATGAATATTATCTATTTGCATTGTGTTTTCCTTTTTAGAAAGAAGTGTTGTGTGGGAAGTGCACAAGGAGCAGAAGTGTGGATTTCTCTCTTCTGCACTTTCCTCCCTCCACACACTTCTTTTGCACACCTTCATAGAGCACAACCCTTTTTCTGAATGCACATGAACTCTTTTCAATGCAATGTGTGTATAGTAAATGAACTAGGTCATATGGTATGTATGTGTTTAATATAAATTTCAAGTCTTGGATTGACATGAACAATGAATTCGATAACTACCAAAAGAGGTAGGGAGTAGGGACTATGTTGCTTTGCATCTATCCATTTTATTTCGACCGAGTCAAAATGTTAAACATTACATCTCTACCACATCTATCTATTTGATTTTGACCGAGTCAAAATGTTAAACATTACATCTCTATCACACATTGGTAGTAGTAATTAATAATCCCACATTTGTTGCAGCCTTGAGAATTGGGTGGTTCATTAAGCCCTTCACCCACCAAACCATTTGCCAATGGAGGTAGTCCTTGGGGTCACATGGTGGAGGTTTGCTCCCGGTCTCCTACTAACATCTGGTGTCAATGTCGTGATTGTGGTGTTTGTCCCTTGTGCCTCGGTTCCCTTTGTGGTGCTTTAGTCCATTACTGCAGTGCAGTGCTTTAGTCCATTACTGCAGTCCCCAATAAAACAGTGGCATATTCCCGTTGTGTAAAACCAACCCCAATAAAACAATGGCATATTCCCGTTGTGTAAAACCATGTTTAGTTAGTCTTAATTAAAAGAATTATAAAACATGAATAATATAATTTCATATCAACTTTTAAAAGAGATAAAATAATGAGAAGTAAAGACATGAATAATATAATTTCATATCAACTTTTAAAAGAGATAAAATAATGAGAAGTAAAGGAAAGAAGCGTGAGTAAGATGTTCAAACCTTATTCTTTTCAAAGATATTTCAAGCCAATATAACTATTTGAATATCTATCTTAACTAATTTATGTGGAATATATAGTTATATAGAAAGAAAATATTTAGTGTTGTATATAATAAAATATTTAATGTCAAAGAAAAAAAGGAATTGAAAGTTACAAATTAAAATAAAAAATAAAAAATTATTTCTTAATAAGAATAATAAGAGGTAGATGTGTAATTCATTCAATTCTTATTGTAAAATTAACAAGTGATATTTCAAAATATTCATAATAATAAAATATTTCAATGTTAGTCATCAATAAAATATTTTAATATAAGTAATATCCACTGTACTTTAAAATATATTAGTAACAAAAAAAATCATTTTAATATAGACCATGTAATCCATTGATAAAATATCTCAACGCACATGTTATGTAAAATATTTTAAAGTCAACTATATATTATTTAAAAATAAAAATATTTTTTATATCATACAAAACCATAAGAAAAAATAATCTCACTTGACCGTGTAAGTTCTAAAGCTACATGGAAAATTAATCTCCCACCCACGGCTTTAGATGAACAAGGAGGTGAGTAAGGTTTCTAGGATAAGGTTGCTAAGGTGGTGAGCATGACAATGAATTTGGCATTTTGAGACACCAAGGTTCGTAAAGAGGCAATAATCATTAGCTCCTTATCAGCGTTCGAACTGGAAGATGGTGTTGGTGTTCAAACCCAGCTGAGTGCAGCACTGAGAGAACTCCACGACTTCATGGGATCCTGGAAAGAAATAGAAGAGGAGTGGGTCGGTGAGAGAATTCTGGTACGCGACTTTCCTTCACCCTGCAAGGTCTGGCGGAAGTCACTTGCAGAGTTGTCTTCACTCTTTCACTTTCTAGATGTAATGGCATACTTTCTAGATGTAATGGCATAACTACAAATGAAACTTTCTCTAATCTTATTTAGCTATGAAGAAGAAAATCTGCTGCATATATGTTTTGGATAGATTTTGTGAATGGCGAGCAGTAGATAGAATGATATCTTATTTTCTGTGGTTTCTTTCTTGGTATGTAGAAGAACTTTTCATGATGTATTATTTTCTTGAATTCATAGAAAATTGTGGATTTAGAAAAGAAGAAAAAAAATATTTGTATTCTTATTATTTTATTTTTTTTACAAGTTTTATATATATATAGAGAAAGAACCACTATATGTTCATAGGATCTATTAAAGGATGAGAGGGATGGAATTTATTTTTCAATTTTTTCACTCTAAAAAAAGTTTGTATTAAAGAGATTTGATCCTTCTATACTCATGCTAGATGTATGTTTAATTAGATGGATTTATACTAGTAAATATATCTTCTTACAATACCATGGGCCAATAACATGGTTTATCAACACCACATGTCCAACCTGACCTGTTAATATGACATTTTCTTTAATTAATTAATTTGAGATAAATTAATTAAAATAACATAACTAATCCCGGAGATAAATCTTAACTCTTGATATGTGAATACTACTATGAATATCGTAGCATATTCCATGGAGGTTAAATCTCTACCATCCACTTAATAATTATTGATAATTAAATTAAAATTTTGGAAAGACTATCATGAAACACACCTATGGACATAAATATTATCTAAATAATTTTTTTTTTGCTACAATAGAAAATAAAAATAAATATACTGTTAGTTTTTATTAGAAGCATTATAAAACATTAGTAATATCATTCTCACTATGCTCTCTTGGTTTGCTGATACTACAATCTAGTATTAAGAATATGTGGTCAAATTATTTCACTATAACTCTTATAAATAAAATATTTCAATGTCATAGCATAATTTTATAAAACTAATTAAAAGTAAAAAATAGATCTTATATTTTCACTTTTGAGTGTGAGGAAGATGTATAAGTCCTATACATTTTAAAAAACTATTTGAGTATCCATGTTAACTAATTTATTTTAATGACAATTTTATATTTGTATATATAAAGATAAAAAAATATTAATACAAAATTTATTAAGCCATGTCTATTTTGGAACATGCTTCCATAATTTTAATTTAACTAACAATAATTGTTAGGTAGGTAGATGGTGAGGATTTAACCTCAATGGAATATTCTAGAATACTCATAATAGTATACACCAAAAAATGGTTGAGATTTATCTACAATGTAGTTATTTCTTTTGATTCTTTTAATTAAATTGATTAATTAAAAAAAATGTTAGATGAACTATGAAGTGAGTTATCATTTTTTGGGTATGTGGTATTGATAAACCATGGTATTGGTCCATGGTATTGTAACAAATCTTATTTACATATTAAGAATCTCCATGGTAAAGTGGGGGAAAATATCCATAATAGTTAATTTTATAATTATTAATAATTTAAAATGAAATTATAATTTAGTTTTAATGATTTTTTTAGTTTTAAAAAAGTGAGATGTATCATGAAGTAAATGTTTTAATTTTTATTATGGATCGGTGTCTATCAACGTCCACAACCATTCAATTTACATGGCTAAATTAGTTTTAATGCTGGAAGAGAAGTAATTGAAAGTAACAATTTAATCACTCCATAATAAGAGTAATGAGATAGAAATGTGTAATTCATTTAATTTTTGATATAAAATCAATTTGTGACATTTTAAAATTATTAGTAATAGTTAAAACATTCAAAGTAAGCTATAAATAAATTATTTTAACATGTAAAGTTTAGTAATATTGACTTGTACTTAAACCTATACTAATAATAATTTAAAATTAATGTGGACAATGTAATCTATAAATAAAATATTTCAACGTCAACTATGTGTATATTATATATGGTTAAAAAATAATAATGGATATAATATAACTTAAAAGAATAATTTCTTATGCTTAAAAATATTTTAAGTAGTCTCAGTATTCAATGTTTTGGCTTTTTTTTTTTAAATTTGTTTGAATTGTAAGTTTAAATTGTGTAGTCTACACAATCCAAGTGCCTAAGGAGATTTTCAAGGCATTGCATTCATTTAAACACATTAAAAAATATAATTTAAGCAATGAAAACTTACACATTGTGTCTCTTAAAATTAAAAAAAAAAAAAAAAAAACATAGAACTAAATTACAATTTATTTTAAATTATTACTATTATTACGTCCTAAGGCATTCTTATTTGAAAACAAATCCATCAGTTTCCACAACGTACTTGTTTGCGCCATCAAATCAAATGTTACACGATTGAAATGTTTTAGGCCACTCATCCACGACCTCCTTCATTTAAGCTAATTACCTAACTAAATCTCTAACCTCTATGAATCTCTCATCCCTTAGATATAATATACAACCTCTAGTACCATAATGGAAATATAAAGTAATGGATTCATCCTTTCCTTAGATTTGAGCTCTGTTACTAGGAAGCTCTCCAGATACATCACCAAAGAATCATGTCGGCACAACTCCATTTTTGTGTGAGGGCCACCTTAGTACTTGACCTCCTGAGGGCTGAGAAGTTAAAACAGTGACCTAACTTGAGGGCATCATGACTATGATGGTGACCTCCTAAGGGGCATCTCAGACTTGGGAGCTTACCTAACTTGTATGGGGGTACTTAGGGTGGCACATGGAGGGAGCAACGTAGGGTGGCACATGGAGGGAGCAGAGTAGGGTGGGACATAGGACGTAGTTGATAGGACGTAGTTAAACAACCTTGGTGTAGGCATGCTAATTTTATAAACACCTGCAGTGGTCTCCCTAAGGCATCGCAACTTGAGCCTAATTGCTTCACCCAATGGGGTGACACCTTGACTGGCCTGTGACCAGAGCAAGTCATTCATCCACAACATCCTTAATTTAAGCTAATTACCTAACTAAATCTCTAACCTCTATGAATATTTCATCCCCTAGATATAATATACAACCTCTAATACCATAATGGAAAAATAAAGTAATGGATTCATCCTTTCCTTGGATTCGAGCTCTGCAACTAGGAAGCTCTCCAGATAAATCACCAAAGAATCATGCCAGCACAACTCCATTTTTGTCTGAGGGCTGTGGAATATCCATTTGTGTGTGAGGGTTGTGGAATTGGATCGGGTTCTATCAGTCAATGGAAACCGTTTTGCAGTTTTGGAACTGTGTTGTAAGAATTTTTTTCCCAACGCAATAAAATTACTTAGATTTTTAGTATTTTCTAGACGCAAAGTATATTGACTTGTTTGTTATGATCTTTTATGATTTCTCTCTAGATTTGTCTAATTGTGGTGGGCACATGCAATTATTTCCAGCACACGAAGAAGGTTAGGCAATTAACCCAGTGAGGGCTTGAAGAAACTGCTAAGCAGTTGAAAATAATTATATTATTTTATATTAATGGAGAAAAGGTTACATAAGTTGTAACGTATCTCCTTAGTTTAGGATTAGTTCCTAGAGATTAGGGGTTTGGTTGCAACTTCCTAGCTTCTAGTATTGTACTTAATGATGTAATCTTTCATTCATGAATGTAGAGTGTATGAGAGTTCTCTCTCTATTCTGAGTGTAGTCTCCAGGTGCAGGCCACACCTGAGAGCTACAACTCCTTCTTTCAATTCTGTGTGCATATTTTATCTTAGTATCAGAGCTCAGATTGGGTGAGCCTGATTTTTTTATCGCCTTTGTGGCCAGTTTGCCTTTGTGGCAAAATCGCCTTCGTGGCTAAAAGTGCCTTTGTGGCCGCGTGTACACGAGAGCTTTGTGCTCGATTGAGCAGGTGGACTGCAGAACACCTGGCTCAGACTCAGATGATTTTTTAATTTTCTGAGTAGAAGGGGGTTGGCGCATTTTTCGCGCTGACAGTAGTGCCAGGAAGTGCAACTGGCGCGTCTGTTCAGCTGTTAATCATGCCACCGCGCCGAAATATCACCTTGGCGCGAAGTCACACGGGAAAATCGCGCCAAGTGTCTTTTACTTACACCGATTTCATCTGGGCGCGAGTTTTTCGTTCGGGAGGGCGCCAACTCACCTTTAAGGGGATCCGTGGGAAGCCTCATCTTCGTTTGACGATTTGCGGAGGAGCAGATCGAACAAGTTGCGGATCTATCCGGGAGAGGCAGATCGGATCAGTTTCGATCAGATTGATTGTTTAGCTGTATTGGAAAACAACGGATTTGCTCATCGGAGCGGGATTGATTTTGTAGATCTGTCAATGGGTGGATTAGAAGATCTGGCAGAGAAGTGGCAGAAAAGTGGTAGATCGGGTGACAAGATTTGACAGGTATCGATTTTATTTTTTTACTATTGAGTAGATTCATTTTATAGATCTGATCAAAATGAGTAATACGATGGAATCTTATATCCACGAGTCTGGCAAACTCGATGGATCTAACTTCACGAACTGGAAGTTTAAGATCCAGACCTTGCTTGAGGGTGCGAATGCTTGGTCCATAGTTACAGGTGATGAGCAGAGGCCGAATTCAAACACAGGGACACAAGAGCAAGAATGGGATAAATGAGAAAACAAGGCAAAAGTTTTGTTGAAGATGTCTGTCAAGGACAACATTATCCCCCACATCAGAGACTGTAAAACGTCCGCGGAAATCTGGACGACTATCAAAAATTTGTATCAGACCCATAACACAAGTCGAATTATGGCACTTAAAAGCAAGTTGTTCTCAATGAAGATGGACGAAAGTGAGACCGCTGCTGCATTTATCGCATGAATCAGAGATGTGAAAGACGGATTAGGGGACATCGGGGAGAAGGTGGTTGACTCTGATCTTGTCACAATCACAATGAACGGGATGCGAGATGAATTTCAAATGTTCATCACTGGGTTGGCGGCAAGGGAAAAAGTGCCTACATTTGAAGATCTGACAGGCATCTTGCTGCAAGAAGAGGAGTGGCGACATAACTTGAATCCCCAGAACGATGATCTTGCACTGATGGCGAAGCGACGACCTTTCAGAGGGAAGCAGCCACAGCAGCAATCACAGTTGCAACTGCAGCAGAAAGGAGGTACATCGCAGAAGAGTCCATATAAAGGTATGCTTGTAAATAATCCTATAAGAAGATGTTATTACTGTGGAAAGAAGGGTCATATACAAAATGGATGTCTTAAGAAGCAGGCAGATGATGCAAGGAGAAAACTGGCAACTGCAAATCACAGAGGATACTTTGTCGAAGAAGAAGATGTTGAAGAAAATGAAGATTTCAGCCATGAATTTCGACTGTTCACAGTCGACTGTGCCCTTTCAGCATCCAATGAGGACGATATTTGGTATGTCGATTCCGGAGCATCCTCCCACATGACAAGTAAAAAGGAATTTTTTGAAAGTCTTGAAGAAAGTACATATGGATCGAAAATATATTTAGGAGATGATAGTGGATACGATATTAAAGGTTATGGGGTTATTCCAGTTAAGTTACCAAATGGAAAAATCAGTCATCTTAAAAATGTCTTATATGTACCTGGAATTAAGAAAAATCTCATATCTGTATCCATGATAACTGATCAAGATATGCAAGTCGAGTTCTTCAAGACTCATTGTGTGGTAAAGGATTGCAGGAGAGAAATTTTTGCAACTGGCGTGCGCGTTGGAAGCCTATACAGGTTGGATGTGAAAAGTATACCAAAGCGAGCCATGGTTGCAGGTGGATCGATAGCCGAACAAATCTGGCATCAGAGGTTCGGACATTTGAATTTACAGGATCTCATGTTATTGCAGAGGAAAGGTATGGTTGAGGGACTCCCTATCTTTCGTAATACTCAGTTAAATTGTGATGGTTGTGCCTTAGGTAAGATGCATAGAGAACAGTTTCATGTGCATGATAGGAGGAAGGAAACAGATATTTTAGAACTAGTGCACACTGATATATGTGGACCTTTGCAGATAAGGTCGCTAGGTGGAGCATATTATTTTCTGTTATTTACTAATGACTGCACTAGATATTCATGGGTTTATTTTTTAAGTAAGAAAAGTCAGACTTTCCAGTGCTTTATAGAATTTAAAACCTTGGTGGAAAAACAGTTTGGTAAGAGTATAAAAATTCTCCGATCTGATCAAGGAGGAGAATATAAGCTAGGGGAATTCATGAAATTCTGCAAATCTCACGGGATTGTTCAGCAGTTTACAGTGCCACACACACCACAGCAGAATGGAGTTGCAGAGCGCAAGAACAGAACCTTAGTGGAGTGTGCAAGGAGCATGTTACAAGGTAAGGGTCTTTCTAATAGTTTTTGGGCAGAGGCTATTAACACTGCTGTATATTTGAAGAACAGAAGTCCTACCAGATATCTTGGCTTCAAAACTCCTTTTGAAACTCTATATGGATTTAAACCAGCAGTAAATCATCTAAGAGTATTTGGGTCAAAAGCATTTGTCCATATACCCAAAGCTGATAGGAAGAAATTAGACCCTAAAGCTGTTAAATGCATCTTTGTTGGTTATGGCACAGAATTTAAAGCTTATAAATTGTTCAATCCTGAGTCTCGTAAGATATTTTCAAGCAGGGATGTAGTATTTCATGAACAGGTACAGGAAGGGAAAGATGACATTGGTGATAATTGGCACATTCCATTGGTGATAGATGAAAGCAGTGAGGATGAAAGAGAGCTGGAGCAGAAACAAGAAGAAGAACAGCATGAAGGAGATAATGCAAGCCCAATTAGATTTGAAGAAAATAAATTTGAGGTAAGTCCCCTACCAAGGAGATCAGGTAGGAAGACTCAAATACCATTAAAATTGAAAGACTATGCTTTGATGTCAAATGTTTTGAACATTGTAGAGCCCACTAATTACAAAGAAGCTAATCAATTTAAGGAGTGGAGGGCTGCAATGAATGAAGAGATAGAATCTATTCTTAGAAATAACACTTGGGACTTAGTTGAACTGCCTAAGAATAAAACACCCATAGGATGCAAATGGCTGTTTAAACCAAAAATGAATGCAAACGGAAGCATTGAAAAATTGAAAGCTAGGCTGGTTGCAAAAGGGTACTCACAGCAGGAAGGTATAGACTTTGATGATACCTTTGCACCTGTAGCAAAGCTAAATACAATCAGAATGCTTATTTCTTTAGCTACTAAATATAATTGGAAGCTACACTAGCTTGATGTCAAATCTGCATTTTTAAATGGTGACTTAAAAGAGGAAATTTATTTAGTACAGCCAGAAGGGTTTGTGAAGCAGGGGCAGGAACATCTTGTTTGCAGATTGAAAAAGGCTTTATATGGTTTAAAGCAAGCTCCCAGGCTTGGTATGAAAAGGTTGATTCTTTCTTTTTAGAGTATGGCTTTCATAGAAGTTTAAATGACCCAAATTTGTATACCAAGTATAATAAGCAGGGGCAGATTATTCTGATCTCTTTATATGTAGATGACATGATTATAACAGGAGATGCAGATGATTTAATCAGAGGAATCAAAAGGCTTATGGCACAAGTCTTTGAAATGAAGGATCTCGGAAGCCTCCATTACTGTCTAGGATTAGAAGTATGGAGAGATACTGGGCAAACTTTTCTTAACCAAGAGAAGTATGCCAGAAATCTGTTGGAAAAGTTTGGTATGGATCAGTGTAGATCAGCAGCGACACCTTTGCAGCAGAACTTGAAGTTATGCAGTGATGATGGCACTAAGGAGGTTGATGCCACGATGTACAGACAGCTGGTTGGCAGCTTGATATATCTTACAACAACCAGACCTGACTTGGCATACTCTGTTAGCGTGTTAAGCCAATTCATGTCAAAACCGCTTGAGAGTCATTGGGTAGCAGCAAAAAGCGTGTTGATGTATCTTTGTGGTACTATTAATTATGGAATTTTATACACTGACACTTCTGATGTTATTCTAGCAGGTTTTTCAGATTCAGACTGGGCAGGGAACCTGGATGATCGAAGGTCTATCACAGGTTACTCATTCAGCATAGGTTCCGGGGTCATAGTATGGAGCAGCAAGAAGCAGAGTACTGTAGCACTGTCTTCATGTGAAGCTGAGTATCAGGCATTGTGTGCAGCGACGTGTGAAGCGATCTGGTTGAGAAGGCTTCTCAATGATGCAGGAGAAGAACAAAAGAATTCCACTTCCATCAAAAGCGACAACCAGAGCACTATTAAATTGGCATACAATCCAGTGTTCCATAAAAATACCAAACATATAGACACTCAGTTCCATTTTGTTAGAGAGAAACTACAGTCAAAAGAGATTATTGTTGAATATTGTAAAACTTGTGACAATGTGGCTGATATTTTTACAAAGCCTCTTGCACGTGTGAAGTTTGAATTGTTTAGAAGGATGCTAGGAGTTCAAGACAATCCTTTCTCCATTAAGGGAGGGAGTTGAAAATAATTATATTATTTTATATTAATGGAGAAAAGGTTACATAAGTTGTAACGTATCTCCTTAGTTTAGGATTAGTTCCTAGAGATTAGGGGTTTGGTTGCAACTTCCTAACTTCTAGTATTGTACTTAATGATGTAATCTTTCATTCATGAATGTAGAGTGTATGAGAGTTCTCTCTCTATTCTGAGAGTATTCTCCAGGTGCAGGCCACACCTGAGAGCTACAACTCCTTCTTTCAATTCTGTGTGCATATTTTATCTTAAGCGAGATTTCTAAAGTAGTAGTGACCGGCAGACGTGGTACCTCTAGAATATCCCTGAGCCATCTTAATATAGATCATACGAATTGTGCATCTCTCACAGAGTAAGTTAATTTGTGTTGATTCTGGTAACTCTCACAAAGTAAGGTAATTTGTGTTGATTCTGGTAACTCTGTTTTAGTAGCACAACCTTCTGGTATTAAAAAGTGATGAGGTTTAGTAAGTAATACAAGGAATCATTTTGCAGTTTAGTAAGTAATACAAGGAATCATTTTGCATCTAGCATAGGCATGGATAGTCAGAACAATACTACTATTTTGATGATAAATACTCAAAATTCGGAGAGCAAACCAAGGCCGCAAGGGTTTCTTATTTTCAATACACCAGCCAGGTAGCAATCGAGAAGATATCATATAAAAGGTTTAGTGCTCTATGGCTTTAGGTGAATTGTGTAATGATGGGTGCCAGCCATTGCTCCATAAGAGAAAAGACGAAAAGAAAGGTGACATTCTGTGCCCTAGTTGGACATGCTAGATGAAGAAGACACTGGCACCTATGGAGTCATTGAAAAGCAATTCCACTGTGAAAACATTGAAATAACTTGCGGATATGTTATTGAGCATCACGACTATGAAATTTCTGCTCCTGGCATTACAAATGTGTTTTATGTGAAACGTAGGAATGAGAATCACTTTAGGCGTATAATTACATTTGTTCAATGCATAACAGAGAATCGTTGTGGGTCACTCATATCTTATGACACCAACAATAGAGTCAGAGTTCACAAATTTGAGGAGTCCATAACCTCTTATGTAAACAGTGGGCTTCCACCGTCTATAAATTGGAATTAGTTGAAAAATAAGTAGATGTAAACGATTGAAATGCGAAAAATAATTATATTACAATATTTATTTTGTATGCATTTTCATCCTGGATAAGTACGCTTTGTGTATCTATAGCAAATGGGTAGCACCCTTTGTGTATCTGTAGCAAATGGGTAGCACTTTTGAAGACTAAAGGATTGGCACTAGATGGGAATTTTTCCGCCCCTTACTTGCCAAATCTAGATACTACGCACTTGAGCTCACCAAAAAACCCTTTCTTCCCTATTGGCTTCTTCCAGATAGAATTGCAGGCCCGCTCACCTCCCCTCCGAAATGGGGTCATTCTCCACCAAAAATATTCATTTTTATAAAGAAGGTTGCAAACAGATGGTATACTTGTTGAATTTGATGCACTGTTATAATTTATTTGTTTTTGTTGAAGGACATTATGAAGAAGAATTTTCACACATTTTCACTAATTTTTTCACACGAAGAAAAACGTTGACATATGATACTGAAGGAATTCAAAGATCTCCTAAATTGAATCATCATCCAACAATTCTGAAATCTCAGGAATCAACAGGCCTTCAAACTACAGAATTTGATCCATGAGAAGCATGTGTCTGAAGAAGAAAAAGCAAAGACAACCCTAGAATCCAACGAAACAAAAATGGCTGCAGAAGCCTGAGTTGAAGCCCTCATGTTACTAGAAAATTGAACACTCATTGAAGGTAGATGATGCCCTTTATAGTTCTTCACTTCATTCTTTAGATCTGTCCTCTTCACCAACTCTCAGTACTATGCCTTCAACATTGTTTACTCCCTTTTCAAATGGTAATAAAAGCACGAGTCTCTCAATTTAGCCTATCTCATGAAATCTACTACCTGTATTTTTTCAAAATCTATCAAATATTTGTTATTGGAACTTGAAAGACCATCTTCGAAGATTAAATGGAAATCTATGTTGGAAAGGTTATAGAATCTATCAATTTGGCATAATGCAAGTGATTTATTATACATTGAATGACATTGTGTACTGATTTTTATCTTCAATGATTTTTTATATGTCTCAATCTTTTTTGAATTTATGCCGTAAGGCGTTTCCTTTGCAACATGGTGCAATTGCTAGTTATTATTATTATTAAAATTATTATTATTATTATTATTATTATTATTATTATTATTAAATATAAAATAATTATTATATAATTTAAACATATATGCATTTCAAACATGGAACAAGATTCTATCTATGGAGATTTACACCACTCTACCATGGAGATTCTTAATCTATAAATAGACTTTGTTGCAATACCATGACTTATCAATACCACATGCCCAAAAACCATAACTTATTTCATATGACACTTGTTTATATGATATTTTTTATAATTACTTAACTTATTTAAAAGAGAAAAAAGTACATAACCACTTTGGGAATCTCAATCTTTCATATTTGTATGTTACTAAGAATATTCTAGAATATTCTAGAATGTTCTATGAAAATTAAATTTCTACCATCTTTTCTAATAACAATTTATAATTAAATTAAAATTTTATAAACTCAATTCTAAATTAAACATAATTATCAACCTAATACTCAGTTTATAAATAAAACATAAAAAGGAGATTAATAATTTATATTAGCTTAAAGATGAAAATTATATAAATTGGAAACTTAATATCATGAAACATGAGGACTTATATTGGAGTAAACCTTAGCATGTTAGCCATTTTGATTTTAGCTGTATTTTTATTTTAGATTTCTAATAAAATTGCTAAATGTAGAGTGCTCAATTTATATCCATGCTCCTAAATCTTGGGTTGTGAATTAAAAAATCTAAGTGATTTATGAGAAGTCTTCAAAATTATCACAACATTACCAAACATGTAGGATTTTCAAATACTAAAATACAAAAATGTTGTATTTTATCTAATTGATCTGTATTAAGTTAACAGAATGTTTAATTGGATTTGTATTACTGCCCTTAATTCTTTTGTAGCCATATTGTAGACATATTTTGAACCATCCGTATGTCATTTTCAAATTCTTTCTTAACTTGAAATATTTATAATTCTCTTACTATTAATTTCTTTGTAAATAAAAATAAAATAATAATAAGTTCTAAACCCTAGCCGAAAACTCTTCGAAGATTATAATCTAACATGGAAATACATGAAATATTGATTTAAAAATAAATTTAGTGAAGAATTTGAAATTATTTTTTATTAATGTTTAAATATAAATTTCATATCAATTTAAACAACATTAATTACTTTTCTTAAATCTTTATTACTTTTTTTTTAATTAGAAAAAAAAAACTTTAAATTATTGCTAAAAAATTAAAACATTATTTAAAAACAAATATACCATTTTTACAGTTAATTTCACTAGTTATTGTAATTTATTAACATAGAGTGTAATTGTTTAACAATTGTAATGGTGATAACTCACCTCGTAAATATATGTATTGCAACTTGATGTACATATATTGCAACTTGGTGTAATATAAATACAGATTTAATTTAAATACATTATATTTATATACATATTTTATTTAATGGTGAAGGAATTATAGTTAGTTTTGGTCAAATATTTTTTTGGGTAATTTTATCTACTAAAAAAATTTTGTTTATTAATTTAATAATTAATGTCATTTTTATAGAAAATTTATAATAATATAATGATTAAAAGTATGTGTTTTTCATTATTACATCAAATTTAAATCTAAATAATATAAAATATATATGTCTCAATAAAATTTTAAGTCAGATAATTAAAATGTAGATCTCTTATTTCACATACTCCACTTTAATATTTAATTTAACCAGCTCCTCCGTAGCAGCATCATTTTTAAGAGTCAAATCCTTAAGATAGATCTCTTATCTCACGAACAAAAAAATCACATTATTTCATCAACCAAAATATTACCAAAATATTATCTATATATTTAATTTATCATATATTATTTTTTTTTATTGAAATATTACTGAAATCTATGATAAAATTGATAATAATGTGAACTAATTTCTTAATAAACATTTTTTTTATTTTATACCCACGTTATTAAAAATGTAAAATAGTTAAATCAAATTACATCATAAATTTATCCAATTAAATAATAATAATTAATTAAATACTTTTTATTTAATTAAAAGTAATTATCTTTAATTTTATATTTTTTTTAAATTTTGAAAATGAAATTTATAATTAAAATAATTACTATAAATTTAATTTAAATTTAAGAGATTAAGTCAATTTGACTTATAATTGATTACAATTTAGCTTGTCTATTAATTGGTATAATAAAATATTGTCTATACATACATTGACCATAAATATTTTCCATACATACATAGACCATAATATGAGTGAGAGATAATGAAAAAGCCTACCTGTCTACCCTTTAATATAAGTTATATTAAATTCATAGTTTCTCATGTCAAGCAGTACATCCATGAGATCCTTTATCCATGGTTTTGCCTTTTGTGGCTAGGTCATCCTCTATGACTGTTAATAATGCCATGTGACATTTCTATATAGACTCACATAAGAAGGTTAGTCATTTTTTCATAAATTAATGATTTTTAAAGGAAGCAAACATATTTAATAATGAATAGAGTTCCCTATAAATGTTTAGGGTTCAAATACTTTCAATCTCCTATGTGTGATAGGTTGATAATTTACTTATTATGTATGTTTCTTTAGAATGATATCTACACATTATTTTTTCTGAGTTTATTCTAATTGAAAATTACTTGAATTAGAGATGCAGTTTCAAGGTTGATGTTGGCATTATTGTTATCCTTTTAATTAAGTTGAGTGTCTATCAACTGCAAATTATGGAATATTCCAAAAATTGGATGCATATAAAAAAAGCCAAATGATTGACTTTGCTCTTGCCCATTCGATTTCCAAAATATTATGAAATCTGAAATGAGCATAAGGATGACCCTCCAACTAGGAGAATCTATAATCAAGTTCAGGAAGGATACTTATCTATAAATCATGCACATGGCTTTTAGACCACGACCAAATGAGACACTATTTTTTTGGAAATGCTCAACTGCCAAACCATCGTGGTCACATCATAATAATAGGTGGATATCTAATAAATCTACTTATTGGAGCATTCCCTGGATATGGACTCAAATATCAATCTCTTGTGAATGGAATATAGATATATTTTGTATTGTCCTTATTTCAGCAACCTGAATAAAGGGATCTAAAGAGGTTTCTAAAGTTATCCATACAAACCAAGAGCATTATATCCATCACACCTTCTAACTCTAGTCATAAAGGCATCTCCTGATCCAGTGAACCCATGTTGATGATAACACCCATGTCTAAGGTGAAAAAAGGAATAGAAAAAGGTTGTAAGGAAAAATATTTTAACATATATACAAATTGAGTAGTTGGCCCAGAAAAATCATCCCTCCCTAACAAGTGGTTCACTTGGTTCTATCGTCAAAGGAATAAGCAAATATAACACAATGGAAAAGGTAGCATCATGACCAAGTAGAGTTTAATAAAAAGTAGTGGAAGGTTCCTCCCTAGGGAAGTTTTACAACATTAGTCTTATCCCTGCTTCACAAAAAGGAGAATACATTGTAATGTAGTTCTATATGGAACCTCCCATAAAAAAGTATACATTCTTTATTTAGAGTGGAGGTTGGTAGTGGAGGTAGGTGGGTAGAGGTTTTGGCAGAGGTTTTCTTACAGTGTGTCATAATTTGAAACAACTCACCAATGCATTAATTGACATAACAAATCAATTCATCATTAAACAATCACATCGATATCAGTTATTTGGTATAAAAAATACTAAAATATCATTTTCAATATATTTTTATACATAATATTCCAGTGCTTCTGAAAAACTAGAGAACCCCAAACTACATAGTAAGAACATACCAAATATAGTAGATGTTTTTTTATTTTTCAAAAATATATATGTGCATTTTTCAAAACAATATATAAATCACTAGGGAACTACCACAATAACATCCTAGTGCATTAATATTAATTGATGCCCCAATGCATTACTAATAATTGACACCTTGGGATGTTAATAGTAACTAATGCCCTACCCCCCGATCGGGGTGAACAGATGGCAACTGGGACAGCTCGAGGCCGGCCGACGGCGCGCCACTCCCCGGATAATTAACCCACATGATGGTCCACCGACAAACCTCATCAATGGGAGACGAGATCACTTGTGCGAAGTTTATGATGCCGAGAACTGGTAAGGAAAATCTGTCAGTGTCCGTATTGCAAGGGTCGATTAAGGTAAGCTTCCCTTCGCATTTCACCTTAACGCTCATGCAAAGCTTGGCGCATGCAAGAGCTTGGAAGGTGAACTGGAGGCGCGACCAAACCGCAAACTCTGCAACTGTAGTCTGGTATGTATTTACCCTCAGCCTCGTCTTCATGGAGCTTATTATTCATGGTAAATTCTGGAGGGGTTTTTGTAGGACTTGTTGTTTTCTGAGCGTTGTAACAGTCTTCACCCCACCCAAAATTCCTGTCCGTCCTTGTTTTCGGGACCCCCCTTTGTTGATTTGTTCTTGTCTTGGTATACTGTTTATCATTTCCAGCAACAGTTTTAAAAATTTTAAGTCTCGAAAGAAGTATAGTGCTGTCTGTTTCAGTCTGCCCCTCCTCTGTTCATGGGGTCTCTGCTCCGGGTCTATATTAGTCATTGTTTGGACGAAATGTCCTCAAGAGTTTCAGGGTTTGGTTTATCCCGTCCAGTCCTGTCCTTTCTACAGGTATGCAAATACTGTCATTGGGTGGTCGGGGTTTTTACAGGTTGGCCTGTATTGCGTTTGTATGGATTGCCAGTCTATGCCTGTAGAGTCTGCTTTTATCCCTTTGGCCTGTAGCGCGCCTTTATGCTGTTCAGGGAGTCTGCGTTATGTAATTAGGGTTGAAGGAATTCTCTGCTGTTTATGGACCGTCTGCAATGTTTTCCGGCGGAATGGTTCTACGATTTGCTGGCAGACTCAAATGGGTTTTGAAACTGACCTTAATGGAAACAGAGGGACTATATGTATGCTTGTTATTTTTCTAGTTATCATCTGTATGTATGTTCTCCTGCTTAGGGACCAACGCATTATGGGGAAACATGGCCTCCGCTCAGAAACAGCTAAGGGGAAACAGGTGCAGCAGGACCCGGAACCAAAGAAACGAGGAAGGAAATCTAGTCAGGAGCATCTAGAAAATCTTGTTGTGAATTACATTCTGGGTAATTCCTCACCAACCCGCATGCAAATCCATGGCTGGGAAAGAGAATTGCAGACAGACATGGAAGACACTGAGGCTGAAACTGATATTCTAGATTTTATTCATGACCCTGGGAACACCCGAGGCCGTCTCAGTTTATTTAACCAAACCATTCATACTTACTGGTTGGTGAAGTGCCTCCTTGCAAAAGCAATCCAAAGTGCACATCCTCCGGAGTTCAAAGTGCAACCAAAGACAGAATCCTTTCTTAAATATTTGCTGGAGAAGATAGAAAGTCACTTGCAGCATATCAAAATAACGCAATATCAAGTAACTGACCGCATTCAGAGAATGGATGATAGGATGGAACGTATGGAGAAACTGCTACAGCAGCTGCATCAGGTGGACATGCCCGGATCGCATGCAAAGGACCCAGCCCCAATCTCATCTTCTGATGGATAGTTTTTTCAGTTACATAGGATTTAGTTTTTTTGGAAGTATGGCAACTCATGCTAGTTTTTATAACTGAACTTATTTTTTGTTACCTGTTTAAATCTGGTGGAACAGTAGGACAGCTGGTAAATGCGTTATATAGATTAAGAAGACAATATCAATTTTGGCAAGCATACAAAGCACTAAGAAGGCCAACAGACCTGGTTTCCTATGGGTAGGTTGAGGCCAAGTATATATATTCTAATGTAGCCTGTCCTGATTTTATAAATGGAAAATAGAAAAGGTACTACCTAACTTACAAAAAAAAAGTAACTAATGCCCTAGAGAATCTAGACATAGAGGCACCAAAAATGTGAAAATATAGTTTTGAAAGCCTCAATGCATTCCATATAATAAGCACCCTAATATGTCCTTATATAGAAGCATGAATAAACTAAAATAAAAATATAAAAATATCATTACACACATACACACATGCTCGTGTTTCCAAAAAACATAAGCACCGTAGTGTGTTTAAAATAAAACATGTATCAATGCTTCTTTCAATGGTCGCACCAATATCAGTTACTACTATAAATAATACTAAAATACATTCCTAGTAAGACACCTGGCCATTATTATATAGAATATTCTGGTGCTTTCAAAAGACTAAAGCATCAAGGGGCGCATAATAGGAACACACCAAACATAATAAGATATATTTTTATTATCTAGTAAAAATTTAAAACAATTTAGACATTACCACAGAACCAACATAATAATGGCCAGGTGTCTTACTAGTAATTGACAACCCAGTGCGTTACTACAAACTAACTCCCCTATACATTAATAATAACTAACGCCCTGGGGTGTGTGGACACAATAGCACCAAAAATGAAAAAATATAGTTTTGAAAACCTCGGTGCATTCCATATGATTATTATCACCTTGGGTAGTCCTTATATATAAGAATTGATAAACTAAAATAAAAAATATTAAAATATTGTTTTCCATATATATTTCTATCAAAATATGTTAGTGCTTTAAAAAATGCAAGCAACTTGGTGTGTTTCTAATAAAACATTCCATATTGTATGGTGAAAGAGAAGCATCAATTGCATGTATTATTAAAAAAATTAAATAATAATTGTTGATATCAATACCTCAAACCATGAGTAAGGTTCCATGGGGTCATCTTGCAAGATCCACCATCATTCTTTCCAAATAGTCACATTAATGGATCCCTTTAGTCTTCCACCCTTAAAGACAATATCATTCCCTAGCTTAGATAGAGTTTATTATCCTCCCATCCCTTCCTATTCTACACTTGTTATGAATATGATGTGAAAAATCATGGAGTCTCTTCTTCAATATTTGTCCTTGGTAAGCTTCATCATCTCTCAATGAATGCTTCTATATATTAGCTTTTATAATTCTTCTCACAAATTTCCTTTTGGTCAATTTCTCTCCCCTTGATCATACTTCCCTTTATCTCCCACGAGTTTCAATCCTTTATGGGCTATGGGGAGTTTCAAGCGACCCATAGTTCCCTAAGTTGCCACAAAGTTGAATTTAAGGAATTAAATAAATGCATCTTAGTTGTTGAAGAATGCTTGCTAAAGATTGAAGCTATCTGTTGAACTTGGATATAGTCGTGGTATTTCTCCTGTAAATAAATCGTAAGCTGGACTTCCTAGAGTGTGCATAAGTAGGTGCACTCTCATCCTTTCACAAATTTGTTTTTTGAATCTATAGTCTAAGGCATGGATCTTTCAGCGTCTCATCCTATAATTTTGTAAGATTTACCTTGGATGTGATGAATTCACAAGAAATAGACGATAAATATGGTGCATATGCATCTTTTTCGTAAATGCTTACTTCATAGAATATTTCTCATGGGTCTCTAATTCTTTGTATCAACTCTCAGCTTAGTTATTTGAAAATACTTTATGGATAGTGTATAGACCTTTTTATAAAAGATTAATATAGGTTGAATTAGTATCCTTCTAAGTATGAAACTATGTTTTCAAGCTTCCTTCTAATATGTATTCCTTCATGTGTTCCTGGGACACAAGCCTTTATTAATATATAAATTTCATAGTTTCTATAAATAAAATAAGATAAAAAAAATCACAATTCCTTGGTGTATATAATTTATCCATATGAATCGGTGCATATCTTTTTCAGGAACACTAGAAAAGGGTTAAAAAAAAATACAATTTATCAAATTGAACTTCATTACCAAAATCATTTCCTTCCATGTTTTTAATACTTTGACAAGTACTAATGCTAACTCTGGTTGGACATTTGTCCTACCTCCAATCCTCTACAATGTCACCACCTTGTCCCACAATTTTCTCATCGATTTCAAACAACGATGTACCTAATCATTATTTTTTTTTCTTGGAAACCATTCCTCATCATATTTAAATAAAAAATAGTATTCCTTACTAAGAATAGATGATTTATTTGAACACATTAAGGGAGTGAAATTATTTTGAACAATAGATTTAATAATATCACTAGTTGAAAACTAAAGAGGAGCATATCCCAAAAACTATGTCTAAGACAAGATTTAGGCACCATGAGTTTGTGGTGTTACCCTTTGGACTAATGAATTCTTTAGGAGAATTCACAAGTTTGATGAATGGGGTATTTTGAGAATATTTGGATAAGTTCGTGCAAGAATTTGTAGATGATATTTTAATTAATCCACATACACCATAAGATCATGATGAACATTTACAACTAGTTTCACACTATGTTAGAAAAAAAAAAGTTGTACAGGAAGATATATAGATGTCCATTTTATAAATAAAATATTTCTTATTTAGGACATGTTATTTTGGGAAAATTAATAGCGATATATATAGCAAATATTGAGGCAATCATGGATTAGTCAACATCTACAAGCATACATGAGGTACATGGTTTCACAAGATTAGTGTGTTATTATAAAATATTTGTAGAAGGATTTTCAAAGATAATGTTGATTGTAAAAAAAAATCTTCTAACAACAACAAGGGAGAATCACCCAATGGCAGGTCCCAAATAGATATTTTCTCATTTTGAGTAGCAATTTCTACTTGTGTATGGGTCCAATTGTAACTAAATAGATTGCTCCTTGAAAGAATCATTCTCAATGAAGATTTACTAAATCCTAAATTCAATTCTAACTTATTATGCAAATTCAATCTTATTCTAATCCTAATATGATAGTGATAAGAATTTGCTTTCAAGTATGAAGTAACTACTGAAAGTGAGAAAGAATCCATTGCCCTCAACATAAATCAAACTAACATATTCAATTCCAATACATATTAATTAATTCATGTGTCAATAAATGATATTGAATATGTACTTGTAATCAAATCCATAATCTATTCATACAAATTATCTAAAAAAACAATTAAAATAAATGACACACTACAAGAATCTACAAAAGCCACACAAATGACAAAAGTACACAATTTATTGAATATGCAATGAACTAGTTTTTCCTTGTATTCATTCTTAATAAATGGTTCTTCAATATGAGATATAATAAAAATACTCCAACCTCCAAATATCTTATTGAACCTAAAATTACTATGTAGACATCAATTTTGAGTTTTCCATCCCTCTAATCTTCAATATTTTCCTTTCACTTGATAACAATATAAAGTAAAAGTCTTAAATTTTCAAACCAACCAAATATTCAATATTTTCCTTAAACTTGATAAGAATATAGAAGTCCGAGTTATCGATTTTCCAAACCCCCACAAATCTAAGCAGGAATCCCATTTTTATCATAAAACTAGGTGGTTCCCCTATTTGTTACATAGTTGCAACTAATTATTTTCTCCAACTCAAACATTCATTTATTCTCTAAAAAATAATTGGAGAATAAATGTTGAATCAAAAAAATATAAATGTAAATGTCTTTTGAGTTACAAAACTATTCCTTTCTAACTTAAGGTTTCCTCTTCTGTAACAATTTTCAATTTGTGATACAAGTGTCATCATCTAATTGAGGGTCTGAAAACAATCTTCTTTAAATTTATTTAGCCCTGTTTATACATGATCCTATGTGCATTTGACATGCTTTATTATAATAATCTTGGATCAATTAATTTCATATGCAAGAAAAAACATAAATAAATGTTTTACATTAACACATAATTAAACAAAATTCTTAATAGTAAAAAATAACCCTAAAATCAGGATGTGCTAGGTTTAAACAAACTATCATATTAACCTCCACATTCTAAGCTTTTGAACGAGATTTTTCTGTATTAATTTAGATGTCTTGGACTCAAGATTTAACCTACAACAATTATAGCTATAAAAATAATTGGTTTTGTCTCTTGGTGAACTTAGACTATTCATTTCGTTTAATTTATCCCACATGCACTACATGTTTTCATTATAATGTATTTTTATTGTTTCTACCTGCCAATATGATTTGTGTGAGAAGCCATGGAAGCTATCCAGAACCTTGCACAACCTGTGTGTATAATATGACCTTTTAACTGCCACATCGCTATTTTATTGTGCTATTTGATACATGTACAATTGTGTTCTACATGTCCTTGCTAATTTAGGCTTGCTAATCATAGAATGCCACATGTCATATATGTCAGTAGCTTAGTTAAGTATCTGGATTGTAATTAAAATCTAGATATCTAAAATCTATAAATATGGATCCATAAATCCAAAAAAATTTAAAGCTTGACACATCAGATGAATGGCATGTCAACTAATGAGGTGGATGCCACGTAGATTTCCACTTAGGATAATTATGTTTAATTGGGGAGGTGATATTAGCATAATTTGGAGATCTAGATCATATAAAAAATTTAGATCCAAATATCTAGGATCTTGATTTGAAAATACAAAATAACTCAAAATCTAACATGAAATATAGATGCCATGTAAGGTAGACATATAGGATTCCATATTAGATAAAGACAATCCCAACTAACATGAAAGTGTTGATGTCGTATGACAAGTGTATGTTAAGATTCCATGATGAGTTGGATAACATAGAAAGTTTGAATATTTGGGTGTTTGAAGAAAATCCAAACATCGGGAAATTTGGAAGAGTATTCAAAACCAGACCCAAGGAACATATTGTAGACATCAAGAATGGAAGAATAAGATCCCCAGCTCTTGTAGAACACTCTTTTAATATGTAATATCCCAAAAGGGAAATATGCAGCAATATTAAACAATACTGCTCAGAAATAATGCAGTTCAACAAAGTAAAAGTAGGAGGCCAATATGGATGCTCAAAAATAACATTTACATCAGCAAATTAGATTTACATTATGGCATATAAGATGTAAAACAAAAATAGAAGACTTCTACATGAAGAAATCCTAAAAAATGAGGTGTTGCAACCATATATTTTGACTGAACAAGCTTGACAACATTATTTTATTGGCTAATAACAGTTGCATATTACACTTCAGATCTAGAGTAGATCTGTGTACAAAAAGTTAGATCTATATCATATATGTACACTAGATAGGCTCCTCTTCAAATGTCCCTTGGGGTTTTCAGCAAAAAGTAAAGTACATGGAGTAGATTTGAGATCTTATGCAACAGATCTGCAAGAGTATTTAGAAATTCTGAAGAAAATACAACAGTATTCAGATCAGATATGAATATGACATGGAATAGACATGAAATCCATGGATCACCACAGTGAAAGGTAGAACCCCAACACTAGAGATATCTCCTCCAAAAGTGTGCCAAAACACCCTGCAACTGTACACTTTAAAATAACGCAGTACTAGAATGAAAACTACATTGTAGGCTCTAGAACATATGTGGCCTCAAGCCAAGATCTGAAATTAGTGCTCAAATCATCTAGTACTCTTTTTCCAAGGGGATAAAAGACTTTCCCACTGAAAAGAGGCACTAGAATGGCCTAGATCTGAGTAGATCTAGCCTCCACTTGCTGCAGCTTACAAATACAACCAAACCCTCAATAGGATCTGCGTTCTAGTTGGAAGAAGAGCTTGGCCAATTGCCTGATAGTGGACAAGAAATGCAAGACTCCTCCAAGAGATACTCAAAGAAGGAGGTGGGATTCCTGATCAGGAACACCCAGTGCTAAACAAAACTATTCTCTGCTAAACAACCAAGAGAATAAGAAATGTCTAAACAGACAAAATCTTCAAAAATCTGATAATCATCAATAGTCCTCTCATGTTGTCCTCCTCTTCCTTTTATAAGATTGAGATCTTGCAAAACCCTAAAACATCTTAATTGTTTAGCTTCTTTCACATGTGCCACCTCCAACTAAGACTGCGCTATGCATCAATGAGGATCACTTCTTCCAGAAAATGTTGTTGATTTGATCATGGTTGACCCAGTCAAATGATTCAATCCCTTTCACACATAAGGGTGTTTATTTACATAGTCCAGATTTATCTTTTTTCACACGTGGCATTGATTTATTCACTTTTTTAGGAGTTTTTATTGTCCTCCTTTACACATTTATTCATGCAAAAGGAAAATGAAACGAAATTGTATATTCCCATTAGCTTGGGATAATTGGGAATATTACAGTCCTCCCCTCAAAAATGTTGCTTGTCCTCAAGCAACTGATAAGGTGAGTGCTGCAACACTTCTCCTCCTCCATTGGTGACACCATCATGAGTTAAGCTTTATTCATAAGCTAAGTGTTCACCAATCCAACCCTCCATGAATTGTTCCTCCAAATTCATTATGAGATGTACATAGTCCATCCCACAAGGAGTCAAGAATTCAAATGAAACAAACATGGCTGAACCAATACTCTCCCTGAAACATGTAGCATAAGTCACATAGAGAGTCTCCATCCCATGTGGTACATACAAGCTTACCATCCTCTCTCCATGCAAACTCATAAAAATTACAAGTATGTCATCAATGTATGGAAGCAAAACTACATATACACAAATAGATATTTGAGTATGAGGAGGTGGGTCATAGTCTCACATATGATACTAGCGCAGTGCATCTCCTGCCTGCATCAGATCAAGGTATGGTAAGTGGTTTTCCCACCACTTACTTGCTGCACATGTCATCTCATTATGGCTGAAAGTGTGAGATATTTTTGGTGCCTTTGGGATGTACCCATCATGATGAAAAATCTCCCTTTGCACATCAAGGGAGAGGCCAAATTCAGAAATTTTAGTGGCCCATGTTTGCCATGAGATTTACATGATACATTACTCCTCCTTGGAGTCATCGCCTACATAAAAATGGTGAAATAATATGTAAAATCAAAAAATAAAACATGCTTTACGTGATCATATTATTCACCAACAATCACTAGTACATTTGGCGGAAATTCTGACACTTTAGTTCCGACACTTTTGACCAAATGTCGGAAATTTCCCCAAATTTTATCTACTTTTCAAATCCCTCCCACAATTGTCGCTATACCGACGTTTAGAGACAAATGTCGATATTTCGACACTTACAGGTAAGTGTCAGTCTTACGACATTTGGAGAAAAGCGTCGGAATTACGACGGATTGGAGGAAAGTGTCGGTCTTGCGACACTTAGAGCTAAGTGTCGTTATTGCGACGTTTGGAGCAAAGCGTCGGAATTGCGACAAAATATCTGCAAGCGTCAGTCTTGCAACGAAATATCCGCTAGCGTCAGTCTTGTGACGAAATATCCGCAAGCATCGATCTTGCGACAAAAACCTCCAAAGCGTCGGTCTTGCGACGACATATTTGCAAGCGTCGGTCTTATGATGAAAACCTTTGGCGCATCGGAATTGCGACTGTATTAAAATTATTAAAAATTTATAACCATTGAGGAGGATTTGGATTAGAAGTTTTAGATATCATATCTCTATTTTTGGATTTCAAATTCTTGACCTACCACTGTTATCCTAATCGGTATTATATGTTCTGGCCTATCTTTGTTGTTAGTTATGGGTGTCAAAATATATTAGTGTGACAATTCACTTTGATTGACATAGACATGACTCTAGGTTAGGTGATTGTAATAGTGGAAAAAGTGTGTACGTGATCTGGTGGTGTTACTCTTTAATGTTTGGTATATCTCATATTAATCACAAAGATTGTAGAGAATAAATTTGCTTTCAAAGTCAATCAGGTAAAGTTATTAAGTGTATAAATGTTCTTATTTTTTTTAAATATAATCAAACTTATTAAAAATAATAATCAAACTTATTTTTTTATTTGATTAATTTTATTTATGTTATTATTAAATATATTAACAATTATATTTTAAATAGATTTTTTTATATAGTTTTGAAATAAGTTATTAGATTGGTGAATAAAATTAATTACATTTGAATTTTCTCTAATTTCTTTTATGGTAAATTAATTTCATGAGGTTCACAAATCTCAAGTAAAATTTAAACCAGTTAAACAAAAACTACAATAATTTCATGAAAATCATCTAAAAAATTATTGAAATATCAAACTTGATAGTAGACCAATATGGGTTAAGTTAGTTTTATGAGGATCATGTTGGAAGTTATGTTGTTAATTTACATAGAACACCACTTTTTTTTAATAATATTTTTATTTTTTATTTTTTTTATCTTTATCTTCATGATTCTAACCAGGGCCAAGCATATTGCAAGCATCGGTGATGGATGATTCTAGGGAGGATGTTGAGGATGCGGATATGATCGAGGAAGAACTCGTGGAACAAGTTGAACCTAGACCAAGCACATTGCAGGCATTGGGGGATGAACCACATGAAAATGTTGTAGAAGTGACAATGATCGAGGAGGGACTTTATGAGCAGGCGATACCAGGATCAGAAGCATTGCAGACATTGATGAGGATGGAGGACACTCGCTTAGAGAGTCTTCATGAAGATATGACTCATGTTTCAATTGAGCATCTGGGAGATGGACCGTATGCAGGGATGGGAAAGAAGATGACTTCTTTGCCAATACCATGGAGGACCTTTCCTCGGATGACTATGATGGAACCTTTTACATTGGAGAAGCAAGGAGCATTTCTTGTTGTAGACCTTGATAGGGAAATCTGTGACATCGCTCTAGTAGGTTCAAATTCCCATGACAAGGGTGGAACTTGATGATATTTCTGATAGATATGGGTCATGCTTAGCCACATGGAAATTGGCTATGTGCCTGGCATGACTCAAGGACTGCCTTGGTGGTAGGGCACATTGTTTAGGTAGACTTCTTCATGGCTTACAACCAAGAAGGAACTCTTGGTGCACCTTTAGTGGGGGAGAAGCCTTGGAGGAAGTACCCATGATGATGATGGTAGAAGTGACCGAGGGCACTTAACCTGTACACTATACACATGATGGTGGCTAGAGTTGAGATGAGTCTACTCTTGATGGACACATGGGCAACCAAAGTCATGTACATTGACATGAGGGCATGGCAGGACATTATGCAAGTGCACTTACTAGGTGCCACTTATGAGCATCATGGAGGAGTGTCAAGCAGGAATATACTGAGCACATTCTTTCAATATGTAAATAAACATAAGAATCACTATCAATCCACAAGTACACCCATACATACAAGGGAGGGGCAACTCCGTGTTAATAATGAGTCTGCCCAATAATACATTTCATAAATATGAAATAATAAGTTCCAATCCAGCAGAAGCCACTTTTGCTCCTTGGCAAGGCAAGTTAGCCTTTAACCAAGCTCTAAGGCTTTTCAACCATAAAAATAGCCTACAACAATCATTTACAATCATCAGAATTCACCTTGGGAATATCCTTCACAAAACTGCCCAAGTGCTACCCGGTCACTCGAATCGGCACTGCAAATAAATTTAGACCATCCCTAGAGCTCCTTGTGTATCAAATATGCTTCCAAACTATATGGTTAGATGCAGCCCATCAATACACACATTCTGCAATTTATGACACTCAATTCTGACTCCTGACACTCCCAGAATGGCTTCCTGACTGTCATGCAGTTCGTGCAGAGGCGCCTAGTCATGGGTCACCAGACTCGCCTGGCCAAACGCGCTCGGGCCGAGTCATTTGGTCCGAGGGCGCCCGTATCAGATTTGCTAAGTTGTGACTACTAGGGTTCCTTGTGCACATTTGGGCATCCTGTTTTCCCTTTGCTCCCATGTGCGTCCATTCGGTCGGGCGCACCATGTCGCGTCGAGTGAGGGCCCCCAGCCAAACGCGTTCGGGTCGGGTCATTTGGGCCGAGGGCGTGCGTATCATATTTGCTAAGGTTTGACCACCCGGGTTCCTTGTGCATGTTCGGGCAGCCCGTTTTCCATTTGTTCCCATGTGCGTCCATTCGGTCGGGCGTGTCGTGTCGCGCCGGGTGAGGGTGCCCGGCCAAATACGTTCGGGTCAGGTCGTTTGGGCCAAGGGCGCACGTATCAGATTTGCTAAGTTGTTACTGTCCAGGTGCCTTGTGCACATTCGGGCAGCTCATTTTTCATTTTCTCCCATGTGCGTCCGTTCAGTCGGGCGCGTCGTGTCGTACTGGGTGAGGGCGCCAGGCCAAGCGCGTTCGGGTCGGGTCGTTTGGGCCGAGGATGCCCATATCAGATTTGCTAATTTTTGACCACTCGAGTGCCTTGTGCATGTTCAGGTGACCCATTTTCCGTTTGCTCCCATGTGCGTCCGTTCGAGCAGGCGCACCGTGTCGTGCCGAGTGAGGGCGCCTGACCAAGCGCGTTTGGGTCAGGTTGTTTGGTCCGAGGGCGTCCGTATCAGATTTGCTAATTTGTGACCACGCCAGGTGCCTTGTGCACGTTCAGGCAGTCGATTTTTCGTTTTCTCCCATGTGTGTCCGTTAGGTCAGGCGCACCGTGTTGCGTCGTGTGAGGGCGCCTGTCCAAGCGCGTTCGGGTAGGGTTGTTTTGTCTGAGGGCGCCTGTATCATATTTGCTAAGTTGTGACCACTCGGGTGCCTTGTGCATGTTTGGGCGGCCCATTTTCCGTTTTCTTCCATGTGCGTCTGCTCGAGCGGGTGCGCCGTGTCGTGTCGGGTGAGAGTGCTCGACCAAGCACATTCAGGTCGGGTCATTTGGTCTGAGGGTACCTGTATCAGATTTGCTAAGTTGTGACCGCCCAGGTGCCTTATGCACATTCGGGCGACCTATTTTCCATTTGCTTCCATGTGCGTCCATTCGGGCAGGTGCACCGTGTTGCGACAAGTGAGGGCGCCCGGCCAAGCGCGTTCGAGTCGGATCATTTGGTCCGAGGGCGCCCATATCAGATTTGCTAAGTTGTGACTACCCGGGTGCTTTGTGTACGTTCGGGCATCCTGTTTGTTGTTTGCTCCGATATGCGTCCATTTGGGTGGGCGCGCCGTTTTGTGCCGGGTTAGGGTGCCCAGCCAAGCATGTTCGGATCGAGTCATTTGGTCCGAGGGGCGCTCGTATTAGATTTGTTCAATTGTGACCGCCCGTGTGCCTTGTGCACATTCGAGCGACCAGTTTGCCATTTTCTCCCATGTGCATCTGTACGGTCGGGCGCGCCATGTCGCATCATGTGAGAGCGCAAGGCCAAACGCGTTCGAGTCGGGTCGTTTGGTCCGAGGGTGCCCATATCAGATTTGCTAAGTTGTGACTGCCCGGGTGCCTTGTGCAGATTCGAGCGACCTGTTCGTCGTTTGCTCCCATGTGCATCTGTTTGGGCGGGCGCGCTGTGTCGCAGCGGGTGAGGACGCCCGGTTAAGCACATTCGGGTTGGGTCATTTGGTCTGAGGGTGCCCTTGTGCCTTTGTTCGGTCGGGTGCGCCATGTGAGGGCGCCCGCCTAAATGCATTCAGGCCGGGTCGCATCGTTTCGTTTGAGGGTGGCCATATCAAATTTGCTAAGTTATGATCGCATGGGGGTCTTTTGCACATTTAGGCGACCCGTTTGCCATTTGTTCCCATGTGCGTCCATTTGGTCGGGTGCGCCTTCTCGTGCCGGGTGAGGGTGCCCGGCCAAACGTGTTCGGGTCGAGTCGTTTGGACCGAGGGCACCTGTATCAGATTTGCTAAGTTGTGACCGCCTGTGTGCCTTATGCACGTTTGGGTGGCCTGTTTGTCATTTTCTCCCATGTGTGTCCATTCGAACGGGCACGTCATGTCACACAGAGTGAGGGTGCCCAGCCAAGCACGTTCGTCTTGGGTCGTTTGGGCCGAGGGCGCCCATATCAGATTTGCTAAGTTGTGACCGCTCGGGTGCCTTGTGCACGTTCGGGCAGCCCGTTTGCCATTTTCTCCCATGTGCATCCGTTCAGTCAGGAGCATTGTGTCACACCGGGTGAGGGCGCCCAACCAAGCACATTCGGGTCAGGTCGTTTGGTTCGAGGGCGCCCGTATCATATTTGCTAAGTTGTGACCTCCCAGGTGCCTTGTGCACGTTCTGGCGGCCCATTTTCCTTTTGCTCAAATGTGCGTCTGTCGGGCAGGCACGCTGTGTCACGCCGGGTGAGGGCGCCTGTCCAAGCGCGTTTGGGTCAGGTCATTTGGTCCGAGGGCACCCGTATCAGATTTGCTAAGTTGTAACCCCTCGGGTGCCTTGTGCACGTTCGGGCGGCCGTTTGCCGTTTTCTTCCACGGGCGTCTGTTCGGGCGGGCATGCCATGTTCGAGGGCACTCGTATCAGATTTACTAAGATGTGACTACCTAGGTGCCTTCTGCATGTTCGAGCGGCCCGTTTTCCCTTTGCTCCCATGTGGGTCCATTTGGTCGGGCGCGTCGTGTCGCGCTGGGTGAGGGCACCCGGCCAAACGCGTTCGGGTCGAGTCATTTGGGCCGAGGGCGCCCGTATACGATTTGCTAATTTGTGACCGCCTGAGTGCCTTGTGCATCTTTAGGCAACCCGTTTTCCGTTTTATCCCATGTGCGTCCATGCAATCGAGTGCATCGTGTTGCACTGTGTGACGGCGCCCGACCAAGCGTGTTCGGGTCGGGTCGTTTGGTCCGAGGGTGCCCATATCAGATTTGTTGGGTTGTGACCGCCCAGGTGCCTTGTGCACGTTCGGGCAGCCCATTTTCTGTTTGCTCCCATGTGCGTCCGTTAGAGCGGGCGCGTCGTGTCACGTCGGGTGAGGGCGCCCGGTCAAGCGCGTTCGAGTCGGGTCGTTTGGTCCGAGGGTGCACGTATCAGATTTGCTAAGTTGTGACCGCCTGGGTGCCTTGTGCACGCTAGGGCGGCCCATTTTTCATTTTCTCCCATGTGCATCCATTCGGGTGGGTGCGCCATGTTGCACCGGGTGAGGGCGCCCGACCAAGCACGTTCGAGTTGGGTCGTTTGGTCTGAGGGCGCTAGTATATGATTTTCTAAGTTGTGACCTCCCGGGTGCCTTGTGCATGTTCAAGCAGCCTTTTCTCCATTTTCTCCCTTGCGCGTCTGTTCGGGCAGGCGCACCATGTCGCGTCGGGTGAGGGCGCCCAGCCAAGCGCATTTGGGTTGGGCCGTTTGGTCCGAGAGAGCCCGTATCAGATTTGCTAAGTTGTGACCACCTGGGTGTCTTGTGCACGTTCAGGTGGCCCATTTTTTGTTTTCTCCCATGTGCGTCTGTGTGGTCGGGTGCGCCGTGTCATGCCGTGTGAGGGCGCCCGACCAAGCGCATTCGAGTCAGGTCATTTGGTTTGAGGGCGCCCATATCAGATTTGCTAAGTTGTGACCACCCAGGTGCCTTGTGCACGTTTTGGCAGCCTATTTTTCGTTTTCTCCCACGTGCGTCTGTTCGAGCGGGTGCGTTGTGTCGCGCCAGGTGAGGGTGCCCGACCAAGCGCGTTAGGGTCGGGTCGTTTGGTCCTAGGGCGCCTGTATCAGATTTTCTAAGCTGTGACCACCTAGGTGCCTTGTGCATGTTCGGGTGACCCATTTTCCCTTTGCTCCCATGTGGGTCCATTTGGTCGGGCACATCGTGTCGCGCCAAGTGAGGGCGCCTGGCCGAACGTGTTTGGGTTGGGTCATTTGGGCCGAGGGCGCCCATATTAGATTTTCTAAGTTATGACTGCCCGGGTGCCTTGTGCATGTTCGAGTGGCTTGTTTTCCATTTTCTCCCATGTGCGTCCGTGCGGTTGAGCGCATCGTGTCGCACTGTGTGAGGGCGCACGACCAAGTGCATTTGAGTCAGGTCGTTTGGTCCGAGGGCGCTCATATCAGATTTTCTAGGTTCTGACTGCCCGGATGCCTTATGTACATTCGAGCAGCCCGTTTGTTGTTTTCTCCCATGTGTGTCTATTTGAGCGGGCGCACCATGTCGCGCCGGGTGAGGGCACCCAGCCAAGCACGTTCGGTTCGGGTCGTTTGGTCTGAGGGCGCCCATATAAGATTTTCTAAGTTGTGACCACTCAGGTGCCTTGTGCACATTTGAGCAGCCTGTTCATCATTTTCTCCCATGTGCATCCGTTCGGGCAAGCGCACCGTGTCCCGCCAGGTGAGGGCACCCGGCCAAGTGTGTTCGGGTTGGGTTGTTTGCTCCGAGGGCGCCCGTATCAGATTTGCTAAGTTGTGACCTCCCAGGTGCCTTGTGCATGTTCAAGCGGCCTATTTTCCATTCGCTCCCATGTGCGTCTATTCGGGCGGGTGCGTCGTGTCGCGTCAGGTGAGGGCGCCCAGCCAAGCGTGTTCGGGCCGAGTCGTTTGGTCTGAGAGCACCCGTATCGGATTTGCTAAGTTGTGACCACCTGGGTTCCTTGTGCACGTTCGGGCAGCCCGTTTGTCGTTTTCTCCCATGTGCGTCCATGCGATCGGGCACGTCATGTCACGCCATGTGAGGGTGCCCGACCAAGCACGTTTGAGTCGGGTCGTTTGGTTCGAGGGCACCCATATCAGATTTGCTAAGTTGTGACTGCCCAAGTGCCTTGTGCACGTTCGGGTGGCCCATTTTCCGTTTTCTCCCATGTGCGTCTATTCAAGCGGGCACGCTATGTCGCACCGGGTGAGGGTGTCATGCCAAGCATGTTTGGGTTGGGTCGTTTGGTCCGAGGGTGCCCTTATGCCTTTTTTCAGTCAGGCGTGCCATGTGAGGGCAGCCGCCGAAACGCGTTTGGGTCGGGTCGGGTTGTTTCGTTTGAGGGTGGCCGTATCAAATTTTCTAAGTTGTGATCGCATGGGTGCCTTTTGCATGTTCGTGCAACCTGTTTTCTGTTTGCTCCCTTGTGCCTCGTTCGGTCGTGCACGGCGCCGTGTGGCGCCTTTTGAGGGGGCCCGCCCAAACACGTTCAGGTTGGGTCGTTTCGTTTGAGGGAAGTCGTATCAAATTTGCTAATTTGTGACTGCACGGGTTCCTTCTACACGTTCATGCAGCCTGTTTGGTGTTTTCTCCCTTGTGCCTTCGTTTGGTTGGGCGCGGCATGTCATTTTGTTTGAGGGCGCCTGCCCAAACATGTTCGGGTCGGGTCATTTCGGTTGAGTGTGCCCACCCAAATGTGTTCAGGTTAGGCCCCCTAAGCCCCCAATCCCTAATCCCTAAACAACTAACTCATTATTCGACCCCTAACCCCTAAATGAACCTAAATCCCCTAACCCGGCCTAACCCCCAATCCCCTAAGCCCTTCTCTCATATGATACCTGAGCCTTTGCCTTTCTCTTCCCTTCTAATTCCATAATAGTGTCATAGTGATTCCAGCCAACTTCTTTAGAAAGCCTTCCCAGTAGACAATACTTGTGACCTGGCTAAAGCCTCAACACTTTCATAGCATCTGGAATGACCATTCTCTTCTTCCGATCATATGGTGGGGGAACCCCTTCAAAATCCGTTAGCCTAGAAAGTGTTGCAGCACCATGCTTGGTTTTTTGTAGATGGATGACATCTTGTGGTCATTCACCAACTCATTTGTAGTGGTGTACTTGGATGACATTCTGATCTTCATCCAGACTTGGGAAGAGCACCTCTACCACATCCGACAAGTCCTCCAAACACTATGGCAACACAAGTTGTGTGCCAATTTGGAGAATTTCACTTTTGGCATGACCCAGGTTCAATATCTGGGATACATTATTGATGAAAGGGGGGTGCATGTGGATCAAACCAAGATCCAAGTCATTCGGGATTGGCCACCCCCAACCACTATAACAGAGCTTCATAGATTTCTGGGTATTGCTAATTTCTACTGCAGGTTTGTGTTGGGATTCTCTCATATCACTTGGCCCTTGAGTCAAGTCATCAAGGGAGGAGAGAGAGAAAAATTATTTTGGTCAGAATCTCAACAAAAGGCGTTCAAAGAATTGAAAATCACCTCTGTTCTGCCCAAGTTCTCACATTACCAAACTTGCAACAGTCATTTGAGATCGAGACAGATGCCTATGACTATGCTATTGGGGCATTTCTTACTCAACAGGGACATCTAGTGGCATATCACAGTGAGACATTTTCTGACACAGTTCGCAAGTATCCCACTCATGACAAAGAAATGTATTCCATTGTGTAAGCTTGTCGATAATGGAAGCATTACATTTTGGTGAAGGAAACAATCATCCACACAGACCACCAACCCCTGCAGTTCATACGGACATAAGGGAAGTTCCAGAATGATCTCCATCAGAAGTGGTCCACATATCTGCAACAGTTTCATTTGAACATCAAGTACAAGAAGGGTAGCACCAATAATGTTGCAGACTACCTCAGCCGACCACCGATCGTGGCGCTCACCACCATTCTCAACTCTTGTGGGAATGAGACTTCTGATTGGTCGCTTCTCTATGAGAGCAACCCAGAATTCGAGCACACATATGAGGCACTGTTGGGCGGTACACAAGTTCCAAATTTTCACCTACAAGATGCACTTTTATGTCACCTGGGACACCTTTATGTTCATTCAAGCGAGCATGCCAAGATGATATGGGAAGCACACTACAATCGAGTCGTTGGGAATTTCGAGGTCGAGAAAACAGTAGCAGTACTACAAAATTATTTCTATTGGCCGAACTTTCGAAAGGACGTCGGGAAGCACATCAGATCCTACACTGCTTGTGCCATTTCCAAACTGACCATCAAGAAGCAAGGCCTATATACTCTGCTACCTACCCCTAGTCGACCTTGGGAATCCATTTCCATGGATTACATGTCAGGCCTACCTTCTACTAAGCATGGAAATTACTATGTTTTCATGGTCATCGACAGATTCTCGAAGATGGCCATTATGGTGGCCCGGAAGAAGAATATCACAGCAAAAGCCACTACTAAAATCTTATTTGAACAAGTGTGGGTGCACTTTGGGATCCCAGAGTCTATCATATCAGATCAAGATAGCAGGTTCCTTAGCACATTTTGGTCCAACCTCTAGTCAATGCTGGACACCAAGCTCACCAAGTCCACAGCTTTCCATCCCCAAACAGATGGCCAGACATAGGTCGTCAACAGAATGATTATACACATTCTACACATGCACAATTCAAAGCATCCACGCACATGGGACGAGAGCCTCCCCTGTGTACAACATAGTTATAACCGGGCTCTCCACAACTCAATCAGCCACAGCCCCTTTCAGGTGGGCTTGGGATTCCAGCCACTATGTCCCATTGACGTAGCCATGCCATTTGCGGCTACTCAGGCCGATTTGGCTCATGTCTAGTTTAAATTTGACAAATAAAATAGCTTCATCAAGCACATTCAACACATCCGCCAACATTTTCATGAAATATTGGACAGAGCCAATGTTAAGTACAAGCAATGCCATGATCAACATCGGGTTCCACACAACTTCCAGGTGGGCGAAAAAGTGTGGCTACATTTGCAGAAGGAGCGCCTCACTGGACCCCACCGCAAGCTTCGACCGCTCCGATATGGGTCATACACCATCACCAAGGCTGTAGGGAACAATGCCTTCGAGCTCAATATTCCATTATTCCTTGGTCTGCACCCAGTATTCAATGTGGACTGCCTTCGTCCTTACTTCCCACCTCTACTGGACACCTATGACATTGCAGAACAACTCACACCAACATAGTTAAACCCAGATTGCATGGAATGGGCCACCACATATTGTATCATGGACATGCAAATCAAGAACACTCACCAACAGAAGATCCAAATATATCGGGTTGTCAAAGCTGGCCAACTCTTGCACCAAGGAAAGTGGTTCACTAGGGACCAAGTTTAGCAGAAGTTTCCTCATCTCATGGAGGAAATTAACGCAATGGGGACCATTGCTTCCTAAGGGGGGAGGAATTATCTAGGTGGATATTGGTGCCCCACCATTTTCTCTTTCATTTTTTTAGTTTTGGCACAACTTACTATTTTTAGTAGTTTTTCGGGTCCTAGACTTCCGGAGCTGTTTTGAGGCCCTAAATGATGTTTTTTGGGAAAACTGGGAGTAACATGGGTCCATGGACCGATTTTTCTCACTCAAAATTTGTAGTCCTCGGATATATATTTCTAACGAGGTATGTTTTTCATCAAACGGAGTTCGTATGCCAAAGTTACGTCCCCGGGAAGTTGAAACACCAATTTACCCAAACGGGGCCCATAGTTTTGGCGCTTCATCTCCCAGGGTTAGGGTTTTGGATGTTTATGGTTTTCCATTGTTTCTAAATAATAAATAGGCCATTGAGACTCATTGTAACTCAGTTCAAAGGTCTGTAGCTGCCACATCTCTTCTCAGAGATAGCTACCAGTGCCCTAGCTAGTTTGTTTCCATTCTGCCTGTAAGCAAATTTCACTTCTTTGATATTAATGAAATGAAGTTTTATTTCCACTGCATCTTTGTATTCATGGTTATATGTTTATTCTGTTGCGTTCTTGCATAAATCCGGATCATCACCTAACTTTTCACGGGCTTTAGAGATAATGCCACGTTTCGTGGCATGCATTCATACCTGTGGGGTCAGATGGATGGGATTGAGATTTCAATTTCTCCTTATCTGGTTACCAGCTGAGCAGTATACTCTTGCATACAACGTTGATCCACACTAGTGGAAGGATGTTGTTTTGACAGAGGGATATAATTTACCAAGGACAGAAATGGCTGAAGAGTATGACCTTGCACAGCTTCATGTCGATCACAGTCGGTCCAACCCAGATCTGAGGAGATGACGAGTTGCATGAGGACATGCAGATAGACTAGTTGGGGGGAGATGTTGGGTAGCAGATTTGCATACTTTCCTCTCCCATTTTACCCTATCTTTCTATCTCTTTCTACCATTGTTATTCTTAAATGCATGAGGTAAAACCCTTTTCCCTATCTTTCATGGGATATTTGATTAATGAAGTATTTGTCATGGAGGTTTTACCTTTTTATATATTAACTCCGATATTTCTTCAGATTTGGCTAAAACAGGGGCATTGCAGTCGCAAAGTTGAGGAACAGCCCATCATCTCCAGTGTTTTCCTTATTTGATGTTACATCATTTTCCTTATTTTTTGTTACAATGTAACAAGCGTAACTAGGTTTTCGTTGTAACAAAATGTATTTTTGTAACTATGGAGTTGTTGAGAGGAATCGAGGGTTTCAGGACAATTGTATAAAGAGGCCTGCGAACTGTGTATCGGGGTTAAGACCTTTGATATACAGATCTTGTAATAAATCTCTTTTATCATTAATTGAATGCACAATAGCTTGTTGTTTCTTTTGTAATTCATGAGTTACCATAGCACTGATCAAAGAGTTGGGCCCACTCTTCTGATCAGGTGTTGTGTTTTCCTTTTTTTTCTTCTAGTGTTGCGTTTTAGTGTGATTTCTTTACTATTGTTACAGTTTACGTTTAATTCCTGTGGATGCCCTTTTAATTGATGTAGTTCATTTTATTGTTGTTACAGTAATTTGTGTGCTATGGATTAAACAACAGATCATGTGCTTGTATCTGCATATACTTTGTCATTAGTCTTGAAATAACTAACGCCCTTGGGTTGATAATTTATGTGGAGGAAAGGGTTGAATTATGTTCATATATGGACATCAACAGGGTCTATTTAACCAAATTGTGTCTTTTAACAATATTGTTTGTCGCTACTATTGTTGTTGAACATAATCTTGAACCTTTGGAAAAACATTTCTCTAATTTCATCAAGCATTATGTATTTTATGTTTTTCCTTTTCTTATTTTCTTCTTTACAACTAATATTTGTACATGAGCTTCTCATTAAATACCACATCTCTACTCCAATGATTTTGTGATTTTCATAATCCAATAAGTGATATCCAAAATTGTTAACTCCATATCCCATTAATATACACTTCATGGATTTTTCCTCAGCCTTTGTTCTATTTTCTCTATCGATATGGACAAATGTTTTACAGCCAATTTTTTTTAGAAATGAGTAGTTTACCCTTTTACTTGTCCACTCCTCCTCTATAATGCCACCATCCAAGGAACTTGAAGGCCCTCTATTATTAAGTAAACAAAAATATCAACAACAACTACCCAAAATTGTAAGGGTAATCATACATGTAATCTCATACTCCTTGCAATCTCCACGATTGTCTTATTCATCCTTTCTTACACACCATTTTATTTTGGTGTTCCTAGAACTGTATTCTCTCTATGAATCCCATGATATGAACAATAAATATTAAACTCCTTGCTGAAATATTCACCTCCATTATATTATCTGAGACACTTCAACTTATTTTGCTTCATTCTCAACCAAAGCTCTCCATTTCTTAAAATTATCAAAGAACTCAGATTTTATTCTAATACATTAAACCCAAATTTTCCTAGTTGTGTCATCAATAAAAGTAACATAATAATAAGCCACCAAGAGATTATACATAAGTCATTCCCCATAGATATACAAGCACAAGATATAACTTTCCATTCTTCGTTTCCTTCCAACTTTGAGAAATATCACTCCTCTTTTCCTTTCAAATTTGAGAAATATAACACATATATTTTCCATAAACACAATGCTCATAGAAGTCTAAATCAACCTTCTTCGAATCCAGTAATAATTTACTTCAGTGGAAAATCTACATCCCCTTCCCACTCATGTGCCCACATTTGTAATGCCACAAATTTGTATATATTCATGTAGAATCTAAAAAAATAGAAAGAATAGCATTACCAATACGTACATATAATTTACCTACCTTCTCTCCTTTTGTTATGATAAGAGATCCTCTAGTGGCATTCCATGAATTTCATGTAAATGTAACTATACAACCTTCACTTCTCAGTTCCCTAATAAAATTAAATTTCTTATTAAATTAAGAACACCCCTTACCTCTTTTAAAATCCATTGGTTTATACTATGTAATTTTATCCACACCTTAACCTTTCTCACAATTTTACATGGTTCATCATCACCCAAATAAAATTGTCCAAAATCACCTTGAACATAACCTTGAAAATTCTTATGGTTCATGACATTAAATGAAGCTTGTGGACCTATCACCCAAGAATCAACAATGTTGTCTACTGAAAGGAGTAAAACATATTGTAACACATCACATATTACATTTTCTTCCTTAGTATTATCATGTTTTTCATCTCCTTTTTTTCTCTTTTAATAGAGAGAAACAATATTTATTCTTATGCCATTCCTTTCTATAATATCAACATTCTAGCCTCCCTCTAGATTTGTATTTTCCCCTCTTACAATTTCATCGATTCCTTGGCCTTTTTCCTCTCTCCCTTTTCCTCCCCTTATTCTGCATAGTTAAAGCATTACCTGGCATCTCACTTTTGATTTTTTGTTGCATTTCCTCGCTAACGATAGCACCAATAACATCATTAAAATTTAAAGTGTTTGAACTAGAGATATAATTACTCACAACCATGACCAAGCCATTCCAAATTTTTAGAAATCAACAAAAAATAAAAATATCCTTAACCTGATCATCAATTTTTACTCTTGTAGAACTTAATTGATTGGTGACTAAGTTAAATTAATTGAAACAATCATAAATAAGCCCACCTTATAATTTTTTCATATTAAATAAATGCTTGATAAGAAATATTTTGTTGGAAGCTCATGTATTTCATACAATTTATCCAATGGCATCATCAAACCCTCTTTTGTCTTTTCTTTCAAATTTTGAAAGCCAATAACTATGCTAGACACAAATGTATTGTTCCTCGTGTATATTTGTTAATAATATATCAGTCTTCATATTTCATATCCATTGGATTATTTTTTATTCCAACCAACGGTAGATATTTTTTTATTTGAAATATATAATCTTCCATTTGTGTCTTCCATAACTAGTAGTTTTGGTCATTAAACTTCTCAACCCTAAAACCTTCTTCCATAATTACTCCTACTCAAACTTGGAACCATCCTTTCCTATGATTTTTATTAACGAAATAAACCTTGGGACCTAATAACAATTGTTAGGAATAAAATCATAGTGTGATTAAATCAAAGCGAATGTGGAAATTAGACATAAAATGAAACAATAAAAAGGAGACACCAATATATGTGGTTCACTTAATTTGGGGTATGTCCATGGAGAATAGTTAGTCCTTCCTTTTATTCATGGATTACAACTTGCAACCTCCTCTTCTCTCTCCCACGACATCCCCTTTCTCACCTACAATGATATCTCAAAAATGGCACATAGCTACAATATAATTCCATCATAAGAAAAAGTTCCCTTCTAGGGAAATAAAAAATATAACATAAAATCCAATATTAGAAATGTGACCTAATGATGAACAATCTAGATTGACTATGAAATTACAATAATTTATAGGGAATTTTTTCCAAAAAAAACTCTTTGGGGGCATTCTCCCCGAACCCTTGCCAAGGAAGGCTCTAAATAATTATTTCCACCCCTCTAGACCCCATGACAACCATATTATGGTGTAAATCCCCCATACACCCCCTATTAAGAATTTGGTTCCATATGTGGCTAAAAACAATACCTTTGAATCAATAAGATAAATAGATCACACAACCAATAGTCTTAGCATAGTGGTGGATTAAGATGACGAGTAAGTGTTTTTTGGGACAACATGTACAACTGGATTTTTTTTAGAATGACGGATACTTTTAGTGTATCATATGCATATGGAAATATGTGCATGGTATGGATTTTAACAAGGAGGAAAGAGCTCATGAAATACTAGTAATGAGGTAGAGAAGCCAATCTAAATTGATATGGTAAAGTATAATATTCCAAACAAATATAGTTTTGGTGGCATTCCATCTACTTACATTTGATAAAGGTTGAGAATATATATTTCTTTTCTTCCAAATGTTACACGTCCTAAGGAGTTGACTCGAGGGAGAGTCAACCATTTATGTGGAGGAGTTGTTAGGGTTAGTGAGAAAAAGTGAGTTCAATGTAACACAAACAAGTTATTAGAAACATAAAACTTGGTTAGTGTTATTCTCACCATGATTAACATCCTTTTACACTTGACAGGTGTGCTAATTAGAACCCATATTTCATTGGATTGTGCATGTACCTTGGACTTGGTCACTAGATGAAGTATACATTGTATTGTGTAATTATGATTATGTATTATATATGCTCCTGTATTTTTTATACTATATGGATGATACATGAGGGAATGTGATGTTCCCCTTATGTTCTTTAGTGGGACATGATGATTTTTCATCCACCATGTTCCTTTTAGTGGAGCATGATACGTTTCAACCTTTTAGAGCTTGTATTGGATTATTGGTTCATTCATTATTCATCCTTCCTTTGCATATTCTTGGAGTGTTGGTGCATGATCATAGCTTGGGTAGTCAAGAGAAGTCACCCGACTCACCCATATTGGTTAAGGGAGGGCTAGATGTAGCACATTCATCCACTTTCATGAATATATTAGATCCAAATTCTCTATTTTTATGTCTTTTTTATTCATCTATCCTTTGGATGCTTTTTATTTAATGCTTTAATGAAAGATTCCAACTCACTAGTTTAATGGAGTTTAAGATTGCCAATATTGCTTTTCTTTCTTTTCCATCCTTTGTACTTCTCTCTCACTCTCCTCTTTTTCTTTGTCAATTTTACCTTTTAGCATTCACTCAGGACCATGGTGGTCAAACGAATAGATGAACTTGTGTGAGACATAACTTCCTCATACAAACTTTCGTTGAGGTTATTGTTTCATTGTTAAAAAGTTCTTAGTGTCTATAACAAATTAGAAGGCTACGAACTTACTTCAATTTTTTTTGGCCCCAAAATGATTTTTTAATACCTCAAATGACCTCAAGAACTTTCAAGACCTAAGATCATAATAATAGGACATTCCCAAAGATCCTACAAGTTCATGACTCTATTTTTTCCACTGAAAAAGTATCAAAATAGATGTAAAAATATACATTGATCATTTGAATCCATTATTAATACACTCTTAAATCAAAATGTCGATATCAAATTATTGACAATACTCGACTAATTTGACCTCATTTTCATTTTACTCTTGAAAATTTTCTTACTTATTTCAAAAGTGCAACTAGAGACATTCAATTTAGAATGGAAATATAGAATGCCAACAATAGATTTCTCTTTCATGATTCCTCATTAATAGAGAAATATATGGTTCCCTATCCCACTAAGTTTATAAAAATAAACCCACACATATAGATTCTTTCATACCTAATTAGAACATCATATTGCAAAAATTTCCATTGTTATGAAAACTCTAGCTACAAGAGTGCTTTATATCTCTTTAAACAAAATCCTGATAAACTCATGTAAAGTAAGCTCCGATAAATAACAAATACTCTAATAAATAGATGATTTCTTAGAAAACATCCATCGAAAATAAAATTTCACTTTAAACTCTACATCTCTAATGGCCATGCTTATCTTCCATACATTCAAAGTGTAATAAACAAAATTTTGAAAATATCCCAGTTAATAACATCAAAATCACCTTCATGGGGTGCCAGGTGTGGGGATGGGGTGTTATTTTGAACCTTGGAGGAATTCTTGTATTCACATATGCTTGGGAACTAGGAACATCAACGAATAACTACAATGATGACTATAATTTGTGTAAGTTTTAAATATCAATATAGGCATTGACATATAAAGATTATGTGTGATGTGTGATTCAAAAATTGTCAATAAGCATATAGATATAAACATTGTTCTAGGTGACACTCTTTTTGCATCATTACTAGAATCAATAAACCAAGAAGTCAAAAAATTATTTAAGGTTAATTTTCTCCATATACTACAAATGAATCCATTATGTTGAAAATTAAGGAAATTATAGTCAATGAAAAGCTTAGTAACCAACCAATTCCCTAACTAGACATGAAAACAAAGGCACATCACATTGGTTAAATTATAAACGGGACATCAATTAAGGAAATCTCACCATATAGTGGAGTGCTAGTATGAAGGGACTATCCCCTTAGCTTACATGGCGCAACATTCATTTTTGCAACTACTGAACCCATGGGAGGGATATCTTGGCACCATTATGGTATAATGGTAGACATATATGGTTCTTCAAGGTAGAATTACGTCAATACAAATTCAATCGTTGCTTTAGATAAGTTTGTCTTTTTTAATTGATTAGTGTGGTTGGTATATTTTATGCTTTGGAGCTCTAGAAAGATGCCTCATTTTTCCTTCCCTCATTTAGTTAAAGGAAAAGTACTCATTGTTGTTGTTTGTGTAGAATGGTTGTGTCCTACATCCTTGTCTTTATCATGGTTCTATCTTGATTTTTTATTATCCCTAGAAGTTTTCAATGCTTTTTCTCTTTTCTAGGTGTTCTCTTCTCATTCTTTAGATTTGGTGTTAACTTGATAGGGGGTTTTTGGTTTCAAAATTCTCTTCCTCTTCCTTTTTCTAGGTTGTGTGCCTTCTTTGGCAAGTCTCTATGGGAGAAAATTATTTTCCCCTTTTTTCTTTTGATATCCTTTGCATGGTTTGCATTCCTTGAGCTTAGGTTGTTTGGGTAGTTCACAACTCTCTCAAAAAAGGTGGAAAGGTTTTATTGGAATTCCAATTTTGCATTTTGTATTTGACAACATTGGTCATTAGAATGATTGTAGAGAATTGTAGGAGACTGGGAAGGCATTAGAAGTGATGAGAAGGATATTTAGTGTAATATAAGTTCTATTTTGGTAGCTATAGGACAAATTTAGGAATAGGATCATTGGATAACCTAAAAATTCCACAATAGTGGGTACTTTGGCTTATTCAAAGTGTCAAATATTTATGTTGGAAGCAAACTATAACATACTATGCACCATCATCATAAACCTATCCAAAAGAGAATTCTCAGGTGCATCTAATTAGGTATTGTGAGGCACTCATGGAAGATGAAACAATTCACCAACTCCCAATGAATGAAGAAACTATCAAAGTAAACTCAAATTAAATCAAATCAACTTAATATAAAGTGACTAAAAAACATGTCTTTTGCTAAGATTATATGTCTTTTAAAACTGGTAACTTTTTAAATTTTTTTATAAAATCTAAACCATAAAAAATTACAAAAGTAATTGTTATTTTTTTTATCAAATTTATTTTTTTATATATTATTTTTATTACAAAGTTATTAATATTTTATTAAAAAAATCACATTCAAAACCCATATAACTTTAAAAAACATAATCGACACTAACAAAATTTACTCACCCCGTACATCATAAAGTTTACAAGGGCAAATCAATTAATATTATAACATGTAATCATATAGAGTCCTTCAACGACCACTTCAAGTCAAACATTTTTTATTGCACTTTTAGTGTTTGACCTTGACCTTGACCACTTTAAATATTTTATGTTAATATCCCACTTTGCAGAACGTAGACTAGGAAGAAATATAGGGTATAAGTTCAAAATTACAAAATGCAAATAGTTATTGGTTTCTTGTTATTCAAAGAAAAAGTAGAAGGACGGAATCCAAATTAAGTGAAAGTATGGTTAGATAGGAAAATGAGAGTGATTAATTAGATGTTATATGATAAAAAGTAATAATTTAAAATAATAAAAATTTGGTTAGGTAAAAGGATAATAGTGTACGTATGAGAGTTTTTAAAAACATTAATTGGGTTGTTGATTGTTATTTTTTTCATCTATATTCAATTTTCATAATTTTCTTCAGATACATAATGAGTGTATATTAAGTAATTATTGTTGTAATAATTTTTAGCAAATATTTAATGCCTAACATCACATTCAATATATTTAAATTCAATATATTCAAATAGCTTGTTAGTATAGGATGGACTTAGAAGATCCAAGGTATATGTCTATCAAGTAAATTTGAACATAAAATTTCAAATATATATATATATATATATATATATATATATATATATATATATATATATATATCCATCTCAGAGGAACTCAACAGTTCGCGTGACATGTAGTTACGAGTAAACCTCAGGGGTGTCCTCTCTGTAAATTGGGTCACAATCGAGGGATTTGAACCTTGGATCTCTTAGTTTTCTCAAGAGTCACATTACTTCAATCATCAATTGTGCTACCCCCCTTGGATAATTTTATGTAGATGTTATTCCCTAACTAAAAGGTTAACATAGGGCATTCAAATAGCTTGCTATTATAGCATGGTTGCACAAGATCCAAAGTATATCCTCATCAAGTAAATTTGAACTTAGGAACTCAAGACCAACTTTATGTGGTATCATTCCTTAACCAAAATGTAAATGTGCAACATTCGATGATCTACCTACATCACATAGAAAATTCAACATATGAAGTTACAATGATATACAAGACCATGGGGTGATCAAAGTCATGAGCAACTACAAATTACTATGCTTCTTTAACCAAAATGTAAGGTGGGGGCATTTAACAAGGTACTCACATCATTATTAGGAATTCAACCCATGGAGTTTCATGTAAAGTTGTTATGGCGCATGAGAACCATGAGATATGTTTTAACCAAAGTTTCAAATTGGGTCATTCAACAATGTAGCCATATTATTAGTATAAATTCAACCTAAGGTGTTATACGTGGAATTGTATCAAATCAATGCAAGGATCCCACAAGAGGATCAAACTTAATACCAATATCCTTGGAAATAGATGATCCTTAACCAAAATTCTAAGGGTATTTGGATTTGTAGAAATTCAACCTAAAAAGTTGTATGTGGCATTTTAGCAATGCAACGATAACACAAGGGGATCAAACTTAATACCAATATTCTTGGTGATCAAACTTAATACCATTATTCTTGGAAATGGATCATCCTTAACCAAAATTCTAAGGGCAGTTGGACTAGAGATCAAAGTTGAGATTAACTACTTGAGGAGATGGCTTGATTGATAGTGGATCAAATTAGAGGCTAATTACTTATAGATACGGGTCTTTAACCAAATGTTAGACTAGGGTATTTAGCAAGGTACCGATATCAATAGTATAAATTTAACTTAAGCAATTAGCAGAATAAAGAGATAGCAATGCACTGAAAGAGGAAATCAAACTTAAAACCAACTATGGACATAGATCTTTAACTAAAATGTCACATGAAAGAATTTAACAAGATGCACACCCATACACACTAATATTAATAAAAATTCAACTTCCTAAAACATTCAACAAAAAATAAATATTAATAAAAATTCAGCTTACTAAATTGTATATAAAGTTATAACATTGTACTGTCATCATTTTCATTAATAAAAAATTCAAACAAAAACTATATGCAAAGTGGTATCAAAATTAATAGCAACTACTTATTAAAAAAAATTCAAACATAAAATAGCAATGTAGAGTATCAAAATTAATGCCAACTATTTATAAATTCAAAATTGGGTGAGTCTTAACTTTCCTCTAAATTAGAATGAAATGGAATATTAATATTAATATTAATAGATGAAATAGAATATTAATATTATTGGATAAATAGTTTGAAATGGTGAACAAATAATCCCGAAAAATCTATGTCCAACTTAGAATGAAATGTAATATTAATATTAATATTAATAGATGAAATGGAATATTAATATTATTGGATAAATAGTTTGAAATAATGAACTGATAATCCAGAAAAATCTATGTCCATGGCATTGCAGACCTACTTTATGAAATTGGAGGTGATAGAGACAACACAAGTCCACCATGGATATTGCCATTCATAAATACATCTAAATGCCGTTGAAGGATTAAAATGTTGTAAATGAATCTGTAAGTGTAATAGATCTGCACATGAAAATGCAAACCACTATCAACTCTGTTAGGTCTCTGTAATTTATTAGCAAGATTGGGAGAGTCCAATCATAGAGTTAACATCATTTCAACCAACTTTGGGATTCTAGGATCTAGCCCTCCTGAATCCGGAGAGGGATCTCTCCAATATGTACAAAGATGGATATTGTCTTTGAAAAGCTTAAGGTAATGATATTAGGCTAGTTATGAAGGCCAAGGGTTTTGTTTTGTTTTGTTTTGGATGGCTGAGCATGAAATGTTACTTGAGGGGAAAGTCCTAAGTGCAAAAAGTTTCAAAAGTGAGAAGTTGCAAGCAAATAGAACAGTTTTGGCAGATAGATAGATATAACGCTGGTTTTTAGTCCATTGGGCTATGGAGTCATATCTGGGCTTTAATTGAACAACAACATCAAGTGCGATCCAAGGGGCAAGTCATCTATACCACAAGATTATTGAGATTAAAATGATGAAATGGAAGCATTAAAATGTTGGAGGGGTGGAAACTGATAATAATTTATCAGAGGATTTATAGTCAGTCCAAACAAGAAAAGCCTCTTAAGTAACTGTTTTAAAAGCAACCAAGGACAGGGCTAACCATAGACTTCTTGGGCAAGTTCTTATTAAAGCAGCTTAATTGACAAACAATCCAGTAATCCACATAATTACCTTCAGAAAGTATGAAAACACATAAGAAAAATAGAGTGTAACTTAAGATCAGATAAAGTACTTTCAAACCTAATCTGCTTTCAGTCAACACCAAGGGAAACTTTCAAAATCTGCCTTTGGAGAAAAGAATCTAGGAATCAGGGCAAACCATATCTTCTCTAGTCTAACTTTAATAGCAAATAATGGAAATAACATTCAAGAAAAATGTTTGAGCAAACAGAAGGACGAGGGAACGCCAACATTCCTAACTATTTAAACTGTATTGAATCATTCTTAAATGAAAAAATCTGAAGAAAACATTAAGATAAAGATTTCTCAGCCAGAGAAGGGTACTGCTATACAGAAAATCCTAACCCTGTTTAAACTGTTCTTTACAGAGGGAAAATGAACAATATGGCATACATAGAAGGAAAAACGATTAACAAAGAAAGAAGCACTTCACCAGTGATAAAGACCAGGATCCCCAGAAACAGCTTTTATATTGATGTCAAACCAATTACAATCTTCAAGTCCAATGTTTCAGTTCAACAATCATCTTCACTATTCAACCTAACTACTCTAGCGCAAACAGAGCTTCAAGGGCCAGTGAACACTATGTACAAATAGAAGTCTCGAGCTCAAGTGTATTTCAAAGTTCTGCAACCAACAACTTCTCATCTTCTTCTGAGGTATTTATAGAAGGATGAGGAGGTGATCTGAGAAAAGATCTCTCAGGATAATTAATACAGTTTCAAGACTTCATGGCCTTTTGAGGGGCTCGATGAAGAAATTCACAGGTGGAACACTGTATTAACTGTTTACAATAAATATCAAAGCTCGGTGGGATCTTTATTTGACTTTGATGCTCTGTACGCTGTGTGGAGTAATTTCTTGGCTGTGCTGGAGGCGAATATCAGATTTTCTTCAATAACTTCGGCCTCTATTTGAATGCTTTGAGGCAACAGGTGGCTTGGTGGTAGCTGAGGAATCAATTTGCCTCAGATGTGGCAGTGGAGGCTTTCTGTTTGATAAAACACTTTAGGTTTTCTTTTAAATTGTGTTTTAGATTGGGGATTAGGCTTTTAATAACTGTTTTAGCCGTAATCCCCATAAAAATTGTCTTCAATCTTCATCTGTTGTGCTCTGTCTTCAAAAATGATACTCTTTAACTGTGTTTGAATTAAAACAGTGTCTTGTCGATGTGCAGGCCCGCACTGGGCTTTACGGCATCAATACTCATAGAGTACTGACGAAACATGGAATGGAGCCCATGGATGGCCTCTCTGTAATGAAACGAGGGCATGAGAATCGTCATTCCCAGCCCTTGGCATTTCTTCGTTATACAATGGAAAACCATTTAGAACACCTGCATCAAACACAAAACAATTAAGAAATCCTGCGGAAAATAGGTTTAAAACTGCTTCAGATGGCGGGGGAGGAGCGTAGCCGTCGGATAAAAACATCTAACGGTGGAGATCGGCGTAAAACAAAAAATGAGAGCGGGGAGAAGAAATAAGGCGGGGTGGTTTTGGACCGTCCGATCTGGACACGTGGACGGTCCAGATCTAATCAGAGGATCTCAATCGGGGGTGGCAGGTAAGTGCGTGCAATTGAAATGCAGCGATGTGATTAAGCGCTGGCCGTTGATCTGCAGATCATATCAACGGCGGAAAGTGAATCGGAGGGTTTTGAAATGGCAGTAAGACTTGCGATCGGAGGGAACAAGGATCGTTGGATAGGCGGGAAATGGACGGCCCAGATCTAATCGGAGGATCGCAATCGGGGAGGTCACACAACAACATGTGATTGAAACTTTGCGATTGAACCCTTTGCGATTGAGCGCTGGCCGTCGATCTGAGAACAAGATCAACGGTGGGGATTTAATCGGGGATCGGCAATCGGGAGTGCAAAAAAAACGCATGCGATTGAAAGTTTGCGATGTGATTGAGCGCAGGCCATTGGATCAAAGGACTAGATCAACGGTCAGGATTGAATCGGGGAGAAACCCTTGTATTTTATATAAAACCCGAACTTTTGAAAAAAACAAAGGTTTTTATGGATCGGGGTGGAGAAACATATATATAAAGCGGACAGGCGCCCGACTGCGGGGCCTTTGGATGTATGAAAATTGATAGGCTCGGGGCTTTATATATAATAAGGGCCTAATCGCAATCGGAATTGCGGGCCTGGTCTTTCCGATCAACCCATTGAAATTTCCCCGATTGCGATTGCGCGATCGGTCTTTTTGATCTAACCACTAATATTTAATATGTGACTTTGGCTCATTAAATCAAAACTTTGGAGAAGAGGTTTTTGTACTACAAAGGAAAAATGGGTCGGAAATGAAATATTCACAAGGTTTAAGCGCCGAGGGCGGGCTCAGGGTTATATGAAAATAATATGATCGGGGGTCTTAAGCAGCAAGGCTAATCGCAATCGGAACTTTTTGGAGTATGGAAAAGACTTGTGTCTTTGATTCTTTCCGATGCGATTAGCACCTTAATGTATTAGCAAGAGGTTCCAGACCCAAAGCGTATGGTGGGGAAGTGGTTTAGGGCTTAGCCCAAGGGGCTTAGGTCCATAGCAATGAAAATTTGCTTTTTATGAAAAATTTCAAGGTTTTAAATGGATTTGGGGGTTTCAGCACAGCTCAAAAAAGAAGTTTTAAACCATGCCAGGAGGATTTTCATGAATGGAAGGAGAAATTTATGAAAAGTAGGGAAATAATATGGAGAAAAGGGGGAGTAAATGAAGGTTAGTTATGAGTGGGAGAAAGGGGAAAAATGATGGTTTCTTCAGCAGTTTCTTACAGGAAATCAGCAGAATTAATAGGAAAAGTGATGAAGATTTTGGACAGAGGCATGAGGCCTACAAGGAGTCTTCGAGAGCCAACAAATTTTAGTAATGAAAAATTGTTCCTTGAAAGCTCAAAACAGATTTAGCCACCTTTTGGTATAACAAAATATTATAGGTGGCTAACAGTGGCTCCACTTGGGGATGGTGCCTTCTTGAAGGCATCAAGAATTCAGACTTCATTTCTGGGAGGCTGATTAGTTGCCTCATCCATTGGGCTGTCCTCCTGTGATTGAATAATCTTCTCTAAAAACATATTTGGCAGCCATGAAAACAATGGACCTTTATCAACAAGCTTGCTACCTACCCAATCCTACAGATCTAGCATTTTTTCTTCATCAGAGTGCACTTGGATTGGAAAACTCTATTCACAACATTTTATTATTTTGAAAGCAGGAAATCTAATCTACTTCTACCCCTTATTTCTCCCTGAACTCAGATTAAACAGTTGAGCTCAGATATTTCTCTACCTAGTCTACTGTCTGTTGGGATTAAACAGTCCAACAAACTTTCATTCTCTAAATTCTACAACAGAAATTTAAAAATAGTCAAGTCAAGATTGAGCTATTTGACTTGCTATGATCTATGGCATAAGAACAAGCTGCACATAGATTATTATTTGCAGAAAATTAAATCAAAATGGAAGGCTTAAGATCTGAAAGTTTCTCATTATGGCCTTCTTTTTCTTTACAGCTCTATTTTTAATTTTGTTTTGAGCTGTCTCTTTCTTGATATCTGATTCAGATTTTGGGCAAATTAGAACCAGTTTTTCTCGTTTATGACTTAGAAAAATAAAACAGTTTTGAGTCATCTCTCTTTGGAAACTTTGGTTCAGATTTTGAGTTTGTTTGAACCTTAATTTCTATCCTAATCTATCTACTGATAAGCCAAGATTAAACGGTTTGACAAATCAAATTCACTACCCTATCAGTAGAAAATCGAAAGCTAATTAGTCAAGATTAAACAGTTTGACTAACTAGAAGTGTGTTTTGCAGGAGTGGCATTTAAGCTTGCACACTTTCAGATTTGTTTCTCTTTTTTGGCATGGGGCTTTGCCTTTCTTGTTTACATTTCTGCCCTCTTTTCTTTCTTTCTTTGTTTTTGTATTTTTTTTTATTTTTCATAACTTTGAATGCAATGGTGGATGAAATATTCATAATGAAAAAGAAAAAAAGAAGGCTTAAAAACATATCATGAATCAAGAGAAGTAATGCTTGAGCATCCTGCCATTGACAGGACCCCCAAACAAATCTGTTCCATCCAGCTCTTGTAAGAAGAATGCATTGTTTCCAGCAACTGAATGAATAGAGTAAGGGCCAAGCCATAGATTGTCAAATTTACCATGCTTTCCCTTGTCTTCTCTCTTTGAGTCACACTTTAAAACTTTTTCCCCAATCTTGAAATTGCCGGCCTTTGTTCTTCTGTCAAAAAGCTTCTTAATGCTGTCCTGTTTCTGCAATGTTTTGTTGTACACTTCCTCTCTGATTTGTTGAAGATGAATGGTCTGATTTATTCTTCTGATCATGTCATTATCTTTAGTCTTCATAACTGGTACACCAAGGCTATTAGGAAAGATTGCATCTGTACCATACACAAGCTGAAAAGGTGACATACCAATAGATTTCTTCAAAGTTAATCTGTCAGCCCAAAGTGCATGGACTAGCTTTGTGTGCCAAGACTTTTTATTGTCCTCCAACAGTTTCTTGATTATGTTCACTAAGCTTTTATTGGAAGATTTTGCAAGTCCATTACCTTGAGGGTAATAGGCTGTGGAATGCCCTAGTGTTATCTGGTATTTATGACAGAAGTCAACCATTTTCTTGCTTCTAAATGCTGCTGCATTATCCGTGATGATCTTGGTAGGGCAGCCAAATCTGGAAAGGATAGTGGTTTCTATGAACTTTACAATAACTGAATCATTGGCTTGCCTACAAGGAATGGCTTCTATCCACTTAGTGAAATAGTCTGTGGCAGTAAGGATCCATCTATGCTGGGCAGAAGATGAGGGATGGATTTCACCTATGAAGTCAAGTCCCCACTGTTGAAATGGGGCTTCAAAAGTGATTGGATGCAGAGGAAGGGGTAACAATTTTCTTTTGCCTTCGAATAGTTGGCATTTATGGCAAGTAGTGGTCATCTTGTGGACATCAGGAAAAAGGGTGGGCCAATAGAAACTAGCCCTCAAAATTTTGTTGGCTGTTGACTTCCAGTACAAATGGCCTCCACACTCTCCTTCATGAAATTCCTGCTTAACCTTCTATGCATCAAACTCAGGCAAACATTTAAGCAATATACCACTAGCATTTTTCCAATAAAGACACCTATCTACAATGCAATAGTTTACTGCTTTCAGTTTTAAGAACCTTGCCTTTGTTTTCGACAAACCAGGAGGTGTATTTAAATTAAGCAAAACATAAACGATATCAACATACCAAGGAGAATTCATAAAATGGTTTTCAATAATGGGAGTTGAGAATTCTTCTTGGCTATCCAAAGCATTAATCATATTAATATCAAGAACTTCAAAATTGGATTCAGCCATTAATCTAGCTAGACCTTGGCCTTTGATGAGTTTAGTGGGTTTTATCTCTAAATCATATTCGAGAATAACAGCAATCCACTTACCTCTCTTACCATATGGGTCCTATGTTAGAATGTCTTTAACAACCGAATTAGGGACAAAGGCAATGATGTGTGAGTGAAGGATGTATACTCTGAAGTCTTTCAATGCTTTAACCAAAGCAAAGCTTGCTTTTCCATAATATTATACTTCAAAGGGGCATCCCTCAATGCCTTGCTAAAGAATGCAATAGGCTGCTCTTGTCCTTGTGGATTTTTCTGTAAAAGGACAACATCAATGGTATGTTCTGATGCAAACGAGAAGATATAAAAATCTTTTGAAAAATCAGGGCTTATGAGAACCGGTGTTTTGGTTAATGCTTGTTTCACCAGCTCAAAGGATGTCTTTGCTTCCAAGGTCCATTTTATCCCTCGTTCCTTCTTCAACATGTTTGTGATATTTCTAAGGAGCTCTGCCAAATTAGGGATGAACCTTCTTAAAAAGTTAATCTTTCCAATGAAAGACTGCAACTCTTTGATATTTCTAGGATGAGAGATTTGCAATATAGCCTCAATCCTCTTTGGATCTATCTTTATACCTTCTTCTGAAATAATGTGTCCAAGAAGCTTACCTTCTTGGAGACCAAATAGTGTCTTTTTAGGGTTTAAAGATATCCCAAACCTCTTACACTTCTCGAAAACTTTTCTCAAATGTTCTAAATGTTCTTCATCTGTTTTTGAAAACACAATGACATCATCTAGATAGATAATGATGAAGAAGCCCAATTCTTCCGAGAATGCTATGTCCATGGCTCTCTGAAAGGTTGCTCCAGCATTCATTAGACCAAAAGGCATTTTCACATACATGAAAGTGCCCCATGGAGTAGTGAAAGCTGTCTTCAATTGATCAACAGGGTGAACTAAAATCTGATTATACCCTGAATAGCCATCAAGCAACGAAATCCTTTTAGACCCCACCACCCTTTGTAAAATGTGATCCATTTTTGGTAAAGGGTAGTTATCCTTTAACGAAGCTTTGTTTAAGTCTCTAAAGTCTATACAAAGCCTGATTTCTCCAGTCTTCTTCCTAACGGACACCAAATTAGATACCCACTCAGAATATCTAATAGGGACAATAATGCCAACATCGTGCATCTTCATGATTTCCTTCTTAACCAATGGCAACTGGACAGGGTTTATTCTGCGCAGTTTCTGTTTGAATGGTTTTTGGTTTTCTTTAAGAGGGATTTTGTGCTGTATTATTTCAGTGTCATAGGATTTAAGATCTTCGTAACTCCATGCAAATACATCAAAAAATTCTTTGTACAGCTCTATGTATTTAAGTTTAATGTGAGCTGGAAAAATTTTGGACAGTTTGATCATTTTTGGTTTTTCCTCACTGCCTATATTGCACTCCTCTACTTCAGTCTCGACAGGTTCTAGTTTTGGTTTATTGGCCACATCGTTAAAATCGAACAACTCCTCTAAAGGCGTTAGACCACTCGACAAATTTTCATCTTTAGAATGCAGAGTTTGTAATTCTTCCGTTTCTAACTCTGCACTTAATTCTGTTTTGATCCTAAGTTTGCTAGACAATAGGTTAATATCGGCAGGTTGAGGAGACGATTCTTCTTCACCAAGAAAGTTTTCTTCACTGCAGTCTGTATCATAATCTGAATCTGAACTGTGCAGTTCGAACTCATTTCTGAATTGCATGAAGTCTTATATTTGTTTGTCATTGTCAAACACTTGCCAATATTTTTCGTTATCAAGCACTGCTGGTCTAAATTTTATCGGAGTTGTGTTGTCTCCAGTCTCATATGGCGTTAGACATGTCCTGGCCGCAAAAGCTAAATTGTGGGCCATAATGTTCTTTTTCCTTGGGATGAAACTCAGGTTTGACTCCTCAAATGTTGTCAACAGATCCATGACATCATTCCAATAGGCTCTAAGTCTGGGATGTTTCGCATTATACTCCCCATTGACTTGCCTAATGATTAACTCAAAATCCCCGTACACATTAATTCTTCTGGCTCCTAATTTCTTCAAGAGATGCAAGCCTAAGAGAAGGGATTCATATTCTGCTATGTTGTTGGAACATTGAAAGTTTAATTTGCATGAGATGCATTCTGTGTGGTTGTTTTCAGTGTTAATGATCCAAACCCCTACACCAGCATTATTTCTAGTGCACGACCCATCAAAATACATACTCCATAAAGGACTGTCTTCGGTTTCGTCTGTTTGGCGATTGTCCCTTTTAACTATGGTGCCTTTTGACTGTTCATGATTAGAAGCACCCAATTGAATTTGTTTTGACTCCTCAAATTCTTCAATAGATTGAGGGATGATGTCAGAAATGTTAGGGGCATTTTCTGGGTTGTTAATTCCTAAAAACAATGGACTCATAACAGGTAAATCAAGACCTATGCTTTGTTTAGTAATGTTTTCACATGTGGCAAACTGTTTGGACACTTTTGCGTTATTATACTCTTCTTCCCTGTCGGCCTTTAATTCTGTTAAAGTGACTTGCTCACTAGGAGTTTCATCGTTAAAAATGATAAAAGAATCAAGGCCTGTATTGACAGAATATAATATATAGGAGAGTTGCGTGGTCTGTCTTGACTTGTAACCGTGTATTGCATATGAGACTCCCTATAAAGTCTTCTGGTCTGATTGAAAACCGGGATGGTCGCATATGTCATGTCCATCTGCATAGTCCCCTGTAACTTAGCCCCCCAAGATCTTGATAATAGCATTCCATACTTTGGGGGGACATCAGCCACAACAATGTCCATGAGTAAACATTTGGCTGGAATCTGGGCTAGGTTAACACAGAGGTCTTTGATCAATCCTAGACATTTTACTCTATTTGAGTCAAAGGAGTATAGGTCTTTGTAGGGTCTGGTGATTTCTAAACCAAGGCTCTCCATCACAACTTTAGGCATTAAATTATGAGAAGCCCCGGAATCATGCATAGCGTTGTGTAGAATTTTGTCATGAATGTTCAAACTCACATAAAAGGGAGGAACTGGTCCTTCTTGAAACTTCCCTTCAATCTTAGGGCCAAAAATCAACTCTCGTAGGTCGTCACTAAGATTAACTGTATCTCCATTTTCCTCTATATTTAAAGCCTTCAAAATTTGGTTCCTATATACATGTTGGGCAGCTAACTCAGTTAATGGAACAAAGATTTTGATCTTTAAGATTTCCTGTTCAAGGCTGAAAAGGGTTTGATTCTTTGAAGCACTTGTTTCAACCTTATTAGCTGTCACTCTATCAACAATTACAGCTTGCTGATTTGTTTTACTTGACACAACTGTTGTAGAAGGAGTACTAGCTGAAGTGTTAGTACTGTTGATGTCTTCACTCTGTTTTTCAGAATTTTGAGTGTTTTTCTCCTTATCCTTATCAGAATTAACAGCCACTGTTTTGTCTTTTTGTTTGGATGTTTTGGGTTTAGCTGCGGTGCTGCTTTGAGAGGATTTGTCAGAGGTTTTGGTGTTGGGGGCTTGTTGACTGGTTTTGCTTCTAAGGTTATATTCTCTTTGAGGTTCTATGACGACATTTTCCATGTCCTGATAATAATTTTCATTATCATCTCTTTTGTCGTCGTAAGGTGTGTAAAGACCTTGTTTATTATCATAATGAACCTCAAAGTCATCATCCTCTTCCCCAATCATGTTGATATCCTCTTACTCTGTTATGTCTTCTGTTTCTTCAACCTCACTTACATAGTTTTGATGAAAGGGAGGGGTGATCTGTTGATCATCTTCCCTGGGTCTCTTTGGAGGTTGGTTCCTTCTAACATTCTGATTCTGGTTCCTATTTTGAGGAGCAGATTGATTTTGATTCGCTTGTGCTCTCTTAATTATGCTCATCTCTTTCATCATTTCTTCCATCATTCTCTCCATTTTTCAGTTGGAAGTAGAAGGTGTGGATTCCTCTCTAAAAGATACTCTCTTCTCTCTCTTCATTCTTGCTCTTTTCTCCATCAAGTTCACTTCCACAGAAAGAGCACCCCTTTGCATGTCTTCAAGAGTTGCAAAAACTCTTTCTCTAAGTGAATATGTCATGTCTGGATCAAACCCTTCAGGAAATTTGTTTAAAGCTGAGCCCTAAGGAGGTTTTAGTTCAGGGGAAAGTGCATTATAGACGCTGTTAAATCTGGTACAATAAGATTGTACACTTTCCCCAGGGTTCCTATGGAGATTGTTATAGTCAGCAAGGACTTGGAGAGGATTCTTTCTCACTTTCCATTTGTTTAAGAATGTTTGATGGAAGGCTTGGATATCGTTAATACTATGGGGGGTTAAACCTTTAAACCATTTTCTTGCTTCTCCCCACAAACTTTGAGAAAATAGTCTCAAATTGACAGAATCATCATCAATTTCGTTTCTGTCAAAGTAGTCATTCATCTTGTCCACATGTTGAGATGCTGTTATAGTATTGCTAGTATCATACAATGGAATTTTGGACTGATAGTCCTATGGAAGATTGGCTAATGGTACAGGAAGAACTAAGGGAGCATACCATGCTGCCATGATAGGTGGTGGAGGTGGATTTACAGAAGGGAAAGTGGGCTGAGGTGAAGTGGTTTGAATAGTGGATGTAGGGTGAGTAGAAGTGGATGGACCAGGAGTAGACTGTTGAGATGATCTTGGATGGGAGGCACCTAAATTGTGAAGGAAATGTAAATCAGGAGGTGTTGTTTCCCTGCTACCAGGATGTTCACTTGTTTCAGGAGATGAAAGTGAAGATTCAGAGTCTAACTGGATTATATCATCAAATGACCTAGTCCTAAATGGGTTCACTAAGTCAGTTTGTGATTGTTGCAGAGCTGAAATATTTTCGGGGACTGAATTAGCTCTCAAGGGTGATCTGAAAACAGTTAATAATTTAACCTTAGGAGACTTCCAAAGGATACTTTCTGGATTATCAACTATCTTAGGCGGGTTAGGGTCTGGATGGGCTCTAGTGTGAATCTTTTTAGAAGCCACTATGCTATGTTGTTTAGACCTAAAACAAGAAAAGTTCAACCAGATATGACAATCTTGGAGAGGTTAACCAATCTGTTTTTACAATTTTAAATCCCACAGTCTTCTAACTGAGTTTGAATGATATTATAATGATAAGGGTTCTCCCCAGCGGAGTCTTAAGGTCTGCTAGGATTGTGGAGTCGCCAAGTGGAAATTTTTAGCTCCTTTCAGAGGTAAAAGGTCTTATGGTCCACCACCATGTTTATTTAATTCCAATCTGAAATATTTTTAGGTTTTTCTAAGTCATTTTTCTGTTTTGTGGTTGTTAAGAATATCCTAACTTTGTTTCAAAACTTAGCTAAGGTTGCGAGACAAAGGCAGTCTACTCTTATGGCTAAGCCAACTGATTTTTCAAGGTTAGATGAAGTCTTAAGAGAAACCTAGGGTTTACCTAGTTTGTCACTGATTCAAACAAGTTCCATCATGATTACCTATAATAGGCAGTGCTTGAAAAGGCTTCTTTTTACTCTGGTTAATAAAGAAAATGCTCTATGAACCAAATCTCTGACGTCGTATGATTATCTTTAAATAAAAATGATTCTTGGTTTGATGTCCCCAGCAGAGTCGCCAGAAATGTTAGATCTCTGTAATTTATTAGCAAGATTGGGAGAGTCCAATCACAGAGTTAACATCATTTCAACCAACTTTAGGATTCTAGGATCTAGCCCTCCTGAATCCGGAGAGGGATCTCTCCAATATGTACAAAGATGGATATTGTCTTTGAAAAGCTTAAGGTAATGATATTAGGCTAGTTATGAAGGTCAAGGGTTTTGTTTTGTTTTGGATGGTTGAGCATGAGATGTTACTTGAGGGGAAAGTCCTAAGTGCAAAAAGTTTCAAAAGTGAGAAGTTGCAAGAAAATAGAATAGTTTTGGCAGATAGATAGATATAACGCTGGTTTTTAGTCCATTGGGCTATGGAGTCATATCTGGGCTTTAATTGAACAACAACATCAAGTGTGATCCAAGGGGCAAGTCATCTGTACCACAAGATTATTGAGATTAAAATGATGAAATGGAAACATTAAAATGTTGGAGGGGTGGAAACTGATAATAATTTCTCAGAGGATTTATAGTCAGTCCAAACAAGAAAAGCCTCTTAAGTAACCGTTTTAAAACTAACCAAGGACAGGGCTAACCATAGACTTCTTGGGCAAGTTCTTATTAAAGCAGCTTAATTGACAAACAATCCAGTAATCCACATAATTACCTTCAGAAAGTACGAAAACACATAAGAAAAACAGAGTGTAACTTAAGATCAGATAAAGTACTTTCAAACCTAGTCTGCTTTCAGTCAACACCAAGGGAAACTTTCAGAATCTGCCTTTGGAGAAAAGAATCTAGGAATCAGGGCAAACCATATCTTCTCTAGTCTAACTTTAATAGAAAATAATGGAAATAACATTCAAGAACAATGTTTGAGAAAACAAAAGGACGAGTGAACGCCAACATTCCTAACTGTTTAAACTGTATTGAATCATTCTTAAATAAACAAATCTGAAGAAAACATTAAGATAAAGATTTCTCAGCCAGAGAAGGGTACTGCTATACAGAAAATCCTAACCTTGTTTAAACTGTTCTTTACAGAGGGAAAATGAACAATATGGCATACATAGAAGGAAAAACGATTAACAAAGAAAGAAGCACTTCACCAGTGATAAAGACCAGGATCCCAAGAAACAGCTTTTATATTGATGTCAAACCAGTTACAATCTTCAAGTCCAATGTTTCAATTCAGAAATCATCTTCACTATTCAACCTAACTACTCTAGTGCAAACAGAGCTTCAAGGGCCAGTGAACACTATGTACAAATAGAAGTCTCGAGCTCAAGTGTATTTCAAAGTTCTGCAACCAACAATTTCTCATCTTCTTCTGAGGCATTTATAGAAGAATGAGGAGGCGATCTGAGAAAATATCTCTCAGATAATCTGAAGGTAGCCAAGACTTCTGTGGCTAATCTCGCTCATGAAGAAATTCACAGTGGAACACTCGTATTAATCGTTACAATAAATATCAAAGCTCTGGGTGGAGCTTTTCTCGGTGGGAGCTTTATTTGACTTTGAGGCTCTGTACGCTGTGTGGAGTAATTTCTTGGCTGTGCTGGAGGCGAATATCAGATTTTCTTCAATAACTTCGGCCTCTATTTGAATGCTTTGAGGCAACAGGTGGCTCGGTGGTAGCTGAGGAATCAATTTGCCTCAGATGTGGCGGTGGAGGCTTTCTGTCTGATAAAACAATTTAGGTTTTCTTTTAAACTGTGTTTTAGATTAGGGATTAGGCTTTTGATAACTGTCTTAGCCGTAATCCCCATAAAAACTGTCTTCAATCTTCATCTGTTGTGCTCTGTCTTCAAAACTGATACTCTTTAATTGTGTTTGAATTAAAACAGTGTCTTGTCGATGTGCAGACCCGCACTGGGCTTTACGGCATCAATACTCATAGAGTACTGACGAAACATGGAATAGAGCCCCGTGAATGGCTTCTCTGTAATGAAACGAGGGCATGAGAATCGTCATTCCCAGCCATTGGCATTTCTTCGTTTATTCAATGGAAAACCATTTAGAACACCTGCATCAAACACAAATTAATTAAGAAATCCTGCGGAAAATAGGTTTAAACTGCTTCAGATGGCGGGGGAGGAGCGTAGCCATCGGATAAAAACATCTAACGGTGGAGATCGGCGCAAAACAAAAAAATGAGAGCGGGGAGAAGAAATAAGGCGGGGTGGTTTTGGACCGTCCGATCTGGACACGTGGACGGTCCAGATCTAATCGGAGGATCTCAATCGGGGGTGGCAGGTAAGTGCGTGCGATTGAAACGCAGCGATGCGATTAAGCGCTGGCCGTTGATCTGCAGATCAGATTAACGGCGGAAAGTGAATCGGAGGGTTTTGAAATGGCTGTAAGACTTGCGATCGGAGGGAATAAGGACTGTTGGATAGGCGGGAAATGGACGGCCCAGATTTAATCGGAGGATCGCAATCGGGGAGGTCACACAAAAATATGCGATTGAAACTTTGCGATTGAGCCCTTTGCGATTGAGCGCTGGCCGTTGATCTGAGGACCATATCGACGGCATGGAATGAATCGGAGGGATCGCAAGGGTGTGCGATGGCCGTCAGATCGCTAAACAGATGGACGGTCGGGATCGAATTGGGGATCGGCAATCGGGGGCGGAACAAAAACGCATGCGATTGAAAGTTTGCGATGCGATTGAGTGCAGGCTGTTGGATCAAAGGACTAGATCAACGGTCAGGATTGAATCGGGGAGAAACCCTTGTATTTTATATAAAACCCAAACTTTTGAAATAAACAAAGGTTTTTATGGATCGGGGTGGAAAAACATATATATAAAGCGGACAGGCGCCCGACTGTGGGGCCTTTGGATGTATGAAAATTGATAGGCTCGGGGCTTTATATATAATAAGGGCCTAATCGCAATCGGAATTGCGGGCCTGGTCTTTCCGATCAACCCATTGAAATTTCCCCGATTGCGATTGCGCGATCGGTCTTTTTGATCTAACCATTTTATATTTAACATGTGACTTTGGCTCATTAAATCAAAACATTGGAAAAGAGGGTTTTTGTAATTTACAAAGAAAAAATGGGTCGGAAATGAAATATTCACAAGGTTTAAGCGCCGAGGGCGGGCTCAGGGTTATATGAAAATAATATGATCGGGGGTCTTAAGTAGCAAGGCTAATCGCAATCGAACTTTTGGAGTATGGCAAAGACTTGCGTCTTTGATTCTTTCCGATGCGATTAGCACCTTAACATATTAGCAAGTGGTTCTAGACCCAAAGCGTATGGTGGGGAAGTGGTTTAGGGCTTAGCCCAAGGGGCTTAGGTCCATAGCAATGAAACTTTGTTTTTTATGAAAAATTTCAAGGTTTTAAATGGATTTGGGGGTTTCGGCACAGCTCAAAAGGAAGTTTTAAACCATGCCAGGAGGATTTTCATGAATGGAAGGAGAAACTTATGAAAAGTAGGGAAATAATATGGAGAAAAGGGGGAGTAAATGAAGGTTAGTTATGAGTGGGAGAAAGGAGAAAAACGATGGTTTCTTCAGCAGTTTCTTACAGGAAATCAGCAGAATTAATAGGAAAAGTGATGAAGATTTTGGACAGAGGCATGAGGCCTACAAGGAGTCTTCGAGAGCCAACAAATTTTAGTAATGAAAAATTGTTCCTTGAAGGCTCAAAATAGATTTAGCCACCTTTTGGTATAACAAAATATTATAGGTGGCTAACAAACTCGTGCACTCTCTAATGCTCCACGTGAACCCTGTGAACAGATAAGAAAACAATGAATCTTGAGCATGGAGTTCTGAGAGAATAAAAAGGTATACCCATGCAGATGCCATTCCAATGTGAAACAGCATGCCATATATGCCATTCCAATCTTGGTAGTATTTATTGATGTTGTTTACAGAGGTCATAATTTTGGATGGCAAATTTCTTGTAGTATTATCTGATTGCTGAAATGTTTGAATTACTTTTTTTATATGATAGAAAGAGTCAATATCAATATCATTAACAATACTAAGGCATCCAAACTCTTAAATCTTGAGAAATGTAATAAAATTTTCAAATAATTAAACAATTTTAACCCGATTTTATTAAAATTTTACAAATATTTTTATTATTTTCTAAATAAAATTATTTCTTCATTAAACTACTCTATATACATTTCATGTTTTCATCCATTATAAAAAAAAAAACACTGAAAACCTTAAATTTTATCTTATATTTTTATTAACTATGTAAAGTCATTCATAGTTTTAATTGCTGAAGCTATCAGAATCCCACAACTTTGTCATATATGTCCTCTGCAACTTTGTCATATACATCCTATTGCTACTTATGACAACCAAAAGGATAGTATGAATACCCTAACTGTCCTGCCATCATTGTTGATGTTGATGCAGGTGCAATTCCAGTCATTGCTCAGTATTACAAATCATTAGGCTCAGCTCAAGGTGAGAGTGGAGATGTAACAACCTAATTAAATGATAAATATGTTAGTTTTATTAGTCTTCGGATTGGTAGAATTGAAAGTGTGTTTTTTTATATATTATTAATTTATTTTAGGTGGTGTGATTTTTCTTGAAATTTATCATTAAGTTGATATTAAAATGTCAAAATTTAAAATTATTTTGTCAGGAAATAAAATCTATTTTTATTAGGTAATATGAATTTTCTTGAATAATGATAATGAGTCAGTCTGCATTCATTGACAGATAATAACCAACAATAATTATCTTCACTGCTGATTTGACAACTAACTGACATATTTTCTTACTAATTTTCAAAAAAAATATCCTTACTTCATCTTTTTTCATATATTTTCTCAAAATTCCACATAAGAAGTTGAATAGAAAAAAATATCCTTTAACATGAATTTCTTTATCTTTTCTAATATATTTTCTCAAAATCTAACATGAAATACTGGAAACACAAATTTAAGTCATAGTTACCAAATTAGGCGATGTTAGCCATAAAAAAATTCCTATACAACTCCAACGACTCATTCATTGCTACTGATGATGACCAAAAGGACAGAATGAATACCCTAATTGTCCTGCCATCACTGTTGATGTTGATGCAGGTGCAATACTGGTCATTGCTCAGTATTACAAGATCATTAGGCTCAGCTTCAGGTGAGACTGTAAATGTGACAAGCTAATTCAATGATAAATATATTCCTTTTATTACTTTTCAGATTGGCATAATTGAAAGTATGTTTCTTACTTATTATTAACTTATTTCGGGTAGTGTGATTTTTTTGGATTTTTCTATTAAGTTGTTATTAAGATGTCAAGATTTAAAGTCATTTTTTCATGGAAGAAAGTCTGTTTTTTTAGGTGATGTGATTTTTCTTAAATAATGATGATGAGTCAGTGTACTTTCTCACTATTGATTTAACAATTAACTAACATATTTTCTCACTGTTCTCATAAATATATATATATATATATATATATATATATATATATATATATATATCCTCAATCTTTTCTCAAATATTTTCTCAAAATTCTACATAAAATATTGCAATAGAAAAAAATATTCTTTAACATAAATTTCTTAATATTTTCTCAAAATCAAACTGGAATCACAAATTTAAATAGTAAAACCTACTTAATTCTAACAATCCAACACAATCTCTCAATTCCAATTAAAAAAAAAATACAATCTATATACTTGCATTCTAGAGGAACCCAACAGTGTGCTTGACACTTAGCTACAAGTAAACCTCTGGGGTTATATGCCCAATCCTCCTCTCCAATTCAACGTTGTAGCCATGTTATTAGTATGAATTCAACCTAAGGTGTTGTATGTGGAATTGTATCAATGCAAGGATATCAAAAGAGGATCAAACTTAATGTTGTGAAACCAGCTCCAAAAATAGAAGAAAAGAGATATCAACGGCTTAAAAATAAGCCACTTCCCAAAGACAACCTCCAATACATTACATGAATGAACAATTCGTGGATGATACAAATGACAAAACCTCCCTTCTATATATAGGAGTCCATGGGGCCACAATGTAATCCTAGTGGGGCCACAATGTAATCCTAGCCGACCTAACAATAATAATGTAAGGGCACAATAATAACAATATGGGGGTTACAGGGGTACAACAATAACAATAAGGGGTATACACTAACATAATAAGGGAATACACTAGTAATATAGGGACCTAACACTTAATACCAATATTCTTTGAAATAGATCATCCTTAACCAAAATTCTGAAGGCATTTGGATTTGTAGAAATTCAACCTAAAAAGTTGTATTTGGGATTCTAGCAATGCAAGGATACCACAAGGAGTCAAACTTGATATCAATACTCTTGGAAATCAAATGTAATGTCATTATTCTTGGAAATAGATCATCTTTAACCAAAATTCTGAGGACAACTGGACTAAGATCAAACTTGATATTAGCTACGGAGGAGATGGCTTGATTGATACTGGATCAAATTAGAGGCTAATTACTTATAGATATGGGTTAAGGCATTTAACAAGGTACCTATATCAATAGTATAAATTCAACTTAAACAATTAGCAATATAGAATTATAACAATGCTTCCACAAAAAAGATCAAAATTAAGACTAACTACTTATAAACATACAAAATTCCAAGGACAATTGGATTGAGATCAAACTTGATATTAGCTACTAAGGAGATGGCTTGATTGATAGTGGATCAAATTAGAGGCTAATTACTTATAGATATGAGTTAAGGCATTTAACAAGGTACCTATATCAATAATATAAATTCAACTTAAACAATTAGCAATATAGAATTATAACAATGCATTAAGACTAACTACTTATAAACATAAATCTTTATCTAAAATGCCACATGAAAAAATTCAACAAGATACACACCCATATATTATTAATAAATATTCAACTTACTATAATATTCACCAAACATTTACCAAAACATACAAATGCATTATTAATAAAAATTCAAAAAAATCAACTTACAAAACTGTCTATAGTGTTGTAACATTGAAAATTCAAGAAACACTAAGAAAGTTGTAGCAATGTAGCAATGTAGAGTATCAAAATTAATACCAACTACTTATATGTTATTACTATAAGTTCAAACTTTGGTGAAAATCTTAATTTTCACTAAAATGGAATGTTAATATTATTGGATAAATACTTTGAAATTATGAACACATAATCCAGACTAATCTATGTCCATGGCAATGCAGGCATACTTTATGAAATCGGAGGTGATAGAGACAACACATATCCGCCATGGATATTGCCATTCATGAATACATATAAATGGAGTTGAAGGATTCAAACGCTATAAATGGAAATGTAAGTATTTGTAATAGATCTGCACATAAAAATGCAAACCACTATCAACTCGTGGACTCTCTAATGCTCCACGTGAGCAGATAAGCAAACAATGAAACTTGAGCCTGGAGCTCTGAGAGAAGAAAAAGGTAGACCCACGCAGATGTCATTCCAATGTGAAACAACATGCCACATACGCCATTCCTATTGTTTACATATGTTACAATTTTGTTTGGATAGTAATTTTTTTGGAATCAAATTGAAGTGTTTGAATTATTTTTTTCATGGTGGAAATAGATTTAGTATCATTAAAAATCTTGAAATATTGAAAATCTTGAAGATTGAAAAATATAATCTAAATTTGAAAAAAAATCAGCCAAATTTTATCAAAATCTTACCTAAATTTCCATTATTTTATGAACAAAATTGTATCCTCTCTAAACTACTCTCATTAAACAACTCTCTATTAATTTCATGTTTTGATGAGTTGAAACAAGAAAATTACGGTAAATTTAATCTTATATTGTCATTAACTATGTAACGTCATTCACAGTTCTGCTTGCTGAAACTATCAGAATCCCACAACTTTGTCATATATGTCCTATTGCTACTGATGACGACCACCAAAAGGACGGTATGAATACCCTAACTGTCCTGCCATCACTACTGATGTTGATGCAGGTGCAATTCTGGTCATTGCTCAGTATTACAAGATTATTAGGCTCGGCTCAAGGTGAGACTGGATTATTCAATTCATAAATATGTTAGTTTTATTAGTTTTCAGATTGGTAGAATTGAAAGTATGTTTTTTTATATATTATTAATTTATTTTAGGTGGTGTGATTTTTTTTGAAATTTATCATTAAGTTGATATCAAGATATCAAAATTTAAAGTCATTTTGTCAGGAAATAAAGTCTGTTTTTATTAGATAATGTGAATTTTCTTGAATAATGATGATGAGTCAGTCTGTATTCATTGGCAGATAATAACCAATAATAACTATCTTCACTGCTGATTTGACAACTAACCCACAAATTTTCCTACTGTTTTCGAAAAAATATCTTTACTTCATCTTTTTTCATATATTTTCTCAAAATTCCACATGAAGTGTGAATAGAAAAAAATATCCTTTAACATGAATTTCCTAATCTTTTCCAATATATTTACTCGAAATCCAACCTGAAAAGTTGGAAACACAAATTTAAGTCATAGTTACCAAGTTCCACCATATTGACCATACAAATTCGAACACCAATTCCATTGGGTTCTGCAGAAAATTCGATAATTCTAATTGGATACATGGGTTGTGTATATAATATATAATATTTAATGTTGAAATAATAAAAAGGTATATTAAAAAATGTTATGATAAATTACAGTTGTATTCTAATTGGATACATGGGTTGTGTATATAATATATAATATTTAATATTGAAATAATAATAAAATGGTATATTAAAAAATGTTATATTAAATTATAATTGTATTTTAAAAACTATTGTAATGGAATTTGATAAAGTTTTTAGTTAAAATATAAAATTTAATATTAAAAATTTAAGAACAGAAATTTTTATATTAATATTATAATTTAGTAAGGATTTTCGTTAATGAATTGGGGAGGGTTCTCTTAAATAGGAATAAAATCTTAAATCAAATTAAATAACTCTTTTCTTTAAGTCCGATAAACCAAAGATTACCATCATCATCATCATAATATTTAAAAAAAATAAAAAAACTGAAATTTTTATATTAAAAAAATATACTAAAAATTAAATTATATATTAAAACAATTATAATTGTGAAAAATAGTAAATTTAATATTAAAATACAGTAGAAAATAGTAAATTTGTATTAGATCTAAGATTTTTGTGATCCATAATGTAGATAGATAGAAAATCTTTCCCATTAATCACATCATTAGGATTTGGTCAACGTTTAGAACCATCTAATATATAATGTGATTAATCCGAAAGATTTTCTATCTATCTATTTATAGTAAATTTGTAATTGTTAAAAATAATAAATTCTTATTTCTAAATATTTGTAAAAATATATAATCTCCAATTTTTTCATATTGAATTTTATACAGTAGTATTTTTTTTCAAAATTGGTAAGTACTTCTGTTATAAATATTTGTAATCTCCAATTTTTTTCATACTGAATTTAATACATTTGAATTTTACATAGTAATATTCTTTTTCAAATTTGATAAGTGTGTCTAATACACTCCAACTTGCCCCAATTTTAACTAAATCCAAAACCATGAATTAAGGTTTGGGTGGGATTGTATCTTGTTGTCTATTTTGGATTGAGTGAAATGTACAACCTTCAAGTGAATAAACGAATCTTTGAAAGTGAGCTTTCAACATGATGCTAAATCTACAAAGAGAGATTTAGATTGTTTTAGTTATTATAATAAAGTTGTTATTTTTCATTTTTAAGTGTTATATTAATATTTATGATTTGAGGTTGTTATTATTTTCTAAAAATTTGTTTTATGGTTTTTTCTAATAAAATTATATAATATTAGATATATTTTTTATATTTTTAATTGTTTTAATTTATAAATAATTAGTTTAGAAAGAAAAAATTTAAAAATTTAAAAAAAAATATTAATATAACACTTAATAGAATTAATATAACACTTAATTTTCAAATTTTTTTCAGTATTATATAATAGAATTTTTTCTATATCAAATTTTTTTCATATCCAATCGAATTCAAATTCAAATTTAATAAATATAACTTATAAGTAGTAAAATCTACTTAATTCTAAGAATCCAAACAATCTCTCAATTCCAATTAAAAAAAACTACATTCTATAAAGGATAATCGTTAAGTATGAAGTGTACAATATATCATGTGGCATTTTGGATTTATTATGCTGCTCCAGCTCCTCAGCCCATAACACTTCATTTAGTGTTCTGTGACAACTTCAACAGAAAACTAGCAGAGAGACAGTTGGGCAGGCGTTCACTACATTGACCTGTAGACATTGGCAACAAGAGGGGGACGTGTTTGAGTGAGAAGAAACACCCATGGATGTTGGGATGGAATGATCCGAAGTGTCCAGGCATCTAAGCAATCGTTGCATACACAAACGTTTACGGTAGTGACTGACATTTGTTGCAACTTTTTTGGATTGGTATTAGGTTTTTACGTATTTTTATTTTACAGTATTCTATTTTATTACTTTATTCTACTCTATCTATCTTATTATTCTACTATGTAGATTTTTTTTCATTTGGTAGTTATATAAATTAAATTGTTGGTAAATATTGATAGACATCAAAAATATTTATATTATTTACCAAGTGCCAAGAGGATCAAATCTCTTTTCACTCCAAAAAAGATTTATATCTCAAGAGATTTGATCTCTAAGTTATGAATTTAATTATAATTAATTATAAATATAGTTATTAATTTTATGTTTTTTTTTTTTACCTAGTTAAAATATTAAATAGGACATTACAACATCTCTATCATACTACAACTTAGGGTTATTGTGACTAGGCTTTACTAGAATGTTATTGCCAAGCTTGGAGCTTGATTTAAACCATACAATCTCTTATCTAGTCTACATATTCCTTCCCTCTCACCTCATATCCCTATGGTTGTTGCATATAGATCTCTTCCTCAAGTCCCCATGGTGAAAAATTATCTTTACATCTAAGTGCTTAAGATCCAAATGTTATACTGCCACTAAACTTAAAATAGTTTTAATTGAAACCATTTTGAAAACAAGAGAAAATACTTCATCAAAATATATACCGTTCTTCTATGAAAACCCCTTTACAACGAGTGTGGCCTTGTGCCTCTTTTTGTTTGTATCTTCTTCCTTCAACCTTTAAAACCATTTATTATGCAATGCTATTATACTGGTAGGAAACATGACCAAGTCCCTGTTGGAGTTCCCATGTTTTGGCCAGATTGGCGAGACCAAAAGATGAGACAACATTAGAACCACTTTGGGGCCCTAGGATCTAGCCCTCCTGGACCCGAAGAGGATCTCTCCAAATAGAGCAAAGAATGGTATATCTTTGAAGCTCAAAATGAGATGTTAGGCTAGTTATGAAGCACAAAGGGGATTTTAAAATGATTTGGTTGGTTGGTTGCTGAGTTGGTCATGAGATCATGGACTGAGAAAGTAATGGGAGAAAAAGGAACAAAGCAGCAGGATGTTTCAGCAAAGGAGATAGGTCAAGAAAGTGCCATCCATTGGGCTATGGAGTCATGAAAGGGAAATGCTTGCAACAACTAGCCAAAGCTTTCAGAGGGCAAGTCATCTAATACTAAAGGATCTTTTTTTAGATTAGATGGTGGGATGGAACATTAAGGAAAGAAAGTGAGAGAAGGAAAGCAACCTAATTTCTGTCTATAGATCAAGTCAGAGGTCATTTAACTCCAGACCTGCTTGGACATACTCAAAGGAAACTTTCCAAGGAGGGACAAAGGGGCAGCTTATAGATCGGACCAGAGGTCATTTAACTCCAGGTCAGTTTTAGCATGCTCCAAGGGAAAACAGAGATAAGTTTAATAGAGGGATATTAGAAAGGCCAACTGGTCGCACAAGGATCCTGGTGGACAAGGCTAACTCTAATCCCAGTGTTCCCAAATCTTCCAACTTAAACCCAACAAGAACAACTAAAGACAGATTCCATTTAACTCATACATCAGCTAGTAGCATAAGGAACTACTACATTGGTTAAATTAACTGAGATCAACCCTTAGATAATCACATTTAGCAGAACAACATTTAAGGCAAGGAGAGAAGAGACATAGGGTACCTAACAAGGGTAAATCCTATGCCATATTTCTGATGCAAGCCAGCAGGAAATGAAACAATATGAAATGTAATAAACAAAGTTAGAAGACATCACCAATAGTAATAGACCAGGATCCTGTGAAATGTGATTTAATTAATTGATGCAAAACCAGTCACATACACTGAGCTCAATGGCTATTACAATCCAAACTTCTCTTCCCAGCCTACTACATAACAACTACTCTGCTAATCCCTCCCAAGACTGCTCTAACAGTCAGAATGCATCCCTCTAACAGCAACGACAGCAGCCGAACAACAACATTTACAATATGTTCTACAGGGTTATTATAGGAGAAAGAATAACAATGGTAGTTGAAAACTTAAATGCAACATTAAATCTCGGAAACAGTAGGAGGGCCAAGGCTCCATTTAGTTTTAATTTTGCGCATTAATTTTCTACGCTTTTCAGGTGAAAGAGCGATCTCCGTCAGGCTGCGATTTTACTCAAGGTATGTCTTTGATGTACTTGTTGTAGCCCTTTGCAGAACTCTTGGTGAATAACCAAGGTGTATGGACAGCTATGGGGTTCGCCATACCATGTAACTAATGCACTGACAGCATAGGACTGTTGTAGGTGGGGGAAAACTTCTCCTGGACAAAATGTATACTGAAACAATAAGATGTACCATGTCCATGCTCGGGAAAACAATTCTGCTGATTGAAACCCTGATTGCATTTTTTTTTTTTTTTTGCGCGCTGGACCTTTCATGCAATCCATGATGTCTCTGAACTGCTTCCTCGGCCTCCTAACATCCCTAAAAAGGCTCAAAAAGTCTTATATTTCTTGCCTCGAGCTCTCTGCTGCCCCCGTACTGCCTTTGCTTATACAATCCGAGCTTTAATCGCACCGGAGGGGGTTTGCAGAGTTCAAACTCTGTCCTTTGATGAAATTTATGATGCAGCCCCCTTCCAGACATTTTCTGTAAAATCGGCTCCGGATTTAGCTTCTTTTGTGCACTGTGCCATTAACACAGTGCATATGAACCATGGCGATTTTCCATTTTCCCTCTAACCCTGCCAAACATGCAAACGAATTAAGAAAACCATGTACAGAGGTGGTGGATGTAATGGGGATGACGCGGAAGACCATGCATACTGGTGAAATGTTTGGATTGTGCAGGATGGCAGAGAAAAATGGTCGTGGCGGAAGTTGGCGGAATGCAGTCAGGGATAGCGAGGATGAAACTTTAACATAAAACATTAAAATTGACCTTGGAATGAACATATATAGGAAACGAGCGCGGACACGATGACAACACGTGGAAAATGACGTGGCGGGACCGGTTAACGGTGGGCCATGCAAATGAATCAGGACCATTCGATCTCCAGAGGAGATCGATGGTCGGGGACACGACGGCAGGCGATTGAAACTGGACCATCTGATCTCAAAGGAGATCGACGGTTGGGAGCGCGGCGGAGGGCGACGGACAGTGGACCAGGGGTATGGAGACCATAGATTAACCCACGCGCAGCTTCGTTGAGCGATGACCGTTGGATGGGCTGCCCCAGATCACACAGCTCACAGCGATATCGCTACGCATCCGTGAACGAACGATAACGTGCGATGAGGTAGCGGTTTTGGAATAGCGTTGGAGCCACATGTCGATTGCTGTATGGAATCGCTGGGCAAAGGGAAAATACCGCCCAACCTCAAATAGCGATGCGATGAAAATCGAGTTGTTTTGGTACAGTGAACGTGGCGGGGACCACCGGTACGGATGTCCTATGGACCGTTGATCTGCGGTTAAATAAACGGCAATGGCGCGGTCAGGGCGATGAACAGGGTAGACCACAGGCGCTGCAGAGCACGCGATAACTGTTCGATCAATACAGATCGACGGTTCAACTTTCACCCAATACATATCTGATAAGCGCTCTTATGGGCTGGTGGGTGGTTCTAGCACCCGAGTCACGTGAGGGACAACGGTTCCAGGCTAGTTGAAGGGGGCTAAGACCCATATACATCGAGAATATGGCTTTTTGGGCCATTTTAATGCAATTTGAGGGTGGAAAATGGAAACGATAAGGAGAAGAGGACTGTTTAAGCCAAATAAAAAGTATTTGACGGGTTTAAACAGGGTTTTGGGAGGCTTAGAGAATTAATGAAGGAATTTCAGAAGGGGGGAAAAAGGGTGGAGAGGAAGCTTAAAAAGGGGCAACAGAGTGAAATGGGATATTTTTGCAGGGGTGCAAGGGGTAAAAATAGTTCCTTTGGAGCACAGCTTTGTAATCAGAGAGGTTCTATAATGGAAATCAGCAGAGGGGACTTCATCACAGGGCAAAGGCATAGGAGACTTCAAGGATGATGTGTTTTCAGAGGAAATTCATTCCTTGAAGACTCAAAAAAATTTTAGCCCCCTACTTTTCCTGTCAAAAATTTACAGGGGGCTAATAGTGGCTCCACATGGGGATGGCTTCTTCTTGAAGGAGTCAAGAATTCAGAGGATAAATATTTGGTGTAGGCTAGATGCCTGCTGCTTGGCACATTCCTTTCTTTCTTTAGATCAGCTACCACAAATCCTGAAGACATCATATCAGCAAAAACATTTCCAAACAATCTACCTACCCAGACTACAATCCTAGCATTTTTTCTTTTAGGGTACATTTGGACTAGCAGACCCTTTACATCATTTATTTCATAAACAAAAAATAAACCTATTCTATTTCTACCCTTATAACTCCATGAGACCAGATTATACTGTTGATCTCATGTGCTTCTCTGCCTACACTACTATCTGCTAGGATTAGACTGTCTAGCATATTTCTTCTCTACATTCTAAGACAGAAATTGAAAACAGTCAAGCCAGGATTAGACTGTCTGACTCACTGGACCTTGCAGGAATTAAAACAACTAACTACATGCTCACAAGCTGAGCTTATTTGAGCTTTTCCTACCTACCCTACTCTAACTAGAATATTTACAAGTCTAGCTTACAAACATTTTCTTCCAATGCAACTAGTCCATAAAATGATCCCATGACTGGTCTTTCTTGCTCAATGCCTTGAGCAGGCTGGATAGGCAGGGCAGCTCCCACTCTTTTTTTCCAATAATAGCAGCTTCGAAAAATTTTCTTTCTGTTAGCAACATGCTGCTCAAAAATACCTTTGATCCTTCTTCAAATGTGTGCAGGAAATGTACATAAGGATCATGAAACGATACCTGGTTATGAATATCTGGCAGGCAAGCTTTAACCAAGATTTCCTCTTCTTCCGCTGGATCAAGAATAAGTCTCTCTTGAGAAAGAGAATCTCCTTCATCTTCTTGATCTTCTGAACTGGAGGACTCATCATATATGGCAGTGTTGTCCTCTTGGAGCTCTGATATATTCTGCTCTGAGGTGCTAAGCTCTGTGAAAAGATTGATGTATTCTTGAGCAGGGGTTTGATCTATTTCTTCCTCTTCTTCAAGAGAAAACTCCCTATTTTCAGTCTTCTAAAAAATTGCTTCCTTGTTTTCCTCTTCATCTTCTGAGATGAAAGGCTGTTGACCTCCAATCATGTGAAAACCATTACTGATGAGTTGTAATGGAGTGAAGCAAAGATCCAGAGATCCTTCACCCTCTTCTACACTCTTAAAGCTTTCTTCATCAGTATCATAAATAGCCTGCATTGGCTCATTACTCTCTGGAAGTAAAGGGAACTTATTTTCCTCATATAAATCTACTAATGATGACCCTGCAAGATCATCTTCTATTTGGAGAACATCATCATCAGATAGATCAAAAATAGGAAAATCATGAATATAAGTAATGCTACCAATCATACATACTGGATTATCAGCAAATTTTTCTTCACTCTGATTTACATGTGATCTTTCCAACTCTGTACAACAAATCTCATCAGATGAATGGAAAAGGTTGTCTGATCTGTAAAACAATTCAGAGGTTGGCTGTCTATTGATGATCTGATCTATTTCTTCTTCTGTCAAAGGGGAAGATGGTCTTGTGTTCCTTTGTGCAGAAGTGCAGCAGCTCTTTGTTTCCTCTGAAGACTAGATTTGAGGCAGGATGTCATCTTGAGCCTCAATTATAGGGGATGATAAATCAACATCTGAGTTTTCAGGAATATCTTGAAGAATTTCCATAGTCTCTTCACTGTTTTCTTCCTCAGCTAATTCATCTATGTTCTTGTGATAACTAGGATGCATATGAAAATCTTGAATGGCTGTTAATAGGTCTTCAGGAGGCATGTTAACCAAATCCTCATCAATACCTAACAGATACTGTATGATATTCTGAGATTGATCACAACAATCCCATGATAAGGATGGAGAGTTTCCTTTATAATTCTTGTAAAATACTTGGTGCATGTCCCTTAAAGAAAACAAACTCCGAGGTTCTTGTTAGACTCCGTCTTATGTCAGTATGAGATTGATTTCTTCTTCAGAATTGTGAAATTGATTCTTCTTCAAAAAACCCTGTTTTAAAGAAGAAATCATTAAATGTGTTTTTTAGAATATGTATCAAATTCTCCAGCTCTTCACAAGGCAGCAGCTCAGCTCCTATCTCTGCAAAAGCACAAACAAAAGAAAACAAAACATCATCAGCAATCATGTCCATTTGTTTGATCTGGTCTAGAAGATGTCTTATTACAGTTGTCATTTGGTTATACAGCTCTCCATACATTTGGTTGCTCAGATCTGGTTACTTAGTCAAGGAATCACTAGAATGAAAGGCATGCTTTAATCTCTTGACAAGCATAGGCCTGCGGGTTTGTTGCCTAGCCTTCAGCAATGTATATAAGGAGGTGGATTCCTCTAGGCAATCGCAATCATATTCTAACTTCTGCAAACCAATTCTTGCTTGACTTCACAACAATACTGGACTACTTGACTCCATGTTCAATGTACATAGAAGAGATTTCATACAACACCAGCTTCTGCAAAGCATATTCTCTGCAATTCCAGTTTGGACAGAGAGTTCATAGCAAAGGCAATCACTCTACTTGTAGAAATCATGGACCTCATGGACGTTGCAGATCCGGATGCTGTTCGTGGAGTTCGTGGTTCACCAATTCTCAAGGCAGAGATCGGATTAGTGAAGTTGGAGGCCGAAGTCAAGTTTTGAAGGCCATGTGCAAGGTTTCATAGTTCTGGACTGGTTTTGGAGCTCGAGCGACCCACTTGGGCGCGAGCGACCCACCTGGGCAGAGCGACCCACTTGGGTGATTTCCGCAGTGTGAAGTTACAATGCGAGCGACCCACCTGGGCCGAGCGACCCACACAGAGGTGAGCGACCCACTCGCCAACAGAATTCAGAAAAGACGTGTTGAGCGCCCGGTTTCGTATGAAATTGGCTCCCTCGACTTGCGTGATAGTTTTTATGACACTGAAACAGAGCCATGTCATTATGGTATAGCATGTTGAGATATTTTGCTATGCTTTGAGCCAAAATGATGGCACTGAATGGAGGCAGCGCATACAAGCAGAAGCAGAACATTTTATTGATGTTTATTCTCTTTCTTCTGATGTAATTGCAAGAAAGAATTCAGATTCTTGTTAATTTGAATGGATACACGAAGGGTGCTCGAAATGAAATATTTGCGATGCAACTTGACTCTATCTAAGTATCATACATGGGATTTCCGTGGTGTTGGGTACCAACGGTGCTAAGTACATGTACATTCATTGTTGGTGACGGTTGACTGGCGGTTTCATCTCAATGCGGTTGCAATCTATATTCGGAACGATTGTTCATATGCCATTATTTTGTTAATAGAATTATCGCCAGAAAAATCAGATGTCTTGGTTCTAATTGCCAACATAAACGTTCGGATTATGGTTTGCCGGAAGATAAATTTTGTTTGCGTGCTTTGTCGATTGTACAAAATGGATCCGGATATTTCATTTCATGTTGCAATATTCTAAAACGCTGACTGCTAAATGGTACCTTGTGGCCTACAAGAGTTTCTGCAGTAGGAGAGAATCGGTTGCGAGCATTCTTTTGCTTCCGGGGCGTCGGCCACCGATGATTATTTTCAGCAGCGTTGCAAAACATGAACATATTAAATATGGATATTTTCCTTGATACGCCCTTATGCAATGCTCATACCACTGGAACTGATATTCTCTGGGCTGGTCTACCTATGATCACTTTTCCACTCGAGAAGATGGCCACATGTGTTGCTGGATCTCTGTGTTTGGCAACAGGTTTGGGAGAAGAGTTAGAACAAGGGGCGACATCATTCTTCAAATCCTTGCCATATATACTTCTGAACATAGAAAATATGGAATGTGAACAGCTATCTACAGGGGAGTCCATTTTTGGAGACATATGGGAACTATTTTGGAGTTTGAAACTGAAGGAAAAAATTAGAATGAAGATATCAACCACAACAGAAAAATAGGAACCAATCTTCTATTTAAAACTTCAGTTAATGATCTGCGCTCCAGTTTGTATCTTTGAATTGGCCAGCAGAGATTTTCAAATGGTAAAAGTAACGTGGCAATAAAAGTCAAAAGCTAAATTTAAATACAAATAACTATCTCAGCAAAGAAATCAAATTGGTTAGTCTATTTTGGGTTTTCAAGCTGCACTCCAGAACGTTTAGCTACAGGTTTTACAAATTCATTGTAAATCTGCTTCTTTTAAGAGCAGACTTTTCCTATTTTAGGATTTTAGGTGAAACTGCTCCTCCCTTTCATCGATCAGTTATCACCTCTCATAGTTTTATTTATACATTGTAAATCAATTGTGGGTGAGTGGAGAGAGTTCTGAGAGCTAGTGTAGGAGAAAATTAGAGTTTTATTGTACAGTTTTAGACAGAGATTTTAATGAAGAGATACAGCTCTGTTTTTTGAGATTCTTGTGGCTTGAAATTTAGAAAATGTTTCTTCTTTGTTTTCATATGTTATCGTTATGTTTCACATTTCATTAATCGCCATTTCAATATTGAATGATTCTAAGTGAGAAGGGCAGAATTCAATTTATTTACTTTCTGTCTTGAGGAAGTATTCATAGTTAATGTTTTCTTCTGTTCGACAAGGATCCATCTTCTATGCCCTTGTCGACTTCTCAGCAGTCTTGTCATTCCGTTTATCTCAATTTAATTGCTAAACTTCATGCTTACCTTGCCTCAGGAGATAATCTGCATTCTTTATTTAATCTCTGCTCTTGCTGTCTTTGCCTCACACAGCCCAGAAACCCATCATTTATTAAAAACCTTATTCATATCACTTTACTAGCCTAAGATTAGTTTTCCTTATCGGTCATCTCATCCCCAGTGAAAATTTTCCGCCGAGATAGACCCGGAGAGAGCCCTCTCCTGTCCTCGTAGGGCTAGCTACGAGGCTAAGGTTGGTTTGATGTTGCCTCGAGCCTCGCCTCATTCAGCCTGTGGCAGATTCGAGCGCTAACATAGTGGCGACCATACTGGGGAGATGGTTTGCTGTTGATGTGACAGTTGACTTGTAGATTGTCTTGCCCCAGTGCAGGAAATCAAGTTGCAGATCTGATGCTGATGGTGGACAGAAGTCAGACACCGCAAGGCTGAAATCATTCACCCAGCGATTTCACACATTAAACAATCCAGACAATCAAATGCTCCATGGTGATTTCACTGCAGGCAGATCAGTAGCTTCAGAATTGTCAAGATGGATCGGATTGCAAGAAGATACGCTCCCATGACCCGAGATCACATTCCAGGTTTTCCGAATAAGATGCCCAAGGTAGATTGGTCCAGGAATCTGCCTACTTTTAACGATGATGGTAAGAAAGATGCTGCTTTACATCTAATTAGATTTCACATGCATATTCGCAAGTTGAAGGTGGAATTTCCTGAAGATTGCTTGATGAAGATATTCCTGGCCACTCTGGAAGGTGCAGCCCAATCTTGGTATGAAAATTTGCCGCTGGCCTGTATTTATTGTTTAGAGGATTTTCATGCCCTGTTCATTGAAAAATATCAAACATCTTATCCATCATTAAATTTAGTTCATGACTGCTGCAAACATGCTTATTCTTTTATTGAAAGCCTGGAGAAATATTATGAAGATGATAATTTCATGAATGATGAAATCATGGAGGCCCTGTATGAGAATCCATTTCAGCAACATGAAGAGAACCTAAAGGATACTTATCAAGGTGCTCAGGAGACTTTGCAGCAGGTTGATGGCCATATGGCTGAAAATGATAAAAGGGAGAATGTCATTTCAGATCTGCCCACAGAAGACAGCAGCATGCAAGTAAGTCCAGTACTAATTGCAGATTGTGATAATGTCCAGATAGCTACTTCAGATTCAGATTCAGATCAGGATGACCAAGCATATCTTGTGCTAAAGCCCATCAAGGAGAACTCTGCTGTTGAAATCATCTGGGATGCAGAAGACATAGTAATGGATCCAAATGTTCTCAGTCATACTATCAGCTCATCATTAGAACACAGCCTTCATGAAGAGGTGATTCAGTCAGTTCATGAAAACCAGAATGAGATCTTTGTGCAAGTAAGTGATAAATCTCCTTTCAATAACTCAGTAATGAATGATAGTTTGAATGCCCTGCCATATGAAGATAATTACTGTTTAAGCAGAAGAAAACAAAAGGCATTGTCACCTTTGTCTGAAGATGAGATAGATCTACTTTTGAAAGGTCATGTTTCAGCCGAAGCTACAACAGATTTGCAGTGCACACATAGTCAGGAAAGTGTTGGTGAAATCTCTTCCCCTGTTGAAAAAGATGACTGTCTTGTAATCAGTTATGTAGATCAGCAAACAGATAATTTTTTCCTTCACAAAGATGATAAGGCTGTCATGTTTGATAATCTTGAAGATAGTTCTCTGTTTAAAAATGACCTAGATCATGAAGTTGAGGAATATATGCCAGAAATTCTCATGGTCAAGGAACCTACAGCTAACACTCAGATGGCAGATTTGTGCATTTCTATCCCTCAGAGATCAATTGTCCTTTCAGATCAGAATGAAGTAGATACTAGTATTTTTGCAGCTGGATCTCCAGATAAGCCAGTGCTTCAGGATTTTCAAGATCCCTTCAGCATTCTTCTGCAAGTATTAGAAAGGATAAATGTTGCCTGGTTTATTGTCATGAGCTTTGGTTTCAGTGATTGTGTTGAGTTGCATACAGGTTCATCATTCTGCCTGCTCAAGGAGAATAAGAGCAGAAATTTGGGGTGCAGCCATTTGCTGGATTGGTTGCATTGGAAAGCCAATTATACATGATTATACATATCACATCACTATGCAGGGGGTTGCCATCAGGGTTTTGAAATTTTGATGGATTGCTGCCCTTTTCAGAAAGTTTTTGTTTAATTCAGTCATTTCAGTTTGCATTAAGTCAGTTTGAGTCGATTTTCCAGTTGAGTTATCAGTCTTTAGTTTGTTTGTCAGAATAATGATTCCATAGCCCAATGGATGGAGGCACTGTCTGCTCTCACAAAGCTCTGCGGTTCTTGGCACCTCCAAGAGGCGGCAGCTGCCATCCCCATTGGAGCCAATGTTAGACTCCGTCTTATGTCAGTATGAGATTGATTTCTTCTTCAGAATTGTGAAATTGATTCTTCTTCAAAAAACCCTGTTTTAAAGAAGAAATCATTAAATGTGTTTTTTAGAATATGTATCAAATTCTCTAGCTCTTCACAAGGCAGCAGCTCAGCTCCTATCTCTGCAAAAGCACAAACAAAAGAAAACAAAACATCATCAGCAATCATGTCCATTTGTTTGATCTGGTCTAGAAGCTGTCTTTTTACAGTTGTCATTTGGTTATACAGCTCTCCATACATTTGGTTGCTCAGTTCGGTTACTTAGTCAAGAATCACTAAGATAAGAAAGGCATGCTTTAATCTCTTGACAAGCATGAGCACAAGGTTTTGTTGCCTGGCAACTTGACAATGTATATAAGGAGGTGGGATTCTCTGGCGGTAAGTCATAATTCTAACTTACTTTCAGCCAATTTCTTGCTTGACTTCACAACAATATTTGGACTACTTGACTCCATGTTCGATGTACACATAGGAATTTCATGGCTGGGCTTGCAAGCATATTCTCTGCAATTCGAATTTGGACAGAGAGTTCATAGCAAAGGCAATCACTCTTCTTGTAAAAATCATGGACCTCATGGACGTTGCAGATCCGGATGTTGTTCGTGGAGTTCGTGGTTCACCAATTCTCAAGGCAGAGATCAGATTAGTGAAGTTGGGCGGTCAAGTTTGGGAGAGCCATGTTAAGGTTTCATAGTTGCAAAATTTGGTTTGGAGCTCAAGCGACCGCAGCGCGGCGACCCACACAGGTAGAGCGACCCCGCAGGTGATTTAAAAGCGGTGTGAAGTTACAACGCGAGACGACCCACACAGGCGGCGACCCACACGAGTGAAAGCGACCCACTGCATGACAAAATTGATAAATTGAAAAAGACGTGTTGAGCGCCCAGTTTCGTATGAAATTGGCTCCCTCGACTTGCGTGATAGTTTTTATGACACTGAAACAGAGCCATGTCATTATGGTATAGCATGTTGAGATATTTTGCTATGCTTTGAGCCAAAATGATGGCACTGAATGGAGGCAGTGCATACAAGCAGAAGCAGAACATTTTATTGATGTTTCTTCTCTTTCTTCTGATGTAATTGCAAGAAAGAATTCAGATTCTTGTTAATTTGAATGGATACACGAAGGGTGCTCGAAATGAAATATTTGCGATGCAACCAGCTCCTATACAAGTATCGTACATGGGATTTCCTGGAACCACTGGTGCTAAGTACATTCATTATTTGGTGACAGATGAGTTTTTCTCTCCAATGCGGTTTGCACATCTATATTCGGAAACGATTGTTCATATGCCACATTGTTATTTTTTTAATGATTATAAGCAGAAAAATCGAGATGTCTTGGATCCTAATTGCCAACATAAACGTTCAGATTATGGTTTGCCAGAAGATAAATTTTTGTTTGAGTGCTTTAATCAGTTGTACAAAATGGATCCGGATATCTTCATTTCATGGTGCAATATTCTGAAACGTGTACTAAATAGTGCCTTGTGGCTTCTAAGGTTTCCTGCAGCCGGAGAGAATCGGTTGCGAGCATTTGCTGCTACCCAGGGCGTCCGACCTGATCAAATTATTTTCACTGATGTGGCTGCAAAACATGAACATATTCGTCGTAGTGCTTTGACAGATATTTTCCTTGATACGCCCTTATGCAATGCTCATACCACTGGAACTGATATTCTCTGGGCTGGTCTACCTATGATCACTTTTCCACTCGAGAAGATGGCCACATGTGTTGCTGGATCTCTGTGTTTGGCAACAGGTTTGGGAGAAGAGTTAGAACAAGGGGCGACATCATTCTTCAAATCCTTGCCATATATACTTCTGAACATAGAAAATATGGAATGTGAACAGCTATCTACAGGGGAGTCCATTTTTGGAGACATATGGGAACTATTTTGGAGTTTGAAACTGAAGGACAAAATTAGAATGAAGATATCAACCACAACAGAAAAATAGGAACCGATCTTCTATTTAAAACTTCAGTTAATGATCTGCGCTCCAGTTTGTATCTTTGAATTGGCCAGCAGAGATTTTCAAATGGTAAAAGTAACGTGGCAATAAAAGTCAAAAGCCAAATTTAGATACAAATAAATATCTCAGCAAAGAAATCGAATTGGTTAGTCTATTTTGGGTTTACAAGCTGCACTCCAGAATGTTTAGCTACAGGTTCTACAAATTCATTGTAAAGCTGCTTCTTTTAAGAGCAAACTTTTCTTATTTTAGGATTTTAGGTGAAACTGCTCCTTCCTTTCATCGATCAGTTATCACCTCTCATAGTTTTATTTATACATTGTAAATCAATTGTAGGAAGAGGAGAGAGTTCTGAGAGCTAGTGTAGGATAAAATTAGAGTTTTATTGTACAATCTTAGACAGAGATTTTAATGAAGAGATACAGCTCTGTTTTTTGAGATTCTTGTGGCTTGGAATTTAGCAAATGTTTTTCCTTTTGTTTCATATGTCATCGTTATGTTCACAGTTCATTAATCGCCATTTCAATATTGAATGTTTCTAAGTGAGAAAGGCAGAATTCAATTTATTTGCTCTGTCTTGAGGAAGTATTCATAGTTAATGTTTTCTTCTGTTCGACAAGGATCCATCTTCTATGCCCTTGTCGACTTCTCAGTGGTCTTGTCATTCCGTTTATCTCAATTTAATTGCTAAACTTCATGCTTACCTTGCCTCAGGAGATAATCTGCGTTCTTTATTTAATCTCTGCTCTTGCTGTCTTTGCCTCACACAGCCCAGAAACCCAACATTTATTAAAAACCTTATTCATATCACTTTACTAGCCTAAGATTAGTTTTCCTTATCGGTCATCTCATCCCCAGTGAAAATTTTCTGCCGAGATAGACCCGGAGAGAGCCCTCTCCTGTCCTCGTAGGGCTAGCTACGAGGCTAAGGTTGGTTTGATGTTGCCTCGAGCCTCGCCTCATTCAGCCTGTGGCAGATTCGAGCACTAACATTCTAACCATTCATACCAGACCCTAGCTTTTCCTTCTAATGTTGCCATGAAAATTTTCATTAGGCAGTCTTCATGCCATTCAACTTTAAATCTCCACACATGTATATGAAACTTGATGAGATGTAGCAAGGGGTCCTCAGTGTTTTCACCCTGAAAGATAGGCAGGTTTTTTAACCAGTCCACTTCAGGAATTTTGTGTGGGAATCCAAGGATATGCTCCCTGCTTATTGGGGCATATCTTCTCTGTATGCGTGGAAGCATGTTTGTAAATCAGAAAGAGGTCTTTGTATCTTCTCAACCAGTTCAAAGTCTTCTACCAGTGGAGTCATTAGGTCTTTGGATCATAGGGAGTGTGGAGTCGCCAGGTGGATGAATTTGACTGTTTGAAGCAGGTTGTTGTCCACCATCAGCAATTGAATGCCAATCTAACCAGAGATTCTGGGTCTTTTGAATGCCTAAGAATGTTTAAGGGGTAATGCACTCAGTTCCCCAGTGGAGTCGCCATTATGTTTGGGTTCCCATGTTTTGGCCAGATTGGCGAGACCAAAAGATGAGACAACATTAGAACCACTTTGGGGCCCTAGGATCTAGGCCTCCTAGACCCGGAGAGGGATCTCTCCAAATAGAGAAAAGAATGGTATATCTTTGAAGCTCAAAATGAGATGTTAGGCTAGTTATGAAGCACAAAGCAGGTTTTCAAATGATTTGGTTGGTTGGTTGCTGAGTTGGTCATGAGATCATGGACTGAGAAAGTAATGGGAGAAAAAGGAACAAAGCAGCAGGATGTTTCAGCAAAGGGGATAGGTCAAGAAAGTGACATCCATTGGGCTATGAAATCATGAAAGGGAAATGCTTGCAACAACTAGCCAAAGCTTTCAGAGGGCAAGTCATCTAATACTAAAGGATCTTTTTTTAGATTAGATGGTGGGATGGAACATTAAGGAAAGAAAGTGAGAGAAGGAAAGCAACCTAATTTCTGTCTATAGATGAGGTTAGAGGTCATTTAACTCCATACCTACTTGGACATACTCAAAGGCAACTTTCAAAGGAGGGACAAAGGGGCAGCTTATAGATTGGACCAGAGGTCATTTAACTCCAGGTCAACTTTAGCATGCTCCAAGGGAAAACAGAGATAAGTTTAACAGAGGGATCTTAGAAAGGCCAACTGGTCGCACAAGGATCCTGGTGGACAGGGCTAACTCTAATCCCCAGTGTTCCCAAATCTTCCAACTTAAACCCAACAAGAACAACTAAAGACAGATTCCATTTAACTCATACATTAGCTAGCAGCATAAGGAACTACTACACTGGTTAAATTAACTAAGATCAACCCATAGATAATCAAAATTAGCAAAAAAACAATTAAGGCAAGGAGAGAAGAGACATAGGGTACCTAACAAGGGTAAATCCTATGCCATATTTCTGATGCAAGCCAGCAGGAAATGAAACAATATGAAATGTAATAAACAAAGTTAGAAGACATCACCAATAGTAATAGACCAGGATCCTGTGAAATGTGCTTTGATTAATTGATGCAAAACCAGTCACATACACTGAGCTCAATGGCTGTTACAATCCAAACTTCTCTTCCCAGCCTACTACATAACAACTACTTTACTAATCCCTCCCAAGACTCCTCTAACAGTCAGAATGAATCCCTCTAACAGCAACGACAGCAGCCGAACAACAACCTTTACAATATGTTCTACAAGGTTATTATAGGAGAAAGAATAACAATGGTAGTTGAAAACTTAAATGCAACATTAAATCTCGGAAACAGTAGGAGGGTCGAGGCTCCATTCGGTTTTAATTTTGCACATTAATCTTCTGCGCTTTTCAGGTGAAAGAGCAATCTCCGTCAGGCTGCGATTTTACTCAAGGTATGTCTTTGATGTACTTGTTGTATCCCTTTGCAGAAATCTTGGTGAATAAACCGAGGTGTATGGACAGTTGTGGGGTTTTCCATACCGAGGAACTAATGCACTGACAGCATAGGACTGTTGTAGGTGGGGGAAAACTTCTCTTGGAAAAAATGTATACTGAAACAATAAGATGTACCGTGTCCGTGCTCGGGAAAAACATTCTGCTGATTGAAACCCTGATTGCATTGTTTTTTTTTTGTTGCGCTAGACCCTTCATGCAATCCATGATGTCTCTGAACTGCTTCCTTGGCCTTCTAACATCCCTGAAAAGGCTCAAAAAATCTTATATTTCTTGCCTCGATCTCTCTGCTGCCCCCGTACTACCTTTGCTTATACAATCCGAGCTTTAATGGCGCCGGAGGGGGTTTTCAGAGTTCAAACTCTATCCTTTGATGAAATTTATGATGTAGCCCCCCAGCGGACATTTTCTGTAAAATCAGCTCCGGATTTAGCTTCTTCTCTGCACTGTGCCATTAACACAGTGCATATGAACCATGGCGATTTTCCATTTTCCCTGTAACCCTGCCAAACACGCAAATGAATTAAGAAAGCCATGTACAGAGGTGGTGGATGTAACGGGGATGACGCGGAAGACCATGCAGGCTGGTGAAATGTTTGGATCGTGCAGGATGGCGGAGAAAAATGATCGTGGCGGAAGTTGGCGGAATGCAGTCGGGGATAGTGAGGATGAAACTTTAACGTAAAACATTAAAATTGACCTTGGAATGAACATATATAGGAAACGAGCGAGGACACGATGACAACACGTGGAAAATGACGTGGCAGGACCGGTCAACTGCGGGCCATGCAAATGAATCAGGATCGTTCGATCTCTGGAAGAGATCGACGGTCGGGGACACGGCGGCAGGCGATTGAAACTGGACCATCTGATCTCGGAGGAGATCGATGGCTGGGAGCGTGACGAAGGGCGACAGACAGTGGACCAGGTGTATGAATACCATAGATTAACGTGCTCGCAGCTTCGTTGAGCGATGACCATTGGATGGGCCGCCTCAGATCGGACGACTCACGGCGATATCGCTATGCATCCGTAGATGAACGATAACGTGCGATGAGGTAGCAGTTTTGGAACAGTGTTGGAGCCACGTGTCGATTGCTGTATGGAATCGTTGGGAAAAGGGAAAATACCGCCCGACCTCCAATAATGGTGCGATGAAAACCGGGTTGTTTTGGTATAGTGAACGCGAGGGGGACCATCGGGACGAATGTCCTGTGGACCGTTGATCTGTGGTTAAATAAACAGCGATGGCTTGGTCGGGGCGATGAACGGGGTAGACCACAGGTGCTGCAGAGCACGAGATAACTGTTCGATCAATACAGATCGACAGTTCAACTTTCGCCCGATACATATCTGATAAGCGCTCTTATGGGCTGGCGGGTGGTTCTAGTGCTCGGGTCACGTGAGGGAAAATGATTCCGGGCTAGCTGAAGGGGGCTAAGACCCATATACATGGAGAATATGGATTTTTGGGCCATTTTAATGCGATTTGAGGGTGGAAAAGCGAAACGATAAGGAGAAGAGGACTATTTAAGCCAAATAAAAAGTATTTGAAGGGTTTAAACAGGGTTTTGGGAGGATTAGAGAATTAATGAAGGAATTTAAAAAGGGGGGGAAAAGGGTGGAAAGGAAGCTTAAAAAGGGGCAACAGAGTGAAATGGGATATTTTTGCAGGGGTGCAAGGGGTAAAAATAGGTCCTTTGGAGCACAACTTTGTAATCAGAGAGGTTCTATAATGGAAATCAATAGAGGGGACTTCATCACAGGGCAAAGGCACAGGAGACTTCAAGGATGATGTTTTTTCAGAGGAAATGCATTCCTTGAAGACTCAAAATTTTTTTAGCCGCCTACTTTTCCTGTCAAAAATTTACAGGGGTCTAACAGTCCCAATTATGGTCATGTACTAAAGAGTCCATCTCTTATTTCCTCCATTACTCCCATTTTATTTTGGTTTCTACCTACTTTACTTCTTCATATAGAATCAATCAATAATATATAATACAATGAAGGAGAGTATCTTTCATGGGGTTTATTTAACCAACTTGTGTCTTTTGATAATAGTACTTGTCGCTACTCTTTGGAAAAAAAATTCTCTAATTTCATCAAGAATTGTATATTCTATGTTTTTCCTTTTCTTATTTTCTTCTTTACAACTAATATTTGTACTTGACATTCTCATTAAATTTCATATCTCTACTCTAATGATTTTTTGATTTTCATAATCCAATAAGTGATATCCAAAATTGTTAACTCCATATCCCATTAATATATACTTCTTGGAGTTTTCCTCAAGCTTTGTTCTATTTTCTCTATCAATATGGACAAATGTTTTACAACCAATTTTTTTTAGAAATGAGTAGTTTACCTTTTTACTTGTCCATTCCTCCTCTATAATTCCACCATCCAAGGAATTTGAAGGCCCTTTATTATTAAGTAAACAAAAATATCAACAACATCTACCCAAAATTGTAAGGGTAATCCTACATGTAATCTCATACTCCTTGCACTCTCCATGATTTTCCTATTCATCCTTTGTTACACACCATTTTATTTTGATGTTCCTAGAACTGTATTCTCTCTATGAATCCCATGATATGAAAAATAATTATTAAACCCATTGCTGAAATATTCACCTCCACTATCTTATCTGAGACACTTCAACTTATTTTGTTTCATTCTCAACCAAAGCTTCCCATTTCTTAAAAGTATCAAAGAAAACAGATTTGTTTCTAACACGTTAAACCCCATTTTTCCTAGCTTTGTCATCAATAAAAGTAAAATAATAATAAGCCACAACGATATTATACTTAATTCATTCCCCATACATCTACAAGCACACGATATAACTTTCCATTCTTCTTTTCCTTCCAACTTTGAGAAATATCACTCCTCTTTTCCTTTCAACTTTGAGAAATCTAACACATACATTTTCCATAAACAAAATGCTCACAGAAGTCTAAATCAACCTTCTTCGAATCCAGTAATAATTTCCTTCATTGGAGAATCTACATCCCCTTCTCACTCATGTGCCCAAGCCTGTGATGCCACAAATTTGTATACTCTCATGGAGAAGCTAAAAAAATATAAAGATTAGCATTACCAATACGGAAATATAATTTACGTACCTTCTCTCCTTTTGCTATGATAAGAGATCATCTAGTGGCCTTCCATGAATTTCATGTAAATGTACCTATACAACCTTCACTTCTCAATGCCCTGATAAAATTAAATTTCTTATTGAATAAGAACACACCTTACCTCTTTTAAAAACCATTGGTTTATATTATGTAATTTTATCCACACCTTAACCTTTCTCACAATTTTACATGGCTCATCATGACCCAAATAAACTTGTCCAAAATCACCTTGAACATAATCTTGAAAATAATTATGGGTCATGACATTAAATGAAGCCTATGAACCTATCACCCAAGAATCAACAACGTTGTCTACTAAAAGGAGTAAAGCATAATGTAACACATCACCTACTACATTTGCTTCCTTAGTATTATCAAGTTTTTCATCTCCTTTTTTGTCTCTTTTAGAGAGAAACAATATTTATTATTATGCCATTCTTTTCTATAATACCAACATTCTAGCCTCCCTCTAGAATTGGATTTACCCCTCTTACAATTTCATCGATTCCTTAGGATTTTTGGAAAGAGATATTGAACCAATGATTGAAGATGGTGAAAATGTTGAAAGAAATTCAAGTGACAAAATTGAATCACAAGGTATGCACACACACACACACATATATATATATGTATATGTATGTATGTATGTTGAACACACACACGCATTATTGAAATTATACATATTTATTAATTTAGTTATTATTGAATATGTAGACTTATTATTTACTATTCATTTGAATATGTACAGATGAAATCAATGTCGATGATAAGATGTTAGAAAATGTTGACACTCACATATGGAGATAAAAGAGATGACCATGCTATACGATATCGTGTTAACCACATTTTTGATATGTACTTCCTAAAGGAAAATGTGACAGTTCAAGCCCAAATGTTGAAATGTCTCCTATCATTAAGGAAATTAAAAGAAGCTATGACTTTATTGGGTATTCAGAAATCAACCAAAGATTAAAAAATGAAGGAAAATGTGATACAAAATATAAATAGTGCTATAAATTCAATTAGAAGATCTAGTGAGAAAAATATTTCAGTGGTACGTAGAGAAATACATATGGCAGTTGTTTCATCAAGTACTAAAGAGAATCACTTGGTAAAACCTATGGCACGAGCATTAGGAACCTCGCGAAAAACTTTGCACAAACATCGGAAATTCGATTACAAATAGATGTAAATGATGAACTCGCTCATTGGAGAGCTATTTTTAGGCAACCATACAAAGATAGACTTGGAGAAAATGTTAAAAAATAATATATGAATATTGGAAGAAAAATTCACATGTTTTGCCAACTGCAAAGCATGTGATGCAAAGAAGAATAACACGAAATCAGTATGAAGAACATGAAAAACATTTATTGGAAACCACTCAGATAGAGCTTTTCAACAAGTTCAAAGAAGAGAATCATGAAATTCATGTCTCAATCAGTGTTTTTGTTCAACAAAAACCATGGTATGTAAAACCTATCACCGTACGCAACACTTGTTGTTTTCGTTATCATGTGGAATTTGAATTATATTACGACACATTCCTTAATTTTGGTAGAACATTTTGGAAAGATTCACCCCCTCCTTCCACTATCTGTGATTTCATATCTCAAATCCTATGTGAAAGACAAAGCGATGAACTATTTTACAAAAAGAAATGTGTTGGTGGTAAAAAATGTGATGATTGTGGAAATTTGACTAAATTTCAAAACAAATATCGTACTGATATAAATTATCAATCATTGTCCAACATGAAAGTGAAATGTAAGAGATATGAATATATCCATGTATTGATTCAAGGTGCAAATAGTGCTAAAAGAATTGAATTACGAGAAGAAGAAATTTTTGTGATAGAATTTTTGAGAAATTTTAAGGCATAAATTTATAAATACACCAAGCATTCCCATAGAGCTCAATGGCAAGACTTGAAATTCAAAAAATCCCGTGAATTTTTTCCACCAGGGACCATTTTGTCAGTAATTGATTTTGTATAAAACTACACATTTGTTCCACAAAAAGAAATTCAGAGTGAATACTATCATTTTGACCAAGTCTCCATACTCATCCATATTTTATATAGACATGCTGAACAAAACGTCGATCATATAGAAAGCACCAATGAAAATCGACATGTTATTAAAACATGTCACTTTTATATCAGTGACAATCGTACACATGATACATATTTTGTACAACATTGTTTTGGAAAGATTTATGACTCCTTGAAAAGTCATGGAATAACATTCAATGAAAATTGGATATGGTCAGATGGATGCGCAGGCCAATTAAAATCTGCACGATCATTCTATTGGTTGTGTTGTCTTCATAAGAAAACCTGCATTAAACATTGTTGGAATTTCTTTGAGAGTAGCCATGGAAAAGGAGAACATGACGGTGTAGGGGCATGCATAAAATGAGCACTTCGAAGATATCAAATTAACCCCTTTGCAAGCCGACTTGTGGATGCTAAAGAAGTTGTTCAATGGTGCATCGATGCTCTAAGCCATGAGACTAACCAATCAAGGGAGGTGTGAAGGTACATTCAATTTAATTTTTATTGGATATCTAATTTTAAATAGTGTACATTTATCACAATGATTATCTTTGATGGTATTTTGATATCATATTTACATTATTCTTTGAATTTTCCATATAAATATTTTTTTTGGCATATTGGGATTGAAGATATAGATAGATCATTTGGAAATGACCTTGAAACAATAAAAGGGACTCGAAAATTGCATTCAATTAAAACAAAGTTATCTAGAAATGTGTTTGCATTGGAAAAAAGAAAATATTCTTGTTTTTTTCATGTTTACATAGACAACACAGAATCCAATGACATTTGTGAAAACAAAATGTATGTAAAAGATTGGAAAAATACAGAGTTAAATACAAAGGGAAAAATGTCCGTTGCAATGTTTGAAGAAATGAAAACAGAGGAGACTACAATATCATCTGATGTTGATCGAGTTTCTGATATTGTTAGAGAAGGTAACATTTGAATTTCTTTCAAATGATAAATATCTATAAATAAATTTAAATACATAAGTTTGTTAAAAGTTTGTTTTATTGTGCATGAGATTCTTTGTTGTAATTTCACCTACTGACAATGATGAAAATTTGAAGTATTATTTGATGTTGCACTGAATGAAAAATGAAATTATTAGAAAACTATAATAACCACAAGTTTCCATATGAAAGATGATCTATTATACTGAAAGGTTATTTTTTTAGACAAACTAATCAATGCGGATATTTTCTTTACTTTGAAGACTATGAACCTAATGTCATAAGTTGTCAATATAGTCACTTGGTGTGTGCAACACGCATAAAATCGATAGAGGTTCAATCAAAGAAAAAGTGAAAATTAAGAAATGGAAAATGTCAAAATCCGATCATGAACGGATCATTGAAGATGACATTCCATTGGAATTTTTTTGATTAAACTGCCCAAAAATTAATTCTCTTTAGATTCATGTTTTAGAACTTCCAGAACTCAACTAAAAATTAAGCTGCCTTGTTATGTTATCTGTGCAAATGTTTGCACATGTACAAATTGTTTTGGTACAAAATTGTTTTAGTACATACTATGATATATTTTGAAAGTAGCTTTTATCATGCATTGAAAAATGTTTCATATATATATATATATATATATATATATATATATATATATATATATATATATATATATATATATGTTCTAGAATGCAATTAACTGAAAGTAGTTTTTCTATGTGCATTGATGAAAAATGTTGCACGTACTGGATATATATACAAATTGAATGTGACCAGTTTTTCTCATGGGATTTTTAGGTAAAAAGTATCCACAATGTAAATAAATCATCCACAGTATAGTTTTGTACAAAGATTCCTTTCAGACAAGAGAGACTCGGAGCACTTCTCAGACTTTTGGTGGGATTTGACCCACATCTCTATTCCTGATAGAAAATTGTACAAAATTTGTCTGTCCAATGGTCAGAAATGTTCTAGGAAATTAACTGAAAGTAGCTTTTCTATGGGCATTGATGAAAAATTTTGCACGTAATGGATATATATACATTATAGATTACATTTTTAAAATTTTATGATTGTTTTCAACACCTCTAACAAGACCTATAATCTTATGATTGTTCATATATATATATATATATATATATATATATATATATAGATATATATATATATATATAGATATATATATTGTACTTTAATCGTTTTAACACATATATTCAAACATGTGTAAAATCATTTCTACATGTACATATATTCATGTGAATTTTTTTTTGTTTGGAAAACGAAAACTTCAATTTTAAAAACAAAACATAATATCATAATCACATGCGAAATGTAGTTCAACCATCCAAAACTTGAGTTTTAAAATTTTTTTGATTATATCACAACATTACTTCACATGCCATGCCAATTGTAGTTCAACTATCCAATAAAAACATTTAACATTATATCACATGACAAATCTAGATCAACCATCCAAAACTTAAGTTTTAATTTAACAAAAAATTATAGATCACAACATTACTTCACATGCCAAATGTAGTTCAACCATCCAAAAATTAAGTTTTAAAAACAAAAAAAAAATATAACAAAACATTACTTCACATGCCAAATGTAGTTCAAGAATCCAAAACTTAAGTTTAAAAAAAAAAACAAATTATAACACAACATTACTTTACATGCCAAATGTAGTTCAACCATCCAAAACTTAAGTTTTTAAAACAAAACAAATTATAAACACAACATTACTTCACATGCCAAATGTAGTTCAAAAGAAAAACATTAATATAGATCACAACATTACTTCACATGCCAAATGTAGTTCAACCATCCAAAACTTGAGTTTTAAAAACAAAACAAATTATAACACAACATTAATTCACATACCAAATGTAGTTCACATAAAATATGTCCAAAATTTGTAGATCTCACAAGTATCAAGTATCAAGTTATATATGACTATATGACTGCATCTAGATAATATATAAAAAAATAAATTTAAGACTAGAAATCTATTGAAAATATAATGTTGCACGTGTGCATGTGCATCATCCATCAAATAGTGATGGATGTAATGTCTTTCTGAGCAAAGTCTCAATCTGCGAGCTATCCTGCGAAGCATGGGGAACCTGTACACAATGTGTACAAACATTAAAATTTGATGTTTTAAAATTGAATGAGAATATATATAACTTCAAGTAAAAAACAAAATATAAAAATAAATCATGCAATACCTCATGAGGTTCCCTCTCCATTTGTTTCTCGTATGTTACAACTTCCTCCACGGGAACATCTCCAACAGTAAACTGTACAATATACATGTACAATTATATATATATTAAAAAATTTCAAATGAAAATGCATATATATAAACTTATTTTCAATAATATTAAAAAAAAATTAGACAACTTGTTCAAATGGTTGAAATGGTGTGGATGTTCCTATCTCCATTGCTAGAGTCCGTGGATAAAAGAAATCCTCTATAGAAACCTAAAATTTTAAAAATTTAAAAGTATAAAATAACTCAAGATCAAGATCTCAATTTATAATAAAAATTTTAAACTTCAATTTATAAATTATAACTTAAAAACATATATATTTAAGTGAAAAAATGAATACTTCTGTAGGTGGATTTGGCACATCTACTAAGAGAGGCTCCAAAAGAAAAGCTCAAAAAACCTAAAAGAAAATCTCAAAGAAAATCTCTAGATATCAATTTATAATAAAACTTTTAAGCTTCAATTTATAACTTATAACTTAAAAACATATATATATTTAAGTGAAAAATTGAATACTTGTATTTTCGGATTTGGAACATCTCCTAAGAGCGGTTCAGAAAGAAAATCTCCAAAAACCTAAAATTCAAAATTTTAAAATAACTCAAGATATCTAGATATATCTCATTTTTAATGGAACTTTTTGAGGTGGAATATATAACTTAAAAACATAAATATAAAAGTGAAAATTTGTCCATACTTGTTGTTGTGGATCTGGCACATCTTCTAAGGAAGTAGAAGGTACATCTCCCAAGGAAGAATAAGGTACCACCATCCCAAAAACATCGGACGAAATAGAAATTTGTTAAAACATTTTATTATATATATGTACATGTACATGTGTGCACAATTATTCATTTTAAAAATATCACTTAAAAAACAATAACATTTGCCAACATATCTTGATGGTGAGACCCATCTTGATTGTTTCAACCAAAGGCTCCGAATGTGATATTAACATTTTCGTCATTCATCAAGCGTGACAACTACAAATGGTGTTAACATATAATGATACATTTTTGTTAGAGTAATGTATACAAATAAATTTATGTATATATGTATTTATTACAAGTTGTATGTATGTCTTAAAATAACTGAACCCCAACCATTAACACATACCATTCCCATGCCCTCTTCCTCATGAACAATTAGGTCATGCCAACCATTGCGACAATTATTTGCATATGTTTTGAGATCTTCAACACTCATGTTGTCAATCTCTTCATCTGTATAATACACAAAATTAGCTTGTGCAATCTCATGTGCTCTTTGTCGATTCAGACAAACACCGACTCCACCCAATCCACTATGAACATTGTTGATGATGGCATCACTTGCTTCTCGACTAATTTGAGAAGTGGCATCCATCTCTGACTGCAAAGTTTCGACACGAAAAGGTTGACTAACCAATGGTGGCTCAGGATGAGGCAATGCAACATCACACTTAGCGCCCCTACGGTCACATAATCGACCTTTCCCCGGACCAAAAAATTTAGAGGGAAGGTCATTGTAATTGGGTTTCATTTTCAAAAAGAATTATGCATAAAATAATTTTACAAAATAAAGTGGAACCTCGTCGTTCCATGGGAGTCTTCCATAGGCCGCAAGGTGTCTACCATAAAAATAATGAGCTATATCAGGGTGTTTGAAATATTGCACCTTTAGCATCTTTCTTTTCGGCCCTTCTTTGAAATTAAACATATAATTTCCCATTGTTGTTGTAACTCTTTCTTTAACAACCTCCCATTTATCGGGACCCATCACTATTTCATTTATTTTTCTCATGACTTCCACAAAAGTATCAGTGGTTGGCCCAAGCTTTCGGTACACATCTACTAGTTGGCCTAAAGAGTGTGTAACTATTTCCAAGCTTTGTCGACTCTCAGCAGGTAGAGTCAAAGCCACAAGATCTCTCTACAATTTTGCATGAAGATTTTGACACCTTTCTAAGGTGCATTGCTGCATGTTTCTTTTCCAAAGTATATCAAAAATGTCGGCCAGATAAGTCGTGGTCAATGGACAACCTTCTTCTTGAATTAAGCATTCTGCCCTACGTCTTTTTTAACCAACATTTGGAGCATTTTCAGTGTCTACATCAATATATAAAAAATTTTGTATTAGAAAAAACACATATAAACAAATTTGTACAAATTGAATGAAAAAATATCTAAATTGATGGCCACCTCGATGTGGTTGGTTAGCATCTTGCCCACCCTGAGACTGTTGAGAACTAGAACGACCCTGCTGAGAACCAACTCAACCATCTATTGATTGGCCTGGGGAATAAATATCACCACCTTCATGAAACCTGTTGGCATTTATTGATGGCCCTCTAAGGGGATTTGAACCACCACCAACCTCTTGAGATGAGAGATAAGCTTCATAAACAAATACGAATTTATAATCAATTGAAAAATACATTCATACATATAAATACATGTAAATATTTATTGATTAAATTGCATGAATCATACCATGAATGGGTGAAACATGGGCATGATCCATTGATGGAGTAGAGACACTTCTCCTCTTAGCTCCTAAAAAATAAAAATGAAACTTAGTAGTCCAACTAATTTAACTCACAAAGTTGATAAAAAATCAATTCCATATGTACACACATGTATGTATATGTATGGAGATTTAAGATTATATTTAAATGCCATGAACATCCCTCGATCCTTGATCCCCCTCTCTCATAGAGATATGAGATTCTATTGATATTATCCGTTCATCCTCCATGATATATATATCTACGGTGGACATTTACAATTATTTTTTTAAATGACTAATTTAAAATAAATTCAAAATAAATTTCAGAAAATTAATGTAATTTAGTGTACACAAATTATGTAAAACACAACTTTCAAAGCACTAATTGATGTGTGAAACTCAATTTAAGCAAAAAAATTTATAAAAATGTTAATTTCACCAAATTGCGCTTTACATGGTGGGAGCACACTTGGTATAAAATTGAAAAAAACACATTGTCATTAAAAAAGAAGTGAAACTCCATTTAAACAAAATTTTGTTGAAGTCCACGCATTTTAATTTTATAAAAATGTGAATTTCACCACTTGTTGCAAATGTGAAGTTCACCAAGTTAAGCTTTACATGGTGTGGTGGGAGAACACTTGGTATATAATTGAAAAAAGCACATGGTCATTAAAAAAGACGCATTTATAAGTACAAAACACACACATATCCAAGATATGTTACAATTTCCATCAATAAATTTTGAAGGAGAGCGTATCAACACTAATTCATCTTTGAGAGATGAATCTTGAATTTTTGAAGAAGAGTGTCTCAAAACTAATTCATTTTTGACAAATGAATCTCGAATTTTTGAAGAAGAGCGTCTCAAAACTAATTCATCTTTGAGAGATGAATCTTGCGTTGGAATTGCCCCGTATAATTCTAATTCATCTATTAATTCATCTTTGATAGATGAATCCCGAATTGGCATTGCCCCACGCAATAGATCAATAGAAATATTATTCACATTTGTACAATGTCTTATACTAAAAAATTGAAATTGGCTAACAATATTGTTTGCTATTCCATGCAGTTCTTTTAGCCTCTCCTTCTTAACTTGATACACACCATTCATCTGGTTGCACACAAGTTCAGAATTGGTGGAAACTACAATTCCATTTGATCCATAATCCATAGTTGTTCCCAAGCCTTCTATCAACTAATATAATATGCCTCGTTGTTTGTTGTTCTTCCCGGTATATTCATTTTCCTTTGGACGAATTTGCTAGACGCAATATTGGAAAGAACATATGTAATCACTACTTTCCCTAGATTGGGATAGCAAGAAACATCTATGCATAATTTTCATTTTTCAACCATATTTAGTGGGTTTTTATCCCTGGAAAAAAAAATTTCAATAAAAAAATATATTAAATTGACATTTATTGCAAATGCATGGGAGAAATGATACATGTGCATGAGATAAATGACATGTGCATGGTTTATCTTAAAGTTTGACTTAAAAAATTTATGGTAGAATTCACATCTAGAATTAATGGGAGGAAGCCTTTAGTTTGTGGGAGAAATGAATTTTATGCACTTACTAGAACAACTAGTTATGTCGAAAGTCACACCTTTATGAGTTTGTGGGAGAAATGAAATAGAAATGACACATGCCTTAAAGTTTTCCTAAAATTTTATGGGAGAAGGGAGAAATGACACATTTACAAGGTTTGCCTTAGAGTGGTAGTGGTTTATGGATATGAATTTGAAGAAATTTTATTTAGATCTGTTACAGAGATTGACTGTAGGGGCATTTACTAGATATGCCACCTTTGAGAAAATATGAGATCCAGAGGCTACCTGGCCCTTTACAGAATCTTCCTTTAGAACTTGTAGAAGTTAACACTCAACAAACAGACTAAAATCCTATGAGATTTCAACCACTTTAGGTTCAATTTTTCGGCCTTAAAGTTTGAGAGAAATGACATTTACATGGTTTGCAAAATTATTTTATGCACTTGCAAAAAACATGCTTTAAAGTTAATGGGAGACAGCCAACATGACATGTATGCTTTAAAACTTTGCCTAAGAATTTATGGGAGAAATGACACATGTACAGAGTTTCCTTAAAGTGGTTGAGGTTTAGGGATATTAAATTGAAGGACTTATTTAGATCTGTTATAGAGATTGACTGTAGGGGCATTTACTAGATATGTCACCTTTGATAAAATATGAGATTCAAAGGTTACCTGGCCCTTTACAGACTCTACCTTTAGAACTTGTAGAAGTTAACACTCAACAGAAAAACTAAAATCCAATGGAATTTCAAAATCCTATGAGAGTTCAACCACTTTAGGTTCAATTCTTAGGCCTTAAAGCTTGAGAGAAATGACATTTACATGGTTTGCAAAATTATTTTATGCACTTACAAAAAACATGCTATAAAGTTAATGGGAGAAAGCCAACATGACATGTATGCTTTAAAAACTTTGCCTAAGAATTTATGGGAGAAATGACACATGTACACAGTTTTCCTTAAAGTGGTTGTGTTTTATGGATATTAAAATGAAGAAATTATATTTAGATCTATTCTAGAGATTGACTGCAGGGGCATTTAATGGATATGTCACCTTTCATAAAAGATGAGATCCAGAGGCTACCTGGCCCTTTACATACTCTTCCTATCAAACTTGTAGAAGTTAACACTACATGTCCCAATTATACCCTATGAAGTGTGTAGAGGACCTGTGGAATCACTCACAGTACTTTACGTAGACATAAGGGTGTATAAGAGTGTACTAACTTCAAAAATATGGTCATATTATTGGATATCTTTCCCAAGAGCCCAAATGTACTCCTTAAGTATATGTGGGGTCTATATAACCATCTACAAAAGCAAGTGATTCTTTCCAAGCTAAGGATAATGTATGAGCCATGTGTATACGCACATTATCTAGAAACCATCTAGGCCAAAATAAATGGTACTTCAGTGGTTTGAAGAAAAAATAGCACCAAGAATATTTGAAGCAGGGAAATAAGATCTGGAAATAGGAGGATAAGAATAAAATAGGCACTACACATCCATGCAAGGGTAGTAGAAATAATTCTAACCATTGCAACATTGATGGTCACATTAAGGAGAATTATTGGATGTTTGGTATGTGTTATATTTTATGTGAATATCCCCATGAACTATATATTTTTCTAACCATAGTGGTGGGAATAAAATGGGTAGAAAGGACCCCCACTTTAGGGTTTCATATAGAAGAAAAATTCCCCATACATGGGTGTTCAGGGGTAGTGCCCCAAAAAAACGTTTTTGGGAAACAATGAGCACAGTTTTGAGATATATAAGTCCAAAATGGAATATTTGTTGGTGAACAAATATTAGTGGATCACTATGGATATATTTGCTTCATTAAAAGGGGTTTTTCTAGAAGGATGTCCACTAAGTTGGAAAGAAGGGAAAATATCACAATTACATGTTAATGTGCATGTGTTTTACATTGAATATTTTTCATTTTATTAAGAATCTATTTCAAACAATTAACTACATACTTGGTTAAAACCTATGGTTTGTATCAAATCACTTTTGGTTTCAATGGGAAAATTTTATGGCTAATGTGTTTTTCTCGAAATGTGATGCACCCCATTAAAATGGGATATCTATCAGAATGATTACTATGGTGTAATAAAATAGTTTCAAGTAGTTTAAAGATATAGATGCATAAATTCAATGAACATATTTTTGAGATGTACAAGTCCAAAATGCAAATATCAATTGATCACTATGGATATATCTACTTCATTAAAAGGGATTTTTCTAGAACGATGTCCACAAAGTTGGAAAGAAGGGAAAATATCACAATTATATACATTAATACATGTGTTTAACATTGAATATTTTTCATTTTAATTAAGAATCTATTTGAAACAATTAACTATATAAGGTTAAAACCTATGTTTTGTATCAAATCACTTTTGGTTTGAATGGGAAAATTTTATGGCTAATGTGTTTTTCTCTAAACGTGATAGACACCATTAAAATGGGAGATATATCGAAATGATTCCTATGGTGAAATAAAATAGTTGAGTAGTTTAAAGCTACATATGCATAAATTCAATGAGCATAGTTTTGAGATATATAAGTAAAAAATGAAATAGTTGTTGGTGAACAAATATGATCCAGATCTTGGGGGGAGGCCCCCAAGATCTAAAAAAATTGAAATGGATCTGACAAGATCTACAAAATTAGAATGCCAGAAAAAAAGAGAGAACACAAAGAAAATAAAACCACAAAGAACTTGTTTTATTAAAACAAAGAATAACCATAGAAGCTACATTGTGGTGGAAAATCTGTCCTTTTACAAACTGAGGCTTGTTATTTATAGCATTTTTTGAGTTACAATACCATGTGTAGATACCATAGGCCAATACCATGAGTAGATACCACTTACAATACCATGGGTAAATCCCATGTGTGGATGAATACCATGGGTGGATACATACCATGGATCACTTACAATACCATGGGTGAATAAATATCATGGGTGGATGAATACCATGAGTCAATGCCATTTACAATACCATGGGTAAATTCCATGGGTGGATGGATAACATGGGTAGATGAATACCATGGGTCGATGTTCCCATTCGAATCATTTCTCCCTCCTTAAGAAGCAATGGTCCACATTGCGTGAAGTTCCCTCCTGAGATATCTTTGTTGAATATGAAGAGCCACTGAAGAGAAGGGTTTTGTGTAGTTAACCCATAACCGTGATGAACGAAGATCCGAGGATAGAGATACCCTGTAATGCTTGTGACCAACTGTGATATTCACAGTGTGCGGCCTGGCAAATGGACTTCGATGAAGTGTGGGTTTGTGGATGAATAAAAACCATGAAAAACAAAGATCCGAGGATAGAGATACCCTGTAATGCTTGTGACCAACTGTGTGACTAATAGTGTGCGGCCTAGCAAATGGACTTTGATGAAAATGATTTTGTGCGATTGACCCATAATCGTGATGCCGATTGTCGATGAAGTAGCAGGTGCCTACATAGCTTGGGGTGGGAGGGAAAATCTCCAAATAAACCAAGCCGAATGTTGTTATGCTGAAACTGATGAATGTGAAGCAAATGCCTACTAAAGCGGGGTGGGAGGGCACGTCTCCAAAGGGAACCCGCTCCGAATGCTGCTCCAGATTTAAAATGAGCATAACTCGATCAATATAACTCAGAATATTTATTATAACCTATTTTTGGAAATTGAATGATCATTCTGCATCTTCTCATGTGTTTGAAACCACTATCTGGAGACTCTATACTCTCAAATTTGCGCTGGAATTGTCTCGCCGTCACAAAATTTCTGAAAAAAGAGTTGATTTTAAATCAACGATAACTCCCACATCCAAAGTTCGATTCAACCGATTTTTCTTTTGAAATTGGGTGATTTTTCAAGAGGAGCTCAGATATATATCCATTTCTCTAAAATTTTGCACTAAAAACTGCGAAAAATGATAGGAGAGCCGCCATCCATGAATTGTCGTGAGAAAAATTGCTTCAACATTGCTGATTTTGAATCAACGATATCTCCCTCATCCGAACTCCAATTTGGCCGATTTTTTTTTTGAATTTGAGTATTTTTTCACAAGGAATCCACTTCTAGTCTTTGTTTTTGTAAATTTTTTTACCAAAAGTTTCAGATCTGATCTAAAAACTCGCTGCAAAAAAAAAAAAAAAATCATGGATTTTGCTGAAGATTGCTGCAAAACATTGAAACTAAAATATGTTTCAAACCCTCATTCCCATGGATTCGTAACCTGAATCTGATACCACTAATCCATATCTTGGGGGGAGGCCCCCAAGATCTAAAAATCTGAAATGGGTAAATCTAGATCTTGGGGAGAGGCCCTCAAAATCTAAAAAAATTGAAATGGATCTGACAAGATCTACAAAATTAGAATGCCATAGAAAAAGAGAGAACACAAAGAAAATAAAACCACAAAGAACTTGTTTTATTAAAATAGAGAATAACTGTAGAAGCTACATTGTGGCGGACAATATGTCCTTTTACAAACTGAGGCCTGTTATTTATAGCCTTTTTTGAGTTACAATACCATGTGTAGATGCCATAGGCCAATACCATGAGTAGATACCACTTACAATACCATGGGTAAATCCCATGTGTGAATGAATACCATGGGTGGATACATACCATGGGTCACTTACAATACCATGGGAGAATAAATATCATGGGTGGATGAATACCATGAATCGATGCCATTTACAATACCATGGGTGGATGGATAACATGGGTAGATGAATACCATGGGTTGATGCCATTTCCCATTCGGATCAAAATATCAGTGGATCACTATGGATATATCTAATTCATTAATAGGGATTTTTCTAGAAGGATGTCCACTAAGTTGGAAAGAAGGGAAAATATCACAATTATATGTCAATGTGCTTGTGTTTTACATTGAATATTTTTCATTTGATTAAAAATCTATTTGAAACAATTAACTATACAAGGTTAAAACCTATGTTTTGTATCAAATCACTTTTGGTTTCAATGGGAAACCTTTATGGCTAATGTGATTTTCTCAAAATGTGTTAGACCCCATTAAAATGGGAGATATATCGAAATGATTCCTATGGTGTAATAAAATAGTTTCAAGTAGTTTAAAAATATAGATGCATAAATTCAATGACCATATTTTTGAGATATCAAAGTCCAAAATGGAATAGTTGTTTGTCAAAAAATATCAGTGGATCACTACGGATATATCTGCTTCATTAAAAGGGATTTTTCTAGAAGGATGTCCACTAAGTTGGAAAGAGGGGAAAATATCACAATTATATGTTAATGCATGTGTTTTACATTGAATATTTTTCATTTTATTAAGAATCTGTTTGAAACAATTACCTATAGAAGGTTGAAACCTAAGTTTTGTATCAAATCACTTTTGGTTTCAATGGGAAACTTTTATGGCTAATGTGTTTTTTCTTGAAATGTGATAGACCCCATTAAAATGGGAGATATATCGAAATTATTTCTATGGTGTAATAAAATAGTTGAGTAGTTTAAAAATATAGATGCATAAATTCAGTGAGCATAGTTTTGAGATATATAAGTCCAAAATGGAATAGTTGTTGGTGAACAAATATCAGTGGATCACTATGGACATATTTGCTTCATTAAAAGGGACTTTTCTAGAAGGATTGACTAAGTTGGAAAGAAGGGAAAATATCACAATTATATGTTAATGTGCCTGTGTTTTACATTGAATATTTTTCATTTTATTAAAAATCCATTTGAAACAATTAACTATATAAGGTTAAAACCTAGATGTTTTGTATCAAATTACTTTTTGTTTCAATGGGAAACTTTTATTGCTAATGTGTTTTTCTTGAAATGTGATAGACCCCATTAAAATGGGAGATATATCGAAATGATTCCTATGTTAGATCTAAGACTTTTGTGATCCAGAATGTAGATAGATAGAAAATCTTTCGAATTAATCACATCATTAGGATTTGGTCGACGTTTCGAACCATCTAATGTGGTTCATCCTCATCCTAAAGATGAACCACATTAGATGGTTCTAAACGTCGACCAAATCTTAATGATGTGATTAATCCGAAAGATTTTCTATGATTCCTATGGTTTAATAAAACAATTGAGTAGTTTAAAGATATAGATGCATAAATTCAATTAGCATAGTTTTGAGATATACAAGTCCAAAATGCAATAGTTGTTGGTGAACAAATATCAGTGGATCACCATGGACATATCTGCTTCATTAAAAGGGATTTTTCTAGAAGGAGGTCCACTAAGTTGGAAAGAAGGGAAAATATCACAATTATATGTTAATGCATTTGTTTTACATTGAATATTTTTCATTTTATTAATAATCTATTTGAAACAATTAACTATATAAGGTTAAAACCTATGTTTTGTATCAAATCACTTTTGGTTTCAATGGGAAATTTTTATGCCTAATGTGTCTTTCCCGAAATGTGATAGACCCCATTAAAATGGGAGATATATAGAAATGATTCCTATGGTGTAATAAAATAGTTGAGTAGTTTAAAGATATAGATGCATAAATTCTCCTAGCCTAGCCAGAAGGGAAAGAGCATTAGATTCTGATTCTAAGGAATAAAAGTATGGTATCTAAACAAACAGACACCAGTGAAACTGTTTCATATTAAAAGGCTTAATAAACTAAGTCGGGATTAATTTTCACTGCTACATTTTCATATCAAAAAGCTTAATAAAATAAGCACTTAATTTTCACTGCTACTGTTTCATATCAACTAGAGCTCACAGGCTCATAATTATACATCAAAATTCAACACTTTCATTATATAAGAAATTTCTTATAGACTCAAGACTCGAACTCTTAGAGTGACTGATACTTTAATCACAGAGAGGATCAACTTCGAGAGAGAGGGAGATAGAGAGTCATATTTTTAACTTTCCTTTTTCGTGGATATTTTCAACTTTCCTACTCATCAATTTGAGATAATTTGTTACTCACTGCTATTTTTGTTGTCAGTTAAAATTTAATGTTGCATAAATTGTTATAATCCAACGTCGAGAGAGAGGGAGATAGAGAGTCATATTTTTAACTTTCCTCTTCCGTGGATATTTTCAACTTTCCTACTCTTCAGTTTGAGAGAATTTGTTACTCGCAACTATTTTTGTTGTCAGTTATACTTTACTATTGCATAAAATGTTATAATCCATCAGCGTGGAATAACATTCCATTTAGATGGAAATAATATATTTTGAGAGATTGTCTAATGCTGCAGATTGACATTTTTTATACTCAACATGCGCACTACTATTAAATGAACAGACAAATTTCTTTAATGTCTTTGTGGATTGATTGGCGAGTGAAGAGAATATGAAAACTTGGTTTTGGCCAAAGATTGTTCGTCATGGAAGCCAACGATGTTATGATCTCATGTGTCATGTGTCCTAATTCTGTATAAAATCTTTGCAGGGATAATTAGAGAAGGATTCAATGATAGATTGGATTGTAGACATCGTAGTCCAGAAAATTGGAGCTTATCATTTGAGAATCTTATTTTCATACTTGGCATTGCTACAACTAATGGGGCCATGTATTAGAGGCATCATGTCAAACAGTTATTCCATGATTTTTCTCCTAGCACAGCGAGAAGGGAAAGATCATTAGATTCTTATTATAAGGAATGAAAGTATGGTATCTAAATAAACAGACACCAGTGCTATTGTTTCATATTAAAAGGTTTAATAAACTAACCCGGGCTTGATTTTCACTACTACTGTTTCATATCAAAAATCTTAATAAACTAAGCCCTTAATTTTCATTGCTACTGTTTCATATCAAAAATATTAATAAACTAAGCCCTTAATTTTCACTGCTACTGTTTCATATCAAAAAGCTCTTAATTTTCACTACTACTGTTTCATTTAACGTTCACATAATGTAAATTGAATTTATAGCAGAAATTTGCATGCTATAAGCGTAGATATGCAGATACATACCTGGAAATTCGTAGAAAGTCGTCGCGACGAAACTCCAAGTCACATAGCACAACAAAGAGCAACAAAAAAATCCACAGAGCGCAACAGAGCAACATCAAAATCCATAGAGTGCAACAGAGCATCAGTAACAACAAACAGACACCAATCAGATGTGTGGGACAGATGTGAATAAGAAACCTATAAAATTTTGTGGGATGATATATTTATAAAATACGAGTTCGGCCGAACTATTTTAAAATTTCGGCCGAACTAATATTCCACCCGAACTAAAAGTTCGGCAAAACTTTTGTTGTCAATTTTCCCATCTCCGTCCAAAATCTATTTGCTCACACCGTCAGTACGCCGTCAATGTAAATGACAGAACGAGTTCAACCGAACTAATTTCGAAAGTTTGACTGAACTCTCTAATATTTCGGCCGAAATATTGAGAAAAAAAGTTTTCTGCCCCCGATTCTCACAAAGTGTAACCCAACTTCACATTTTCACGCCATAGTTAAAGCATTACCTGGCATCTCACTTGTGATTTTTTGTTGTATTTCCTCGCTAAGGATAGCACCAATAACATCATTAAACTTTAAATTGTTTTAACTAGATATATAATTACTCACAACCATGACCAAGCCATTCCAAATTTCTAGAAATCAGCATAAAATAAAAATATCCCTAACCTCATCATCAATTTTTACTCTTGTAGAACGTAATTGATTGGTGATTAAGTTAAATTAATTTAAATGATTAGAAATAGGCCCACCTTCTAATGTATTCATATTAAATAAATGCTTCATAAGGAATATTTTGTTGGAAGGTGAGGGTTTTTCATACAATTTATCGAATGGCATCATCAAACCCTCTTTGCCTTTTCTTTCAAATTTTGAAAGCCACTAATTATGCTAGACACAACTATATTGTTCCCCGTGTATATATGTTAAGAATATATCATTCTTCATATTTCATATTCATTGTATTATTTGTTATTCCAACCAATGGTAGATATTTCTTTTTTAATCTGAAATAGGTAATCTTCCATTTGTGTCTTCCATAACTAGTAGTTTTGGTCATTAAAATTCTCAACCCTAAAACAGTCTTCCATCATTTCTCCAACTCAAACTTGGTACCCTCCTTTCCTATGATTTTTATTAACGAAATAAACCTTGGGATCTAATACCAATTGTTAGGAATAAAATCATAGTGTGATTAAATCAAAGTGAATGTGGAAATAAGACATAAAATGAAACAATACAAAGGAGACACCAATATATGTAGTTCACCTAATTTGGGCTACGTCCATGGAGAATAGCAAGTCCTTCATTTTATTATAGCTAACAAAATGAAGGGATTACAACTTGCAACCTCCTCTTCTCTCTCTCACAACATCCCCTCTCTCACCTATAATGATATCTTAAAAATGGCACATAGCTACGATGTAATTCTATCATAAAAAAGGGTTCCCTTATAGGGAAATAAAAACCCTAACATAAAATCTACTATTAGATATGTGACCTAACGACGAACAATCTAGATTGACTATGAAATTAGAATATTTTATAGGGTTTTGTTTCCAAAAAAATATCTTTGGGGGAATTTTCCCTGAAACCTTGCTAAGGGAGGCTCTAAATAATTATTTCCACCCTCTCGACCCCATGGAAACCATATTATGAGGGAAATCCCCCATACACCCCCTATTAATAATTTAGGTCTATATGTGGATAAAAACAATACCTCTGAATCGAGAAGATAAATAGACCACACAACCTATAGTCTTAGCATAGTGGTGGATTAAGATGGTGAGTAAGTGTTATTTTGGGACAACAGGTACAACTAGATTGTTTTTATAATGAAAATTAGTTTTAGTGGATCATATGCATATGTAAATATGTTCATGGTATGGATTTTAACAAGGAGGAAAGAACTCGCGAAAGACGAGTAATAAGGTAGAGAAGCCAATCTGCATTGACATGGTAAAGTAGAATTTTCCAAACAAATATATTTTTGGTGGTATTCCATTTTCTTACATTTGATAAAGGTCGAACCTATATTTTTTATTTTCTTCCAAATGTTACACATCCTAAGGAGTTGACTCAAGGGAGAGTCAACCATTGATGCGGAGGAGTTTTTAGGGTTAGTGGGCACAAGTGAGTTAATGTAACACAAGCAAGTTATTAGAAACATAGCACATGGTTAGTGTTCTACTCACCATGATTAACATCCTTTTCCACTTGAGAGGAGTGCTAAGTAGAACCCCTATTTCCTTGGATGTGCATGTACCTTGGACGTGGTCACTAGATGAAGGATACATTGTATTGTGTAATTATGATTATGTATTATATATGTTCATGTATTTTTTATACTATATGGATGATACTTGAGGGAATGTGATGTTCCCCTTATATGCTTTAGTGGGAAATGGTGAGTTGTCACCCACTATGTTCCTTTTAGTGGAGCATGATACATTTGAACCTTTTAGAGCTTGTATTGGATTATTGGTTCATTAATTATTCATCTTTCCTTTGCATCTTTTTAAAGTGTTAGTGCATGAGCATAGCTTGGGTATTCAAGAGAAGTCACCCAATTCACCCATCTTGGTTAATGGAGGGCTAGATTTAGCACATTTATCCACTTTCATTAATAATATTGGATCCAAATTCTCTATTTTTATGTCTTTTTTATTCATATATCCTTTGGATGATTTTTATTAATGCTTTAATGAAATATTCAAACTCACTAGTTTAATGGAGTTTAAGATTGTCAATATTGCTCCTCTTTCTTTTCCATCCTTTATACTTATATCATACTCTCCTCTTTTTCCCTGTCAGTTTACCTTTTAGCATTCACTCAAGACCATGGTGAAATTAATAGATGAACTTGTGAGAGGCATAAATTCCTCATACAAACTTTCATTGAGGTTATTGTTTCATTGTTGTAAGGTTCATAGTTTCTATAACAAATTAGAAGGCTATGAACTTAATTTAAAAAAAATAGACCCCAAAATAAATTTTTAATACCTCAAACAACCTCAAGAACTTTCAAGACCTAAAATCATAATAATAGGACATTCCCATATATCCTACAAGCTCATGACTCTATTTTTCCCACTAAAAAAGTATTGAAATAAATGAAAAAATATACATTGATCATTTCAAGCCATTATTAATACACTCTTAAATAAAAATGTTGATATCAAATTATTGATAATACTGGTCTAATTTGGCCTCATTTTTGGTTTACTCTTGAAAAATTTCTTACTTATTTCAAAAGTGAAACTAGAGACATTCAATTTAGAAGGGAAATATAGAATGCCAATAATAGAATTATCTTTCATGATTCCTCGTTAATAGAGAAAAATATGGTTCCCTATCCCACTAAGTTTATAAAAGTAAACCCATACATATAGATACTTTCATACCTAATTACAACATCATATTACAAAAATTCCCATTTTTATGAAAACTCTAGCTACAAGAGTACTTTATATCTCTTAAAAAAAAATCTCGATAAACTCATGTAAAGTAAGCTCTTAGAAATAACAACTACTCTAATAAATAAAGAGATTATTTATTATAAAACATCCGTCTAAAAGAAACTTGCACTTTAAACTCTACATCTATAATTCCCATGCTTATCTTCCATTCATTGAAAGTGTAATAAACAATTTTTTAAAAATATCCCAGATAACAACATCAAAATCACCTTCAAGAGGTGGCAGGTGTGGGGATGGGGTGTTATTTTGAACCTTGGAGGAATTCTTGTATTCACATATGCTTGGGAACTAGGAACATCAACGAATAACTAGGATGATGACTATGATTTGTGGAAAGCTTAAATATCAATATAGGCATTGACATCAAAATATTATGTGTGATCAGTGATTCAAAAATTATCATTAAGCATATAGATATAAATATTGTTTTAGGTGACACTCTTTTGGCATCATTACTAGAATTAATAAACCAAGAATTCAACTAATTAATAAAGGTTAATTTTCTCCATATATTACAAATGAATCCATTATGTTGAAAATTAAGGAAATTATATGGTCAATTGAAAGCTTGTAACCAACCAATTTCCTAACTAGACATGAAAACCAAGGCACATCATGTTGGTTAAATTATAAATGTGAAATCAATTAAGGAAAGCTCACCATATAGTATAGTACTAGTATGAAGGGACTAATCCCCTTAGCTTACATGGTGCAACATTAATTTTTGCAACTATTGAACATGTGGGGAGACTATCTTGGCACCATTACAGTATAATGGTTAGGATATATGGTTTTTCGAGGTAGAATTACATCAATACAAATTCAACCTTTTCTTTAGATAAGCTTGTCTTTTTTAATTGGTTAGTGTGGTTGGTTTATTTTATGCTTTGGAGCTTTAGAAAGCTAGCCCATTTTTCCTTCTCTCCTTTAGTTAAAGAAAAAGTACTCAATATTATTGTTTGCGTAGAAAGGTTGTGTCCTAGGTCCTTGTCTTTATCATGGTTCAATCTTGATTTTTTATTATCCCTAGAAGTTTTCAATTATTTTTCTCTTTTCTTGGTGTTCTCTTCTCATTTTCTAGATTTCGTCTTAACTCGGTAGGGGTTTTTTGGTTTCAAAATTCTCTTCCTCATCCTTTTTCTAGGTTGTGTGCCTTCTTTGGCGAGTCTATATGGGAGTGTTTTCTTTTTCCCTTTTTTTATTTTGATATCCTTTGCATGGTTTGCATTCATTGAGCTTAGGTTGTTTGGGTAGTTCAAAACTCTCTCAAAAAGGTGGAAAGGTTTTATTGGAATTCCAATTTTTCATTTTGTATTTGAAAACATTAGTCATTGGAATGATTGTAGAGAATTGTAGGAGATTATGTGGGCATTAGAAGTGATAAGGAGGCTATTTAGTGTAATATAAATTCTATTTTGGTAGATATAGGAAAAATTTAAGAATAGGATCATTGGATAACCTTAAAATTCCACAGTAATGGGTACTTTGGCTTATTCAAAGTGTCAAATTTTATGTTGAAAGAAAACTATAACATAATTTGCACCATCATCATAAACCTATCCAAAGGAGAATTCCCAAGCGCATCGACTTAGGTATTGTGGGACACTCAAGAAAGATGAAATAGTTCCCCAACTCATAATGAATAGAGAAATTCTCAAAGAAACCCAAATTAAATCAAATCAACTTATGAAGTGACTAAGAAACATGAATTTTTCTAAGATTATGTCTTTTAAAACTGGTAACTTTTTAAAAAAAGATATAAATTCTAAACCATCAAACAAAATTACAAAAAAAATTGTCATTTTTTATCAAATTATTTATATATACATTATTTTTACTACAGACTTCATTAATATTTTATTTAAAAAAATCACATTCAAAACCCATATAACTTTTAAAAACATAATCGACACTGACAAAATTTACTCACCCTGTACATCATAACGTTTACAAGATTAACTCAATTAATATTATAACTTGTAATCATAGAGTCCTTCAACGACCACTTCAATTCAAACATTTTTTATTTTAGTGCTAGTGTTTGACCTTGACCTTGACCTAAATATTTTATGTTAATATCCCACTTTGCAGAACGTGGACTAGGAAGCAATATAGGGTATAAATTCAAAATTACAAATGCAAATAGTTATTGGTTTCCTTTTATATAAAGATAAAGTACAAGGACGGAATCCAAATTAAGTGAAAGTATGGTTAGATAGGAACATGAGAGTGATTAATTTTATATTAAGAAATCATTAAGATATTACATGGTAAAAAGTAATAATTTAAAATAATAAAAATATGGATAGGTAAAAGGATAATAGTGTATCTAAGAGAGTTTATAAAAATATTAATTGGGTGGTTGAGAAAAATGATTGCTATTCTCTCTATCTATATTCAATTTCCACAGGATATATGATAAATTTATAATAAGTAATTATTGTTCTAATGATTTTTAGCAAATATTCAATGCCCAAAACCATATTCAACATATTCAAATAGCTAGTTAATATATGATGGGCTTAGAAGATCCAAAGTATATGCATATCAAGTAAATTTTAATATATATATATATATATCCTAGAGGAACCCAACGGTCTGCCTGACACGTACCTATGAGTAAACCTAGTGGTATCCTCTTCATAAAATGGGTCACAACCCGGGGATTTGAACCTTGGATCTCTGAGTTTTCTCAAGACTCAGATTACTTCGATCATCAATTATGCTACTCCCTTGGATAATTTTATGTAGATATTATTCCCTAACCAAAACTTCAATATAGGGCATTCAAATAGCTTTCTATTACAGCATGGTTGCACAACATCCAAAGCATATCCTCATCAAGTAAATTTGAACTTAGGAACTCAGGCCCAACTTTATGTAGATATCATTTCTTAGCCAAAATGTCAATGTACAACATTTCATGATCTACCTACATCACATGGAATATTCAACATATGAATTTGCAATGATGTACAAGACCATGGGGTGATCAAAGTCATGAGCAACTACAACTTACTATGCTTCTCTAATCAAAATGTAAATTGGGGACATTTAACAAGGTTCTCACATCATTAGTACGAATTCAACCCATGGAGCTACATGTAAAGTTGTTGTGATGCATGAGAACCATGAAATATTATTACCAATACCAATATTCTTGAAGATCAAAATTAATACCATTATTCTTGGAAATGGATCATTTCTAAGGGCAGTTGGACTAGAGATAAAACTTGAGATTAACTACTTGAGGAGATGGCTTAATTGATAGTGGATCAAATTAGAGGCTAATTAATTATAGATATGGGTCTTTAACCAAATTTTAGACTGTTAGGCAACTAATCCTTGGGTAAGTTTGTGTTAGGTAACCGGTTATTAGAGTCCAAGAAACCTGGGGAACTGATTCAATAGTTTCTTGATGTATTTATATCTGTACACATTGTACATCATTCCTTGATACATTCATTAATATATTGTTGAAGTTTGTTTCCAGTTTGTGTGTTGAGTGTCTTATAGTGGTATCTGAGGGAGTAAGATGCTCTGTTGATTGAAAGTGTGAGCAGGTAGTTTATCAGCCTATTGATAGTTGATTTAATTCTGCTACTAGTTTTGTGGCCATGATGTCAAGTTAGTGGGGCCTTTCGAACATGTGTAACTACATTTATGATCACAAGAAATGGTGTTTGGTGCAATGAAAGTGACTGATCAAAATTGTAACTCCCATAAATTGTGAAAGAGGAACAAATATTTACTTAAAGCACTGGAATGAAGGGCTCGGCTGAAGAGGAATGGCAAGTCCACGACGCTTGAGATTTGTTTTGTCATCCGAACTGTTGATCATAATCTGCTTCCTATAGAAATTCCATAGGCAATCTGTCTTAAAGCTCTCGAATTCCCCCTTGCAGCCTTAGAAAACCATTCTTATGCCCATCGCTGCCATTTCCCGCCTCCAAAACACCTCATAAAAAGATAAAAATTAATATTTGAAATATTTAAGGCGTAGCTCCTTCGACCCTAGCCCCTCTGTCTTCTTCCCCATGTAACCTAGACGCTAGACCAGGCGCTAGTCCGACGGACGCTTATCAAATGCATATCGGGCGCGTTCTAGGTCATCCGATCAAACCATAGATCAATTTACCACATCTCTCCTACCTTGTGGTCCCCGCCCCGCGTCCATTGTTTAAAAACTACCCGGTATTCATCGCACTGCCTTTCAGCGGTAGGCGGTAATTCCCATTTGGCCAGCGATTCCACTCAGCGCTCGCCACGCGTCTCAGCGTACGGCCTCAAAACTGCTCTGCATCACGCATTATTGTTCGACCCAGGACATGCAGCGATATCGCGGTCAGCCGTTCGATCTGAAGGTCTCCATCTGACGATCGTCATACCCCGAAGCTGCACGAAAACTAACCCAAGCCAATAGCGCCCCTGGCCCACTGTCTATTTCCTCCGGCGCTCTTCCAATCGTCGATCTCCTCCTGAGATCGGACGGTCAGGATTTGATTATCTCCATCTTTGATCGGCTCCCACAGTCAGCACTCCATGTCATCCATTTCCCGTCGTCCTCATATTGTGCCACCCGTCTCCCAGTTTTTCTCCACGTGCATTCCACCACCCCAGATCTACATTTGGTTCATTTCTCCGTTTATTACGTATTTTCACGAATATGTTCACATTCTTCTCCACGATCACTCCACACTGTTACACTTCATTCCTTACCATCGTCCCACATTTCTCCACCAGTCAACCATTCAGAGACTGTCACACCATTACCCCTACTGTGCCTGCATTCCCGTGCATTGGTTTTCCTAACATGTTTGCAAATTTTACAGGGTTCGAATAGAGGTAATCTGCCATTACTCATAGCCTCCATTACAGAAGCCGAGGCCACGTCAAAGGACAATTTTTTAGAGGCAAAATTTATGGAAAAAGGATTTGGGAAGCTGTTACGACACGACTTTCATTAAAAGAAGCAGGGTTAAAATCTATCAAACCCTCTGGAGTTATTCATAGCGAAGATTTGTGCAGATGAAGACATTAATGTTTCGGAAAAAAGTATCAGTGGAAGATCCAGGAATTTAGTGTCTAATATTGAAGATTTTCAATCTTAATTCAGGGTCTAGCCTGCAAAGGGTACAATGCACAAAAAAAAATACCCTCTAGGTTTTATTTTGGCTGAGTCTTCTTTCAGGAAAGGACATAATGTTGGTATGGTTATCTCTATATCGTGCTCCTGAAGAAATTTGCACCCAGTGCATTTACTTCAGAAAGCAGGCAGCATAGTACAGACAGCATAGTGCCGTCAAGCAGTATGGGCGGGCACTTCTCCACCATTTTGTTTTAATGATATAATTAAATTTTCATCACCTACTTCTTTTGCTAGGTTTTAGTTTCTCCTATAAAAACCATGAAGAAGCACATTGTAAGGGTTCCAGATTTTATCAGAAAATCATGCAGCGAAAGGCTTTTTGCATACATTTTGAAAAATTCCTGTATGAAGGCTCAGAGCCCATAGGGTCTCAGTGAGGAGGAGTTCTATCTGTCGAAGAGGATTCTGTTCTTTGGTATTTCACAGTCTGTAATCTTCTTTATTGTGTTATATTAATAGAACATGACATTGCATCCATCTTTCTTTTATCATGTTTTGGAATGCGAGTGGCTCACTGATTTTTGGTATGGATTCATCCTAGTTGATGCCCATGCTTGGATCAGTCAAGCGCTTTAAATATGGCTCATGCATGATATTTTGTTCCATTATACAGCTATCCATACTTCTTCTATATTAGTTGCTTTGAGAGGGTGCTTTTAAAATGTTATTATCACGTATGGATTCTTAGATTGGTAAGCCCATGCATGGTGGTATTGTATATCTGGGTACCAGCTCAATGTTAACTAGTATCTTCTTAACATTTCTTTCACTACATACACCTTCTGATAATTTATGTCTGTGAAGTATTTCTGAATCGGCCCACTTTTCAGTAAACTGTCTCTGAATTTTCTGTTGCTTTTGTATTAGAATTATACATCTTGCCTCTGCAGTCTCTCTTTTCTTGTGTCAGTTTCTGAGGGTTTGGTCCCATTCTATTTCATTTCCCTGTTTACAGGAGATAGCATGTGAGCTAAAGCTGAAAACTTCATACATTATACTATATGCTCCTTGCTATGTTAATATGTCCTAGGCACTGGTCTATCACAACTCTAGGCTATCTCTAGGAGCTACAACATCTTTCTGGCGCTATTGCCAGGGAAAGAATTTAAGAAAATCAGAATCCCTGGGCCTCGACAAAATAATATTCACTCTCTAAATAGGTGAGCACAGAGAGTTGAGAGTTGTACATCCCTCACCTTGGCGACTCCATGTTTTTTATTTGATATATCTGTTTGCAGTCCTGGCTCCTCACAAGCCACACCTGAGGTCAGATTCGTCTAAGCCAAAGACACCTTTAGTGTCTGACCCTGACCAGATTATCCGTAGAAGAAATTGGAGGGAGAGGATATCAGCTCGTTCCGAAATTCCTGAAGTGTCCACAGAAGACTTTCCATCCTCTTCCTTTCAATATTATCAGTTGCAAATTCCAAACTCCACTGTGGGAGATACCGATTATTATTATTCAAATAGTCCACCCCGAGAGGGTATCAGAAATAAAAACAGTCTTCATCCTACTCCTGAGGTTGAAGAGGTCAAGGAAGTAACCGAAGTATCGGCTGTTAATAGACCTCTGTTCCCCTCAACCCCTCAAGCTGCAGTTGATTATATTCCTATTATTATTCATACTCCACTTCCTCCTCTTCCTCCTCTTACTCATCAAACTATTGCACTACCTCCACCTCCTCCAATGGCTAATGTTCCAGCCTTTTTTATGAATAAATATTCTGCCCTGGCACTACCCCAAGTGCTGAATGATATGCCCCAGTATTATTTGAAAATTTTTCCCAGATTCAATGGAGAAAATGAGATTGATGCTCAGAAGCATCTTGAGACTTTCTGCTCTTTTGCAAAGAACTTCAATGTTGAACACTTATATGTGGTCTTAATACTATTTGTGCAATCTCTAGATGGTGAAGCTTGAAAATGGTTTAAAACATTGGTTGGCCGTTCTATTACTACTTGGGATAACATGGAAGACACTTTCCTAAGGAAATGGGGAGAGAATAAAGATCATGGAAATTGTCTTATTGAGTTCAATACACTAAAGAAAATACACAATGAATGAGTGTCAGAATTTATCAAGAGATTTAATAAATTAAATCTAAGTCTCCCTACTGATATGAAACCCCATAAAACTGCTGCTAAATTTGTTTTTGTAGTAGCCTTTGATTCAGAATTTGGCTTCTCTCTCAGAGAAAGAAAGCCTGCTACCCTGGATGATGCTCAGGCAGATGCACTATATTTGGAAGGAAAATTTGCTTCCACTCGTAAATCAAAAGGAAAATCTGAGCAAGATGCTAGGAGAAAGGGCAAAGAGAAGGTATCCACCTCTAACCAAGACAGAGACTCAGACAAAATGGATGAAATGAGAAAATTGATTAAGAAAATGGTCAAGCTTGAATTGGAAGCCAAGAATTCAGCCTTCAGGAATTTCCAGAATGCTCCAAACAGAGGTTATAATCCTCAATATAGGAAAGCACCTTTGCAAATATTTCCAAGGGAAGCAAGGGAGCAACAGGACCAAGTGCCACACCCATTGTACCTAGAAGGTCCAGTAGATGACTCCACTGAAGATGCTGCCTATAGACTGGAGGATGAAAATATTTCCTTTTCAAATAGTGATGGAGAGGAATGCCCTTTACAAGGGAATGATGAAGCTGGGTGCTCATTGAAAAAAGAAGAAAAGATCAGAGACGCAGAAGAAGCAGAATTTGATCATTATTGTAAACAGTTTGATGATTTCATGCAAGCACATTTCAATAGAATATATGATCTCAGATCTTCTAGGAAGAGGACTCGCACCCAATAGCAAGAAGAGGAGTTACCCCAAAAGGAAGCACCTGCTCAGAAGGAGTCTACAATGCAGATAGCTGCAGACAAAGGTAAGAAACCTCTAAACAAACCTTTGCAATCTAATGATCAAATTCCCTCTTCTTCAAAGGTAGTCATTCCTCCTAATACCGAATCTGTGTCAAAAGAAATCAAGCCCCCAGTTGAAAATAAAGGGCCCAAAGAGGTTGTGATAGAAAAATCCCCTCCTGCATTCAGTTTGCAAAAGAAACTTGAAAAATTCAAAATTCTATTCCCCTTGACTGAACTGTTGAAACAACCAGCATATCAATCTCAATTCACCTCTTTCATGCTCCCTCCAGAAGCACCAATCATCCCAGATAGTTTCAACCTTCAAGAAGAAAGACCCATGGTATTTTTTGGCCCACATGTCAAGGAGATAGATCCCTCTACTCCTCCCTTCTATGTGTCTCTAGTAATCCATGACCTGCTATTACATAACTGCATGTTAGATTCTGGAGCCTCCCATAATCTTATGCCTCTGTCAGTCATGGAACAACTAGGTTTACAAATCACACATCCATATAAATACCTCTACTCATTTAATTCCAAAAGAGTTAAATTCTTAGGGATGATCAAGGATTTGGTGGTCAATTTGGCCCAAATCCCAGCAAAGAGTGTGGTAATGGACATAGTGGTAGTTGACATTCCAACTCGTTTTGGTATGTTGTTGTCAAGGTCCTGGGGAACAAAAATCGGTGGATCACTCAAGATGGATTTAACATATGCCACTATCCCAGTTTTTGGTGGCCAGGAGAGGAGTTTATACAGGGAGACTAGATTTTTCAAGATGGTGACAAAGGCTGACAATTCTGTAAATTCACCAGTTTACAGTAAGGAAGGAGATTTTTCATGCTTGATACTGGAAGAAGATCAAGATTATGCTCATGAACCATCCTTCTGTCATATCAAGACTGAGCAGCCCTCAGAGAGCCATGAATCAGGAATATGGACACTCCATTTTGATGGAGAAAATTCAAGAGAAGGAAATGGAGCTGCAGTGCTATTGATTTCTCCTGCAGGCAAATGGATCCCACTGTCTTTCAAATTAGAATATGAAGCCACCAACAATGTGGTTGAATATGAAGCACTCCTGTTAGGATTGCAGACAGCCAGGAATATGAATATACAAAGTTTAAAATTTCTGGGAGACTCAGAACTGGTGGTTAGGAAAGTTAAAAATCAGTGTCAGACCAAACATACTAGGCTAAGGGCTTATAGGAATGAAGTTTGGGACAATGTATAAAATTGCCTCTTGGCATTCAATATCCATTTCATGCCCTGAGAACAGAATAGGATGCTTGATTCCCTTGCTGTGGCTGCTAGTACATTTCGACCACCTCAGAACCCTCTTTTAAGATATGAAGTAGAGGTGCGTTATCAACCTTCAATCCCAGATAACATCAAACAATGGCAGGTATTTGAAGATGAAGAACAAATGAAGAGATTCCTAGAAACAGTGGGAGAATTCTCCAATATGGAGATTGATGATGTAGAAGAGGCTGAGTCTGAAGATATTTCAAAAAGAAATTGGGAAGAGAAAGTGGCAGGAAACAAAGTGTTGCAGTTAAAGGGAAACATAATACCTAGAGGACTGGTGCCTCTAGAAAGATTATTTGGCAAGAATGACGTCCCATTGCAGCCGAACAAAGTGGTAGAAGAGGATCAGGTTGAAGACCTAAATTTGGGTACTAAGGGTGACCCAAAAATTGTCAAATTGTCCAAGAAGATCCCTGGAGAATATAGAAAGCTATATCATAAATTATTCCAGTCTTATAGAGATGTGTTTGCATGGTCCTATCAGGACTTGAAGACTTTTGATATCAGTATTATGCAGCAAAAAATTCCATTGAAGGCAAATGCAAAGCCCCATAAGCAGAAGCTCAGACAAATCAATCCCCTGCTGCTGCCTTCCATTGAGAAAGAAATCAAGAAGTTGCTAAAAGCCAAAATAATTGTGCCATTGAGGTACTCTGAATGGGTGGCAAAACTTGTCCCTGTACGAAAGAAGAATGGAGAAATAAGGCTGTGTGTGGATTTCAGGAATTTAAATAGAGCATCCTTAAAGGATAATTATCCACTCCCCAAAATGGATTACATCCTGCAGAAGGTGGTTGGATCTTCCAGGATGTCAATGATGGATCGATTCTCTGGTTATAATCAGGTGGTTGTAATTCCAGAAGATCAAAATAAGACTGCTTTCACCACACCATGGGGTACATTCATGTATTCCAGGATGCCTTTGGGATTGATCAATGTAGGGGCCACTTTTCAGAGGGCCATGGACATTGCTTTTGTTGGAGAGCAAGATAAATTCTTGGTGGTCTACCTAGATTATATCACTATTTTTTCCAAGAATGATGCTGAGCACATTGAACATCTTCGTAGAACTTTTGAGAAATGCAGAAGGTATGGTCTCTCTCTAAATCCTCAGAAGCATTTATTTGCATTAGAAGAGGGAAAGCTTTTGGGCCATATCGTGACTAAAGATGGGGTGAAGATAGATCCTAAGAGGGTAGAGGTTATAAAATGTATTGCTTTTCCCAGAAATAAGAAAGAAGTGCAAGTATTTCTAGGGCGCATTAATTTCTTGAGAAGGTTTATCCCTAACTATGTTGAGATAATTAGGCATATAACAGATATGATGAAGAAGAATAATGAGGTAAAGTGGTTGCAAGAATCACGGGAGGCATTTACCAGGATAAAAAGTGATTTTGCAGAAGCCCCTGTGCTGGCTGGACCAGATTATGATAAACCTTTCATGATTTTTTATTTTGCATCACCTCATACAATAGCAGGAGTTTTACTGCAGAAAAATGAGGAGGGGTATGAGCAGCCTATTGCCTTTTTCAGTCAGGTGCTCCGTGATGCAGAATTAAAATACAACATATTGGAAAAGCAAGCATATGCCCTATTGAAATCCCTCAAAGCATTCCGTGTATATATCTTACAATCCCACATCACTGCATTTGTGCCTGCAGCTGATGTAAAAGATATCCTTATTCAGGGAGATAGTGAAGGAAAAAGAGGGAGGTGGATTGCTAAAATACAGGAATATGACCTAGACATCCGCCCTACTAAGCTAATTAAAGGACAAGGGCTTGCCAAAATGTTATCAGAATCAAACTATCAAGCCCTGGGCATAAATTTTTCCATTATAGCAGATGAGGAATCTGAGGAGAAAGAAGAAAGACATGGAATTGGAGTAGCTACTCCAGAGACACATCTAAAGTACCTCACCAGTCCGTGGTACAAAGAGATAGTAGAATATCTCCTTACACTCAGCTACCCTCCAAGTTGTGACAAAAATAAATACAGAGAGCTGATATTGAAATCATAGACGTATATAGTCACCAATGGCTGGCTATACTAGCGAGATCCCTCAGGTATCTTACTCCGGTGTCTCACAGAGAATGAAATCAAGAGTATTATAGCAAAATTCCATGAAGGGATATGTGGAGGCCATTACAACTGGAGGTCCACAACTCATAAAATTCTGAAAGCTGGCTTCTATTGGCCAAAGCTTTTTAGAGATGTCTTTACCAGGGTAAGAGCATGTGATAAATTTCAGAAATTTGCTGAGAGACAGAAGTCTGCACCGTTTCCCCTGATTCTAGTACACGTGGATGAACCATTCAAACAATGGGGTATTGATTTTATAGGTGAGATACATCCCCCATCAAGTGGACAACATAAATGGATATTAAAAGCCACGGATTATTTCACTAAATGGGTGGAAGCCATACCTGCAAGGAATGCTATAGATAGTGTGATCATGAAGTTCATGGAAGAAAACATCATATCCAAGTTTGGCTGCCCTGCTAGGATAGTGACTGATAATGCACAGGCCTTCAAGTCTGCAAAATTTGTGAGTTTCTTCCAGCAATACAATATCATACTGAGCCACTATACAACTTACTATCCACAAGGAAATGGCTTGGCAGAGTCTTCAAACAAAACTCTGGTGAGGGCCTTGAAGAAGACTATCAATGAAACTCAAAAGAATTGGGACTCCCAATTGAAATTTTCTCTATGGGCTAATAGAATCACCAGCAATAGAGCAACTGGGAAATCCACTTATGAATTGGTATATGGACGAGCAACAGTTTTTCCTGTATAGCTGGCTTTACCAGTGGCCCGCTTCATGCAAGAAAGCCAGGAGGAACCTGATGATATGATCAGGAGAATCAATCAATTGGTGGAATTAGAAGAAACACGGGGCCAAGTGAATTAGAGGTTAATAGAATATCAAGAGAAAATGAAACACATTTTTTATCAGCACGTGAAAGACAAGAAGCTACAGATTGGTGATTTGGTGCTCAGGTGGGATATCCAAAGAGATGAGAAGGGAAAACATGGTAAATTCGACCCCCTCTGGTTTGGTCCTTTCAAAATTGTGGAACAAGGGGGAAATAATACTTTCAGGGTGGAAAATTTACAGGGCGACTTGCTAGATGCCCCTGTAAACGGTCAATTCCTTAAGCCCTACTTTCAGTTCTGATTCAGGCCGAGGAAGCCTGATGTATTATATTGTATGATAGTTTCCTTTTTGTTTTTGTTCAAATAATTTTGGTGTTTTGATGAATGATAAAGTGAAAAATGGAGGTGCTGGAGAAGCAGAGTCTGTATACGGGATGATCAGAGGGTCTGCGAGTTCTCGACACATTCAGGGATGAGCGTTCCATCCCCAGATGGAGCTGATGTTGATCATAGTCTGCTTCCTATAGAAATTCCATAGGCAATCTGTCTTAAAGCTCTCGAATTCCCCCTTGCAACCTTAGAAAACCATTCTTACGCCCATCACTGCCATTTCCAGCCTCCAAAACACCTCATAAAAGGCTAAAAATTCATATTTGAAATATTTAAGGCGTAGCTCCTTCGGCCCTAGCCCCTCTGTCTTCTTCCATGTAACCTGGACGCTAGACTAGGCACTAGTCCGACGGACGCTTATCCAATGCATATCGGGCGCGTTTTGGGTCGTCCAATCAAACCATAGATCAACGTACCACATCTCTCCTGCCTTGTGGTCCCCACCCCACATCCACTGTTTAAAAACTGCCCAGTATTCATCGCACCGCCTTTCGGCGGCAGGCAGTAATTCCCATTCGGCCAGCAATTCCACTCAGCGCTCGCCACACGTCTCAGCGTACGGCCTCGAAACCGCTCTCCATCGCGCATTATTGTTCGACCCAGGACGCACATCGATATCGCGGTCAGTCGTCCAATCTGAAGGTCTCCATCTGACGATCGTCATACCCTGAAGCTGCACAAACATTAACCCAAGCCAATAGCGCCCTTGGCCCACTGTCTATTACCTCCAGCACTCTTCCAACTGTCGATCTCCTCCTGAGATCGGACGGTCAGGATTTGATTATCTTCGTCTTTGACCGGCTCCCACAGTCAGCACTCCATGTCATCCATTTCCCGCCATCCCGATATTGTGCCACCTGTCTCCCAGTTTTTCTCCATGTGCATTCCGCCACCCCAGATCTACATTTGGTTCATTTCTCCGTTTATTACGTATTTTCACGAATATGTTCACATTCTTCTCCACGATCAATCCACACTATTACGCTGCATTCCTTACCATCGTCCCACATTTCTCCACCAGTCAACCACTCAGAGACTGTCACACCATTACCCCTACTGTGCCTGCATTCCCATGCATTGGTTTTCCTAACATGTTTGCAGATTTTACAAGGTGCGAATGGAGCTAATCTTCCATTACTCATAGCCTCCATTACAGAAGTCGAGGCCGCGTCAAAGGAAAATTTTTCAGAGGCAAAATTTATGGAAAAAGGATTTGGGAAGTTGTTACGACACGGCTTTCATTAAAAGAAGCAGGGTTAAAATCTATCAAACCTTCTGGAGTTATTCATAGCACAGATTTGTGCAGATGAAGACATTAATGTTGCGGAAAAAAGTATCAGTGGAAGATCCAGGAATTCAGTGTCTAATATTGAATATTTTCAATCTTAATTCAGGGTCTAGCCTGCAAAGGGTACAATGCACAAAAAACAATACCCTCCAGGTTTTATTTTGGCTGAGTCTTCTTTCAGGAAAGGACAGAATGTTGGTATGGTTATTCCTATATCGTGCTCCTGAAGAAATTTTCACCCAGTGCATTTACTTCAGAAAGCAGGCAGCATAGTACAAACAGCACAGCGCCATCAAGCAGTATGGGTGGGCACTTCTCCAACATTTTGTTTTAATGATACAATTAAATGTTCATCACCTACTTCTTTTGCTAGGTTTTAGTTTCTCCTATAAAAACCATGAAGAAGCACATTGTAAGGGTTCCAGATTTTATCAGAAAATTATGCAGTGAAAGGCTTTTTACATACATTTTGTAAAATTCTTGTATGAAGGCTCAGAGCCTGTTAGACTCCTATACCAATAGGTGTCATTTTTCATGATTGTCTTGATTGAACTATGGAATATGTTCAAACCTTTTTCTTGAGCAAAGGTGTTCCATATTCTTGAAAAAAAAAAAAACCAAAAAATCAAAAATTTTAAAAAATGTAAAGAGGGTATACCCTAAAAGAAAAATCAAAGGGTAAGAAAAATAAAATGGTCAAAAAAGTGAAAGAAATGAACCCCAAACAAAAATAGACCAAGGAAAGTGTGCAAATCCAAATGCCACTACTATTTCATTTTTGTAATAAAGCAATTGTGTGCAGCTTGTCAAACTTATGCCACAATTTATGAAGGGTCAAACTGTTTAAACTTGACTCATTCATTTTTCAATTTCATGTTATAGAATAGAGAATAAATATCTGACCAAACAGTTTAATCTTGGCAGATAAGTAGATAGGTAGAGTTAATAAAAGGTGCTCAACAGTTTAATCTGAGCCCTTGGATGTAATAAGGGTAGAATTAGATAGATTTTCCACGTAAAAGAAAAATATTGATAAGGGTTTGCAAGTCTAAATGCACCCTAATAAAGAAGAGAAAATGGTAGTAGTAGATAGGGTAGGTAGATGGTGTTGCAAAGTTTTATCTGATGAATGATGCTGCTAAATGTTTTTGATCCTTTACTTTCATCACAAATACTAAAGCGGGAAATACACTGGAAAATCACAGCAAGCAAAGTCAAAATCATTAACTTCCCTCATCACTTTCCCCTTAAAAGTTTTACTAATTTCCCCCAAAGTACTAAGGTATTTGGAGATCAAAGGGGCTCAAGGCATTTCCTTGACTTTTGGAGGGACCGGACCCTCGGCCTAATGATCAAAAGACCTAAGTACTTGAGATAATTCATCATTATAATCATTCACCTTTAACCTTTTCCTAAGTAAAATCCCATTTTTCTTAGGAAAATTATGCAAAATTCCATAAAAATCCCTCAAAATAACTTACTATTCTAAGTTTAAGTGTTGAAGATGAGATATTGCAATTTACTTCAGAAATTGTCACTTTCTTAGATGTGCAAAGTATTTTGAGTTCCCTTGTCCCTTTTTCATATTAATGTTTAACTCTAGTTATTTAAATCCCTAGTGAAAGTGCCTTATCCTAAGTATAATAACTCCTTTTATATAAATATCCAAAAACCCCTCTATTATAAAGTTTAACCAAAGTATTTATTTCCCCGTGCATTCAAATAAAAACCCACTATACAACCCCTTTGGTTAAAATATATCGTTATATAATACTCCCGCCCCTATGGTAAATTAATTATATCGGTTAATTTATCATATAATAAAAAAACATATATGAGAAAAACTTTAAACATATGATATGTATGTTTAACACAAAAATATAAATAAAACCAAAGTTTTAATTCAAACTTAAAAACTTCGGAAAAGCTCCTATGCCACCGTGGCACATCCACCTGGCATCCCACTCGACGCTTCAACCACAACCGCGACCCCTATTTCCATTATACAGTAGGATTAACTAATTATCAGAATTAGTTAATAACCAACCTTTTCCACCTATTAGACGCCCCCCGGGATGTTTAATAACGTTAATCACGTTTAAAACCCCGCCGGGCCCGCACGATAACGCCCCACCATCTCCCCGTCCCTTCCACCTTTGGATCGCCCCTCCACAGATCTACGGCTAACATTCATCCCGCTAGCCGTCCCTTGTAAGCACTTTAACGCGCGGGGGAATGGTGGTATTGAAATAGTCCACCGGCCACGCGTCCATCGCCCAATGGAATCGCTGCCCTCGCATTAAAAACCACCTTTGCCAATAAGCGGTGTGGGGACTAACCGCTTACCACCCGACCCCTGCCCCATGTCAGCTTGTACTGAAATGACGTCATTCCTCGAAAAACTAAAAACCCCTTTTTTTGACTTTGGAAATAAAACAAATTTGTGTGTTTTTATGTCATTTTCGTTATTCGAAAGCGACTGTGCCTTCCGCTAAGAAATTCGAATTTTCACTAAAATCCACTGTTCTATTCGATTTCGCTCCAGAATTTCGCTAGACCTGTGTTCAAGCATCCTCCTGCTACCGCCTGATACCTGTTAAAAGCCAGCTTTCCTCCAAGAACAGGTATTTATCCTATAGCGCTTCGAACTTCAAAAGAAAGTCTGTTTTCCTTGTTTTCCACTGGATTAGTGATTAAATATTATCACTGAGATCATTCCCTGAGGTTTAAAACTGTGAATTGTTCCCCTGAAACTGCAATTGTGCTAATTTCCTTCATTTAAATTGAAATCGCGCCCGGCCTGTGAAGAAAACCCATAAACTTTCGTTTTGAATCCACAAGAACCAAAATGGAAGCCCCGACAGCCCTGAATGTGACTCCATTGAATGCCACCCACAGAGAGTTAGAATATTTGCCCTTAGTGGATAAATATTTTTAGATTAAAGACTTGCATTTTGATGAAAGCCCCCTTCTGAGTTATTGTCGCTGCAGAGACGATTATTCGAAGGGCCAAGATGTCATTGGGTTGTGGGAATCCAATCTCCCGAGATATCTCATCCCCTCAGTCATTACTTTCCCAGAAATTATCCACTACTGCCATTCTAACTATGATCCAACTCAAAGAGTAGTAATGTCCCCTGACCAGAGTGTTCTTTTCCCCATTACTCCCCAAGCTATCAATACAATGCTACATTTTGAACCTGATCAAGAGCTAACTCCTTTGTCTATGGAAGAATTGCTTGAAAAATCTACTCGGTTGTCCCCTGAAGAGGTAATCAGAAGATCACATCCTTGGATAAACAGTCTTAATACTAGTCATAAGATTTGTTTACTCCAATATTATTATCAAATCTATTCAAACAGAGGTTAGAAAGCATAACAACTAAAGAGTATCAATGGTTAAAGTGTATCAGGTAAAAGTCAGTGACAGTTAAAATGAAGTTACAGAGCAGTCAAAGGTAAACAGTAAAAGTAAATACAGAAGGCAGTAAAATGGTAAAAATAGATGAGAATACTTTCACCAATAGGGAGGTTTGTCTAAAGTGAAAGTAAAACAGTCAAAAGAGCAAGAAAGTAAAAAGATGAAAAAACATAACAAGAAGGAACATTTTTGCAGAAATTGCATATTTTAGTCATAGTTTTGTAGAAACTATTGTGATCAATCCAAGATTAATTTTACAAAACTGAAGGAGGTTTATGTTCTTAAGAGGGCCATCTACAAAAACCTCTCTCACTTTTCTAACAGCCATTATGGTTTTGGAAATATTAAACAATGTTGGAAAGCACTTTTTGCAGAAAATTCCAGTTTAAGTCATCATTTTGCAGAGAGGATTGTGGCCAATCAAAACTACTTCATACAAAAATGAAGGAGGTTTTTGTTCCTAAGAGACCCATATACAAAAAAATATCTCAGTTTTTTCACAGTGGTTTTATAATGAGAGATACATGTGCATCTTTACAGGCCATTTTTCAGACTCTGTAAAACTCTGTTTTACACATATTTTTTACAGAGACTATTATGCATAGCTGGAGAGGAATTTTGGGAAACTGAAAGAGGTTTATCTCACCAACATATTTATCTACAATAACCTCTTTCACTTTTTACATATCTATTACGGAGAGAGAAATAAAAAGATATCATTGGACCCCAAGTTTTCAGAATTGTTGGAGCAGATTGCACAAAGAAAGGAAGCAGTTAGTGACTTGGATGCCTCATCATCAACTAAGAGTTGGATCAAATTCGAATTCTACTCTTTGTCATCACCTATCGATACAAAATAGTGCCAAATAGATGCATTAGTTTGAGTGTCCTTTAATTAAGTTCTATTTATGTAAATAGTTGGAGAGATTTGTGAACCAATTTTGATATTTGTTTCAAGATATTTTAGTTTAGAATTTGTATAAATACTCCACTCTTGGAAGCATTTGGGGTGGGATTCTATTACTTTGCTGTAACATTGAGATTTTCGGAATAAAAGCATTTTGGAGAAGTTTATTTGTGGCTTACTGGATGACAATTTGAAGCTCAGGACTTTTTGCAGGATTCATGTGTTGGACTGCAGTTCAATAAGTCTTTCTACCCTTTGTCTTAAGTTTTATATCAGTTTATAATATCATTATGTCCATTTCCGAATAATTTACATAAAGGATTGAATCAGAATTTACTTAATTGTACTCTGATTTCAGATGTGATTGTTCTTAATGTTTTCCTCTAAATTGGTTATAAGCATGAATTCTTAAATGCTCTTGCTTTGCTAATTTAAACATTGTTGATTACTATAATAAAGAATTCTTCATTGCTCTTTGTTTGTAGTAATCTCGTTTCTTTCTTTTTGAACATGGTGAAAGATTCTTAGCTACCTTTCATCCCTTCAAAATCATCGCATCCACTTTAAATTTTAAGGATTGTTCTCTGTCTAGCTACCTTGCCCTGTAAAGCCATCTTGTGTGTAGAATAGAAATCCAGTAAAGCCATCCTTTGACTCCATAGCCCAATGGACTGAAAACTTTCAACCTTGCCCTTAGTTTGTGGATTCCACCATTTTTCAAACAAACTCTTGGATCTATACCTAGCCTAAAACCTTCTAAGAACAAAGATAAATCATAAAGAGAGAGCCCTCTCTGGATGCAGATTGGCTAGATTCTGCATCTGAAGGTTGGTTTGTGGTTACCTCGGGTATACTTTCCTTTTCCACAACTTCAAGGAAAACCTGAGTGATAACAGAGCCCATAGGGTATCAGTGAGGAGGAGTTCTATCTGTCGAAGAGGATTATGGTCTTTGGTATTTCACACTCTGTAATCTTCTTTATTGTGTTATATTAATAGAACATGACATTGTATCCATCTTTCTTGTATCATGTTTTGGAATGCGAGTGGCTCACTGATTTTTGGTATGGATTCATCCTAGTTGATGCCCATGCTTGGATCAGTCAAGCGCTTTAAATATGGCTCATGCATGATATTCTATTCCATTATACAGCTATCCATACTTCTTCTATATTATTTTCTTTGAGAGGGTGCTTTTAAAATGCTATTATCATGTATGGATTCTTAGATTGGTAAGCCCATGCATGGTGGTATTGTATATCTGGGTACTAGCTCAATGTTAACTAGTATCTTCTTAACATTTCTTTCACTAGATACACCTTCTGATAATTTATGTCTGTGAAGTATTTCTGAATCGGCCCGCTTTGCAGTAAACTATCTCTGAATTTTCTATTGCTTTTGTATTAGAATTATACATCTTGCCTCTGCAGTCTCTCTTTTCTTGTGTCAGTTTCTGAGGGTTTGGTCCCATTCTATTTCATTTCCCTATTTACAGGAGATTGCATGTGAGATGAAGCTGACAACTTCATACATTATATTATATGCTCCTTGCTATGCTAATATGTCCTAAGCACTGTTCTATCACAACTCTATGCTGTCTCTAGGAGCTACAACAGGGACCATAAGTGATATTTTTTCTCCTCAGTTTTTTCTTTCTCAATCTACTCTCGGCATATTGGAAACCTCATTTGAATTTAGTATTGTTGGCCTAATCTGAATTCATAGATTGGTTTTCTAGGTCAGCATGCCATGGTCTTCGTATACTTCCAAATATTTGATGTTTGTAAATATGAGTTGCTTCCATTATGTTGTGCCAAATCTGCCAGTTGTTCTCCAAGCTTGACCAGAAAATTGATTTGAAATTTGTGCATGAGCCTGCACTGACAGTCATTTTAAAACATGTGTTGAGACTCGAATTGGACATGATTTGAAAAAAAATAGAAAATCTGAAATGACTGAATCATTTATGCAAAGGAGGGGTTTGGAACAAGTTTGGTTTCTTTAACGGTGTTATAAAAAAAAAATATGTTGTACCAATTGCAACTGTATTGAAAGATTTTAACTGTGGTCTTAAAATTGTTCCCAGTGAATTTGGTGATTGGAAAACTAATGTGTGGGACCATGACTCTATCGCAGTGCTGCCCTGGATTTCGAGTAGTAGCATAATTATTGAGAACTCTTGGCATTTTTTTTATACCCACACAATTTGTGCCAAAGTGCTAACAGTACCTAGTATGTGTTTGTTGATATGTTTGCAAGAACTGTTGGGAGAATTTTATGCACCTAAGGCATGTGTTTGCCCAAGTACTTATTGAAGCTTTTGAATCTCAAGTTTTTGATGACTACTATAAGGTAGTGTAAATGTTTGACAAAATGTCCATGGGTATTCACATAGCTATGCATTAGATTTAAAACATCAGTTGAAACATAGCCTTCGTTGTAGTGTTTTTATGAACTGGTGTTGAAGCATGGGAAGCATTACTGTTTGTTTTGATAACATCGGAGTAAGACCTGATTTGTTGCAGCTGCCCCATAGGCATCCTCCACGTACATTTTCCTGTAGGAATATTTTTTGAAACAGTTTGGTCCACGATCAGAGATGCCAATCTGCTTTGAAATAGTTTCGTCCATAATCAAAGATGCCAATTTGTTTTGAAACAGTTCCGTCAGAGATGCCAAAATATGTTGACAATATTTTTTGAGAACTATATAACAAGGGTTTTAAAATTTTGTGGAATTATGAAGTGTTGTCTTTACTTTTTTATTCTTCACACATGAGCTTCACACCAAAAGTGGAAAGTTTTTTTATTTTGGATTGAAAAGATTGAGATTGGAAGTTAAGAAGATTTTAATGGTAGAAAGGATTGGTACGAGTTTAAAAATATTTTAAATGAAAGGTGATTTATGTAATGACATGATTGGTATGATATGACAATGGGTTGAATGCATGGAAAGTTTGTTTTAATTTTGAAGGCTTTGAAAGTTTTTTTTGTGAACTGAATAACATTGCTAGTGAACAAACTTGTCATGGATCGATTCTTTGAAGATTGAAAATTCAAAGATAAGATAATGGTGGAGTCACATTTGTGCCATTATTTTTAATGGTTCACAAATTCATTAGATGATGCAGCAAAAGCCTTATTAAAAATTTTTTAGGAGGAATAACATGTATGGGGATTTATTTTAAAGGTCAATCATTGAACCTCCCAACTTTGATTGATTGCTTTTCTGCACATTTGGCTAGCATTTTTTTTTAAGTTGTCTGTAAAATGGGCACAGATAGTTCCAGTGCAAGTTATCTCTTTGACTGATATTATAGTAACAAGTAATGCAATTGTAGAGGCATCAACTTCAGCAAAATTTTCAACAACAGAGGGAAAATCCACCTACAGCAACATACCTAACCAAAGCTATGGAAGACTTGTCCATTAAAGTTCAAGAAATTGAGAAATTAACTGAAAAACTGAATATTTTGCAGGAGCATAAAATAAAAGTGGATAACACTTATCTGAAAAAATTACAGAAGAAATATTGGCTCGCACAGTGGATTGAGTATTTGGAGAACCAATCCATCATTGCAGACACTATTGCACAAGCGAAGGAGAGAATTTGGGTGGAGATAAATGAAGCTATCACTAATATATTCTCATCAATCGAAAGCATCTTTGAACCAAATGAATTAGTGTGGAAATAAAAAGGACTGATAGTTGATGTGAATAAATACCTTGGCACTAAACCAAGTGATGCCACTTCTCTATTAAAATTGTTGAATTCAAAAACTAGAGAAGATTTGGAAGAGTTTAATATATAAGATAGAACAAATACCATCTTGGAAGTAATAAGGGTTCTCACCAAGAAAAACTTGATGCTACAATTGGACAGCAAATGTAATAGTCTCGAGACTACTACACAAAAATTTACAAAGCATTTAATGTATTGCATCAGAAAGGTCTCCCTGGACTGGAAGGAATGGTAGCTAAGTTATTCAAGCTCAAGGATTATCAAAAGAAAATGTATACTATTGTTGCAGATAAATCAATTTTTTTCCAAGATCAAAGCTACAATCACAGGGAAGGCATTCTTGGAAGGCCTCAGCTATGACTTACTAATTAAACATTAGATCATTCATTTGTTTCTTGTTAAACCTACCTTCAAAAAGTATATTGAGGTAGATGAGACCTATCAAAGGTTAATCAGGTCACCACTTCCAGATGAACAAAGATGGGAAAAATGATGTGAATTACTAGAGTAAAATAGTCATCAAGCCTAAAAGAGGAAAGCAACAGCAAGGAAGCTATTTTTAGGTACCGTCATAAAAAAAACCATAAAAGATAGTTCCATCCAGATTTAGCATTTTCAGTGTCCTATATTTTTTGTACTATTTATGTAAACAGTTTCAGATATTTTAAGTAAATCTTGATATTTTGGTTTTCAAGCTTCTATGATTTTCGATTAACGAAGATAATTCCTAATTTTCCATAGTGTGATAAAACAATGGTCAATGTTTCGTGTCCTGAAAATGGATCCCCATTGGGATTCGAAACGTCGACCATTTTTTTATCACACTGTGGAAAATCCAAAAATCTCTTCATAAATCTTGATATTTTAAAATCAAGATATTTTTGTTTAGAAATGTATATATAATTCACAATTCGAAGTAATTTTGTTGGGACTTGTATGAAGAAAGAATGTTTTTGATGTAAATTTTTTCATTGCGTTAAAGGTGACCATTTTCAGAAATACATAAAGTTGTACCAGGATTCATGTTTTAGATGATTTGGTGATGTCTTTCCTCTTGTGATTGTTATTTCTTTGTTTTTCCATTTGTTATTCTTATCTATATTGTTTAAAGAAAATTATGGGAAATTTTGTTTAAATACACTCTACCCTAGCTTATAAACAATATATGTGTTTTCACTTTGATATTAAGTATATAATTCATCTCAGCATGCTCTATATTTAATTTATTTCTAATCTTTTCATCTTATTCACCACATAAATGCTCAAAAGATCCAATAGTCTGCCTACCTTTCCCTACTACACTTCATCTGTTATTTTTGCACTTGATTTACTTAAGGTTTATGACTCCATTTCACAATGGCCTTTTTTTTGAAGTTTCAACCAAATATTTCAAAAATCAACATTTGAATTCAATAACTAGCCTAATAACTTTAATCAGAGAATCTAAATCATAAAGAGCGATCCCTCTCTGGAGCTGGAAGGGCTAGATCCCAGTTTACAAAGTAGTTTTGTGGTTACCTCTGGGTTTCTTTCACAACCTTTGGAAATTACTGAGTGATAACAATTATGATGCTAATTTTTTGGAAGAGATAGAGTAGGAGATGCATATCATTAAAGTGAAGTTGTGACAATGGACTTTGGGGTAAGAGCAGATTGTCATACAATTTTGTATGTTTGGCATGCAGGTATATGATTCATGGTTTTTGTAAGCATTAGGGTTACTTATATGTTTTTAATTCTATTGTTATCATGGTTATATATGTGATAAATTCTAGTTGATCAAAGTAGTCATATGCATTATGGTTATGTGTATTCCTTTCATTCTATTGATTTTAGGTTACATACATGATAGACGTTTGTTAACTAGTGTGATCATATGTACATGCGTTGGTTATTCAAGCATGGTATTAACTTGATGACTATGTTATATGTTGTTGATGAACATGTTATATGTTAACTTGTAGTTAGCTTGATGATTATGTTATATGTTGCTAATGCGCATGTTATATATTAACTTATTGTCATTATATGTTAGTTAAATTGATGATTAGAGTTATAGCATTAAAATATTGACGTTATATGTATCATGCTAAATTGGAATGGCCTCAGAAGATGGCTAGGGTCATGACATTCAAGTAAAATTCGACTTATTTGTGACATTGTGTTGTATTAATCTAGACTAATTATGCCTATGTGATTGTTTTGCATGAATGGCAATTGTTTCTAAGTTTATGATATTAGCATGTTAACTAGTTACTGTTATGGATATCATGACCTTATTTAGGTTTGATTTGATGTGTTTTGGTTATATCTTGCTAATATATATTGATTTTGCAGACAATATAGACTCCCCTTAAGATATATTTAGATATGAGCTTGCTTATGTTGCTACTTTGTACTTGAATGTTTGAATATGTCATCTATTTGGTGTTTGAGTGTTGGTGTCTATTATGTCGTCTATTTATTGTTGAATGTTTGATTAATCACATGATTCGATTATGTATCTATAATACTGCATGAAGATATGATTTTGTCTTGAGATGGTTTTACTAACGCAATATGTTTTGAGATAGTTGATGTGTACTTGAGTATAAGTAGATGATAGTTGTAGTATTGTGATTTTGACTACTAGTTAATTATGACATGATTTTTAGTCTTGGTAGAGGCTAATTTTAGCTCATAGATATGATGTTTGGATATTTGGAACATGTGATTGACATGTGTGAATAGTTGTAGGGAAACATACTTTGCATTAGCATGACAATGTAATGGTCGAATTATTTATATAACTAACAAATGGGTGATATGACAATGCATAGTAGGACTTGATTATAGCAAGGTAAATGGTAAAAGAAAGGAAATGGGTAAGAATTCCTTTGGCTATATTGGAAAACCTAATTCCAAATGAATGAATTCTTTGCATACAGGAAGTCCTCTTAAACCTAATATTGTCTGGAATTATGTGCATGTGTGCTATATTTATGAACATGTATTTGATAGGTATATCAGTTGGTTTCTAGTTATGGTTGGATTCATCAAGGAATTGGAGTTCCTTGAGAGATGGAATGGAAGTGTTTAATTACAAGGAAACTTGATTGGCACATCAAGGTGAGGTAATTGGTATATTTTTTATTTACTTATATGCTAACATTTATGTGTGTTGTGGTAGTATGAGGCAAGGGATTGAATGGAAAAAGAGATTGCTATGAAATATTGAAGGAGGATTGGGTTGAGCTTTTGCTTGGAAGCCTAGGGACCCATGGGGATTGAGTCATGGTGTTTATTTATAGTCTTGCGCTTTTGGTCTCTCATGGTTTATTGCACTCTATTTGCGTATTTGTTTATGTCTATTGTACGACCATATCACCCTATTATGGTGTCGTATTGTTATTGATTCTCATGGTTTTATTTTTTTGTTTCGTGTTCTTTCCTTTTGTTTGAGAGTCTTGGGAATTGGTTGAATGGAGCTCGGGAAGAGTTTTGTGGTACCCAACAAGTAATTAAAGACATGGATTAAGCTCAGTGCATGAGTAAGCGCGGTGGAAGGTAATAATATGACAGTCGGTTGGACTACTTGGGTCCATTGTAGTAAATGGATAATAGCATTACAAACATGAGAAAGGTAACAAAAAAGGTAAATAAAATGGATCTGAGGAGTTAGATTCCTTGGCTATGTTGGGAAATATTGTTCTCAATGTTGTGCGTGTAGTGCATGGATAAAGGGTGTTCTCTTAACCTAAACGTTATGATATCTAGAAATTGTGTTGTGATCATGATTATGTTGATGTTTGTATATGTATACTTGAATGTATGTATGTATGTCGTATTTGACAGGGCCTTCATGGATCATGATTTTTTTATGCTACTGATTATATATATATATATATATATATATATATATATATATATATATGTATGTATGTATGTATGTATGTATGTATGTATGTATGTATGTATGTTAGAGCTTTCAAGGATCATTCTTGTGGAGGCCCTGATTTCTTATATAGGTGAATGGCGTGAATAGGTTCTTGGTCTTATGAGGAATCAAGTGGGAAGAGTAACTCTAACGGATCTATGAGGTCATTATCATGTGGAAATTAATGTATATTATATTCTTTTACTACGCCTATGTTTATGTTATGGATAGGTAATTCTAAGGGGTACATCAACGAAGTGAAAGTAGTGTGATATGCGGCATGCTAGGATAAGCATGGATAGTGGAAAGGCACTAGAAGCAAGGTTTCTTGTGGGGTCATTGTGTCGTCTATGGATGTGCATTACTATTGTTGTGTATATGTTGCACATGTTGTATATTCAGTGATTGTACCTATGGCGATGTGTACATGTAACATATATAGTATTGTGTGCATATGATGTTGTATTCCTATTGTATATTCAGTGATTGTACCTATGGTGATGTGTACATGTAACATATCTTTTATTGTGTGCATATGATGTTGTATATATGGTGTTATGTGTATATTGCATATGCAGTGCTAGGTATAGATGGTGTTATGTACATGTTGGATATGCGGTATTTTGTACATATTGTACTATGTGCATGTTGGATATGCAATGTTGGGTGCATATGGTGTTGTGGACATGTTGGATATGCGGTGTTGTGTATGTATGATGCTATGTATATGTTGTATATAGAATGTTATGCAAATCTGGTGTTGTGTGTGTGGTGTACATATGATGCTATGTGTTGTCGACAGATATTGTCGCTCCTAGAGACAGCCGAGAGTTGCCATAGACCAGTGCCTAGGACATCTTATCATAGCAAGAAGCGTAAAATATAACTTGGGTGTCAATCCAAAAGCTCTCCTGCTATTTCTTATAAACAAGGAAATTGATTTTAAATGGGACCAGAACTTACAGAAACTACCACAGGGAAAGTAATGCTGCAGGGACAAGATGCAAAGCTCAAACACAAAAGCATCAGACAGTTAAGAGACAATTTATTGTAGAGAGGGCCGATTCAAGTAATATGCCACAGAAATCAAATATTAGAAGGTGTATGCAGTGAAATAAATATAAGAAGATATTAGTTAACTTTGGTCTGATACCCAGATACACAACAGAACCATATATGGGCTTATCATTCTAAGAATCCATACATGACAATGGCGTTTTAAAAGAACCCTCCCAAAGCCACTAATATAGCAGAAAGATGGATGAAATGAACATGAAACATCATATCATGCCTGAGCCATATTTAAAGTGCTTGACTGATCCAAGTATGGGTATCAACTAGGATAAATCCTTACCTAAAATCAATGAGCCACTTGCATTCCAATACATGATACAAGAAGATGGATAAAATGAAATGTTGTATTAAACACATAGAAGGAAGTTACATACTATGGAATACCAAAGACCAGAATCCTCTAATACAGATAGAACTCCTCCTCACTGAGACCCTATGGGCTTTGAGCCTTCATACACGAGATTATACAAAATGTATACAAAAAATCCCTTTCACTGCACAACTCTCTAATAAAAATCTGGAACCCTTACAATGTCTTTTTTTCTGGAGTTTTATACAAGAGACTAAAAGCTCTAGCGAATGAGGTAGGTGATGCGCATTTAATTTTCTTAATTCAAACAAAATGGCGGAAAACCTTCGCGCCCACACTGCTGAATGACCATGCTAAGCTGTGTGTACTCTACTGCCGGCAGAAATAAATGCACTGGGTAGAAAATCTCTTCAGGAACACGGTATAGAGAGAAATTCACATGAACCTTATGTCCTTTCCTGAAGGCAATTCGGCTAAAATAAACCTTGAGGGTATTGTTTTCTGTGAAAAGATCTTTCTAGTGATTTGCAGGGTGTTTGATCTGGTACTTTGCCTCTAAAAGGTCATGTAAAAGCCCCAAAGTCCTTAAATGTATTTCTTTAATCCCCTGCTCTTCAATGATATTTTCTGTCTGCGCCATTAATTCTTCATCTGCTCAACCTGTGCATTTGAATGACCTTAGAGGGTTTAATAGATTTAAACCCTGACTTTTTAGTGGATGTCATGTCAACATATCTTCCCGGATCCTTGCTCCATAATTTTGCATTTGATAATTGGTCCTCTAGAGTGTACTCGGCTTCTGTAATGGAGGTGGTGAATCATGATAATTCTCTGTCGCGGCAAACCTGCAAAACCGCAAACTCGTTAAAGAAAACCAGACCCAGGGATGGTGAACGTGGTGGGAGACTTGGTCAATAGGTGGTCACATGAATGATCTGGGCCACACAATCCAAAAATGAAATCAACGGTTTAAACTGCATCGGGCGGTGATGTGATGGTGGGCCAAGGGGCATGTTTCCTTGGTGTTAAATTCCGCGTGGCTTCGGAGAATGATCGCCGTAGGATGAAATCTTATAGATCTGATGGTTAACGTGAATTTCGCTGGGCGACTACAATCGAACGATAACGCACGAAATGGAGCGGTTTTGGGACCGTACAGAGGGACACGCGATGATCAGCGTATGGAATCACTGGCCGAAGGAGGAATACCGCCTGCCCAGCAAAGATGGTGTGAAATAAACAGGCCGGTTTTGAGCAATGAACACGGGTGCGGGGACCACCATAGCAAACTGTTTGCGGACCGTTGATTTAATTTTGATCGGACGGCTAGGGGCGTGCCCGATAGCCTCTCATGCTAAGCGCCTATCAGTCTGGAACTTGGTATAGCACCCGAGTCATATGGGAAATAAAATAAAGGGGGCTGAGACTGAAGGGGCTAGGCCCGATATTTCTTTAAGTGTAGATTTTAGCCTTTGTCCGATGTATTTTATGGGCGGGAATGGTAACAATAGGTAGGGTATGAAGGTCTTAGGCCACAACAGAGGTTTTAAACAGATTCAAATGGGACAATAGGCCAAAAATATGAATGGAGGGGCTAATGTAGTCACATCGGCTCCATCTGGGGATGGCTCGTTCATCCTTGGACGTGTCGAGAACTTGCAGACCACCTAATTATCTTTTTGTGCAAACTCTGCCCTTCAAAACCCTTTCTCTTCGTGATTCATTATAACACTCGCATCATTCAGACAACAATAAAACAAAAATTAATATACATTATGATACAGTTAGGCCACCACGACCTGAATCAGAATTGGAAGTAGGGTTTCAGAAATTGGCCGTTCACGGGGGCGTCTAGCAAGTCACCCTGTAGATTCTTCAGTATGAACGTGTTATTGCCTCCCTGTTCCATGATTTTGAATGGGCCAAACCACAGTGGATCAAACTTGCCATGTTTTCCTTTTTCAGCCCTTCGAACATCCCATCTGAGAACTAGATCTCCAATCTACAATTTTCTATCTTTTGCATGCTGATCAAATATGTGTTTCATTTTCTCTTGATACTCCATTAATCTCTGATTCACTCGGCCCCGTGTTTCCTCTAATTCAACCAATTGATTGATTCTTCTGACCATACCATCAGGTTCTTCCTAGCTTTCTTCCATGAAACGTGCCACTGGTAAGGCCAGCTGCACAGGAAACATTACTGCTCGTCCATATACCAATGCATATGGAGATTTCCCAGTTGCTCGCTTACTAGTAATTCTATTATCCCATAGAGAAAACTTCAATTGGGAATCCCAATTCCTCTTATTTCCATTGAGTCTTTTTCAAGGCCCTCACTAGAGTTTTATTGGAAGATTCTGCCAAGCCATTTCCCTGTGGATAATAAGCGGTGGAATGATTCAATGTGATATTATACTGCTGGCAGAAACTTACAAATTTCGCAGACTTGAAGGCCTGTGCATTATCAGTCACTATTCTAGCAGGGCAGCCAAACCTGGATATTCTTCTGTTAAAATGTGCTTGCATGAAATCATTAAACTGTTTGCAGTAATGATCGATTTATGCATCTTCTATGTCTCTGATCTCTTCTTCTTCTTCGTGTAATGGGCATTCTACTTCATCATTGTTTGAGAAAGCAAGGTTTGCATCTTGCAGCTCATAGGCAGCATCTTTAGTGGAGTCATATACTGGGCCTTCCAGGTAAAATGGGTGTGGAACCTGATCTAGTTTTTCTTTTATTTCCTTTTGCAATATTTGCAGGGGTGGTCTTCTATACTGAGGATTATAATCTCTGTTTGGAGAATTCTGAAAATTCTTGGACGCCGAATTCTTGGTTTCCAATTCAATCTTGACCAGTTTATTGGAAAGGTCCCCAATCATTTTTCTCATTTCTTCAATTTTGTCTGAATCCTTATCCTAATTGGAGGTAGATACTTCCTCTTTACCTCTTCTTCTGGTATCTTGTTTAGCTTTCCCTTTTAATTTTCCAGTGGAGGAAAAATTTGCTTCCAACTCAAGAGCATCTGACTAAGCATCATCTAGGGTGGCAGGCTTTCTTTCTCTGAGAGAGAAACCAAAGTCTGAGTCAAAGGCTACTATGAAAACCACTTTGGCAGCATTTTGATGAGGCTTCATATCTGCAGGGAGATTTAGATATAACTTATTGAATCTCTTGATAAATTCTGACACCCCTTCATTATGTTTCTTCTTAAGTGTATTGAACTCAGTAAGGCACTGTCCATGATCTTTATTTTCTCCCCATTTCCTGAGAAAGGTATTTTCCATATCGTCCCAAGTGGTTACGGAACAGTTTCCTAATGTTTTGAACCATTTTCTAGCTTCACCGTCCAGAGACTGCACAAATAGTCTTAATACCACATCCAAATGTTCTACATTAAAGTTCTCTGCAAAAGAGCAGAAGGTCTCAAGATGTTTCTGAGCATCAATTTCATTTTCCCCAGTGAATCTGGGCAGGATCTTCAAATAATCTTGTGGCATATCATTCAGTACTTGAGGTAATGCCAGGGGAGCATATTTTTTTAACAAAAAATCTGGAACATTAGCCATTGGAGGAGGTGGGGGTTGTGCAACAATATGATGTACAAAGGGAGGAAGAGGAGGAGGTGGGAGTGGAGTATGGATAACAACGGGAATATACTATACAGAAGCCTAAGGTGTAGATGGAAACAGTTCATGGTTAACAGCAGTTACCTCAGTGACATCTTTAACTTCCTCGGCCTTAGGTGTAGGATGAAAGTTATTTTTAGTTCTAGCACTTCCCCGGGGTGGGCTATCTGAGTAATATTCAGGATTTTCCTCTTGGATTTCTTGAGAAGAGGAGGATGGATAATATTCTACAGAATATTCAGGGATCTCAGCATGGACTGATTTCTTTTCTTTCCAACTTCTTCTATGTATAATCTTCTCAGGGTCAAATACTGAAGGTGTCTTTGACTGTGATGTATCTGACCTCAGATGTGGCTTACGAGGAGCCAGGACTACCAATAGATTTATCAAACAAACAATAGTGGAGTCGCCAAGGTGAGAGATATACAACTCTTCAACTCTCTGTGCTCACCTGATTAGAGAGTGAATATGATTTGTCGTGGCCCAGGGATAATGATTTTCTTAAATTCGGTCCCCGGCAACGGCGCTAGAAAGATGTTGTCGAAAAATATTTTCGCTCCCAGAGATAGCCTAGAGTTACCATAGACCAATGCCTAGGACATCTTATCATAGAAAGGAGCGTAAAATATAACTTGGGTGTCAATCCAAAAGCTCTCCTGCTATTTCTTATAAACAAGGAAATTGATTTTAAATGGGACCAGAACTTACAAAAACTGCCACAGGGAAAGTAATGCTGCAGGGACAAGATGCAAAGCTCAAACACAAAAGTATCAGACAGTTAAGAGACAATTTACTGTAGAGAGGGCCAATTCAAGTAATATGCCACAGAAATAAAATATCAGAAGGTGTATGCAGTGAAAGAAATATAAGAAGATATTAGTTAACTTTGGTCTGATACCCAGATACACAACAGAACCATATATGGGCTTATCATTCTAAGAATCCATACATGACAATGGCGTTTTAAAAGCACCCTCCCAAAGCCACTAATATAGCAGAAAGATGGATGAAATGAACATGAAACAGCATATCATGCCTGAGCCATATTTAAAGCGCTTGACTGATCCAAGTATGGGTATCAACTAGGATAAATACTTACCTAAAATCAGTGAGCCACTCACATTCCAGTACATGATACAAGAAGATGGATAAAATGAAATGTTGTATTAAACACATAGAAGGAAGTTACATACTATGGAATACCAAAGACCAGAATCCTCTAATACAGATAGAACTCCTCCTCACTGAGACCCTACGGGCTCTGAGCCTTCATACACGAGCTTATACAAAATGTATACAAAAAATGCCTTTCACTGCACAACTCTCTAATAAAAATCTGGAACCCTTACAATGTCTTTTTTCTGGAGTTTTATAGGAGAGACTGAAAGCTCTAGCGAATGAGGTAGGTGATGCGCATTTAATTTTCTTAATTCAAACAAAATGGCAGAAAACCTTCGCGCCCACACTGCAGAATGACCATGCTGAGTTGTGTGTACTCTACTGCCGGCAGAAATAAATGCTCTGGGTAGAAAATCTCTTCAGGAACACGGTATAGAGAGAAATTCACATGAACCTTCTGTCCTTTCCTAAAGGAAATTCGACTGAAATAAACCTTGAGGGTATTTTTTTTCTGTGAAAAGATCTTTCTAGTGATATGCAGGGTGTTCGATCTAGTACTTTGCCTCTAAAAGGTCATGTAAAAGCCCCAAAGTCCTTAAATGTATTTCTTTAATCCCCTGCTCTTCACTGATATTTTCTGTCTGCACCATTAATTCTTCATCTGCTCAACCTGTGCATTTGAATGACCCTCGAGGGTTTAATAGATTTAAACCCTGACTTTTTAATGGATGTCATGTCAGCATATCTTCCCAGATCCTTGCTCCATAATTCTGCATTTGATAATTGGTCCTCTGGAGTGTACTCGGCTTCTGTAATGGAGGTGGTGAATCATGATAATTCTCTGCCGCGGAAAACCTGCAAAACCACAAACTCGTTAAAGAAAACCAGACCCGGGGATGGTGAACGTGGTGGAAGACTCGGTCAACAGGTGGTCACGCGAATGATCTGGGCCACACGATCCAAAAATGAAATCAACGGTTTAAATTGCGTCGGGCGGTGATGTGATGGCGGGCCAGGGGGCATGTTTCCTTGGTGTTAAATTCCACGTTGCTTCGGAGAATGATCGCCGAAGGATGAAAGCTTATAGATCCAATGGTTAACGTGAATTTCGTTGCGCGACTATGATCGAACGATAAAATGCAAAATGGAGTGGTTTTGGGACCATACAGAGGGACACGCGACAATCAGCGTATGGAATCGCTGGCCGAATGAGGAATACCGCCTGCCCAGCAAAGATGGTGCGAAATAAACAGGCCAGTTTTGAGCAATGAACGCGGGCGCGGGAACCACCATAGCAAATTGTTTGCGGACCGTTGATTTACTTTTGATCGGACGACTAGGGGCATGCCTGATAGCCTCTCATGCTAAGCGCCTGTTAGTTTGGCACTTGGTCTAGCACCCGAGTTGTATGGGGAATAAAATAAAGGGGGCTGAGATTGAAGGGGCTAGGCCCGATATATCTTTAAGTGCATATTTTAGCCTTTGTCCAATGTATTTCGTGGGCGGGAATGGTAATGATAGGTAGGGTATTAAGGTCTTAGGCCACAACAGAGGTTTTAAACAGATTCAAATGGGACAGCAGGCCAAAAATCTGAATGGAGGGGCTAATGTAGTCAACACTATGTACATATGGTGTTGTGTGCAAGATTGTACATATGGTGTTTTGTGCATGATTTTACATGTGGTGTTGTGTACATGTCATGCATGTAGCACTTTGTACATGTGGTTTTGTGTACATATAGTGCATGTGGTGTTGTGTACATGTGGTATTGTGTACACATTGAACAGGTGGTGTAGTGTACATTTAGTGTTGTGTACACGTTGTGCAGGTGGTTTCGTATACATGTGATGTTGTACACATGTTGTGCAAGTAGTGTTTTTTGCAGACAATGCTGTGTACATGTTTTTCATATGGTACTAGGATACATGTGGTATTGTGCGCATGTCATACATGTTATGTTGCGAGCATGCGTTACTATGTATGTGCATGGTGTAGTCATGGTATTGTTTGGTCAATTTAGTGTGTCCTAAATTGCTGCATTTAATTTGTCAATCCGGGAATCGTAAGCTGATGAAGTGCGGCGCACTATATGTGCAAGATAACCTATTTCTTAACTTTTTGTCGTTTTTGGTTTTTCTAAGGTGAAATGGAAATTCTAGGATGAAAACAAGTTTGGTTATGTTTATTCAAGGAAGTGATATCCCCTATAATGATTTACCAACTTGTAACTTTAAAAAGCAATTTGAAATTTACAATGACAAGACTTGAAAGAAAATGAAAATGTACTGCTGAAATGAAAAGGTGCTGCTAATCTAATAAATCAAAACAGTAAACCTAGTGAACATGAAAATCAAACTATTCTTGCTGCTGACTAAACACAAAAGAAACTATGTTTAAGGAAATTCAAAATTGCAATAAAATAAATCTAAATCAGATTACATCAATTTATCTTCTGACCCTTCATCATTAGTCTAGCTATGATTTTCGGAAGTAATCATAAACAACTTGTGTAACTGATATTTAATTTGCAGAAAATAAACTAATACTAAACCATACACTCATGATTCAATCCCTCACCATCAGTACAGCTGTGGCTTTCGGAGGAAACTGAAGATGTCATACATGATTTAATATATCTAAATTGCAGAAAAGAAACTAATACTAAACTACACATTTCATAATGCAGTCCCTCACCATCAGTCCAGCTGTGGCTTTCGGAGGCAACTGAAGATGCTATGAGCAGCTTAATATATCTAAATTTGCAGGAAAGAAACTAATACTAAACTACACATTTCATAATGCAGTCCCTCACCATCAGTCCAGCTGTGGCTTTCGGAGGCAACTGAAGATGCTATGAGCAGCTTAATATATCTAAATTTAACTACTAAAGCATATAAGCAAAACTGAAATGAACAAAGCAAGACTGGAATTAAACAAAAGCTATGAAAAATAAACTAGCAGCAGAACAATGTTAGATCCATGTCATTAGTCAAAAAGCTATAAAAATGCCCGGGCTGTCTATCTAAAACCTGCAACAAGAACACTGATCAGTGATTAACAATCATAAAACATGAAAGACAGAAATGAAATGGAAATTATGGAAATATATGAACAGAAATGAAACAACTACAAAGTATGAACATATGGATGGATTATGATACAATGATTTCTAAAGAAATGAAATGAGAAATATACACTAATACACAAAACCTTAGCTGAGCAGGGGCCCTCTACACAGCCTTGGTAACTATCCTCAAACACAAATTAAGTTGAAAAACAGAGTCTTCTCATATTAAAAAGCAGTTCATTACAGAATAGTAATGTTACGGCACAAGTGCAGCGTAATCACTACAGAGCAGACTAAAAGATAACAGTGACTATATCTGCTAACATCAACTATCAACTAACTTCCTATGCGTATGCAAACGCACTATATATAACAACAAACTGTAACTGTCTCCTAAAGTTCATGCTGGCGGAGAGCACGTAGACCACTACGTCCACAGATATAGGAGCATGGTCGTGTTGGAAAGTGAATCTACGGAAGGTGGATGCTTGAATTCGACTCCAGAGCTCTGCACAGATGTCGATTTAACCTCCGCAGGCTTAGAAACGGCCGTATGGATGTTTATGTGCCACGAAACAGAGTCCGGCCGACATGAAACTCCATAGTTGACTTCCATGTGGACGCCTTTGACCGCGGCTTCTTTGGACGAGTTTTCTTGAACCAATAGGACACGAACCATGTCCACGTCATTCCTGACCTGCCCATGTGGCTCGTTTCCTTTGTAGACACCTGTAGCATAGAGTTTCACAAAATAGCTGCGGAAAGTTGCAGCAGCTCCGGAAAGTGGCAAGATTCCGCAGCTGAATGAACAAAATCTAGATCAAATAGCAAACACAAAAATATAATTAAAAACCATGTTAGATGCTCTTTTGCACATGATATTGACAATTTGGGAGGTTTAGGTGAGTGAAAAAGGTATGGAAAAATGCATGGAAAAGATGCGAATTTGGGACTCAACATACCCCCACTGTGAAGGTGTTGCATGTCCCCATGCAACCAAAATTTTGATACTCTTTGTTCAGTTCATGTGCCTTGATACTTCAGCCAGCACATCCAACCCCCTTCTCTTCTTCTTTGGTACAACCATCATTCTGGGTTTCTTCATTAAGCACCTAAATTTGATATTCACAAGTGCTCTGCTCAATCTCTGGCATTTCCTTTTCAATTTCTTATTCTTCTTTTGCCATATTCCCAAATGTAACATAGTATTATCATGGATGATCTTGTCCAGCTTGCCTTGCTCTTTCAATGTTTCATTTTCATTTTTGATGTGCCGATTTAAAAGCTCCAGCTCAAAAATTTCCTGTTTTAATGATTGAACTAAATCATCCTGCAATGTATGAGGCTGAATGGAAGAGGTACTTGGACCTGTGGCTGCCTTTTCCAAGGATTCTATATAGTCATATACCTCCTGCTGCTTGGGGTCTATTTCAGGTGTCATTTTCATTGGGCTGTCCCCAAAATGCTGTAAGGGAGAATTATGTTCAAAATCTGGCCGAGGAGGGCTTACATCAATATTTTGCCGAGAATAAGATGGAGTATGCTCATTGTCTGATTGGGAATGAAAGGAATCAGGTTCACTAACTGACTGAGATGGACTATGGTCAGTTGGGGACTGTTCAGATGTCTCCTCACCCAAATCAATGAAATGAGGACCCTTAATTTGCGTTTTTCTCAATTTCCCCTTAAGCCTGCTGCTTCTCCTCACATGCTGTGGTACACTGTCCTTTTGTTCCTGTTTTCCTTTCTCTGCCTTCTTGGATATAGATGACTGTTTTTGAAGATAAACTAATCTTTCAGATAGTATTTGATGATCTTCTTCTTCAGAAGAAGGAGTTTTATGGACAGCCTCAATAATTTCTTTCCCTTTTGGTATTATTGGCTTCCTAGCCTTGATTTCCTTCTTCTTCCTTTTTACCAATCTCTCTTTTCTATCAGTTCTTTTCATAGTAGTAGTAGAAGTATTTTGGATTTCATCTATTGTTCTTTTCCTTCTACTTCTTCTTGCTGTGCTAGCTGCGGGAATTTCCTGAGTAGGAGTAATTTGGGTTTCAACATTCATTCTTTTTCTTCTACTCCTTCTAATTGAACTACCTTCAGGAATTTCCTGAGGTTCCTCAAAGAAATTTCTAACTAGAAATTGTTCCCATGTGTCTTTTCTTTCCTTTAGCTCCTTTTCAATCAGAATTTTTATAAGGCCATGGTGATATAAATGAGGCTCTACATCTCCTAAGTGTTTTTGAACAGTCACAACCATTTTCTTTAAGCTATTGAATAGAAAATAAGGGAGATTGAGAGTTTGGTTTTCTAGAAAATTCATCAATAGCCTGGTATGGTACATGTACATAGACCCAAAACGGCCTTCACATGTAATGAATTTCTGAACAATTAGCAGTAAAGTGGCCCATTCTTCTTTTATTGCATGCACAGGGATTCCTCTTTTAAAAACAGTGATGTCCATACCTTGATTTCGTAGGATTGTTCTCCATGCCTCATCACCGATGCTTTTATTTTTGAACCAACGTTCTCCCTCCTGAAGAAGTTCTGTGGCTGTTGCTATTGATGCTTCATTGACCGAAAACTTGAGGTCTCCAATTTCTGCTTCCGAGCCATCAAACGACCTTGCAAATGCTTTCGTAACTTCTCTGTGGTAACCTCTGAACTTCTGAATAAAACGCAGCCATTTAGCTTTCTTCAATATCTCTTTTGCTTGTGGATATCCCTCTATAAACTTTGGTCCTTCCGGCTCTGCCCTTAGCAATTTACCCATTTCACTTTTCTGTGCTTCACAAATTTGCCTTCGTGAGGGTTTAAGTGGAAATGGAATGACTGAATACACAAGATCGAGCACAATGACTGTGGGAATGTATCATAAAATGGGAATGAGTACCATAAACAGAATGGAGTAAGACTGTGGGTAGATATACGGGAGTGAGAATGAGCAAAAGGAACGAAATGGAGTGAAACAGGGAGTGAGAATGAGTGAGAATGTGGGGTTTTGTAAACACGGCAGAGACACGACAAAGAGGTTAACAAAGTATAATGCATTCGACATCGTTTTGAATTTTGGTGGCTGTGTAATAAATATGAACACGTTTCAATCAACGGTTATGAAGTTATGCGGCTTGTAAGAGTCCTTTGTCAACTCAAATACGTCTCATTATCTCCGGTGGGATATTGGAACATAAGTGAGAATCGGAATTTCAATGATGAAACCGTTTATGAATGAATGCAAGAGGATAGCATGGAGATCGTGACAGGTTACGGAACTGTCAATATAATCATTGCGCGTAATGGGTAGAGCTCATGGTTTAAAATTATATAAAAATGTGTTTTTCAATACTATTTGAAATAAAATTTATTCATACCTTTGGAATCCTTGCTTTTGCCCTTGGTCTTCAACTGATTGATCTCCATTGGTGTCTTGAATGCTCCATTGATCCTCTCACCTGCATTTTATTTCATAATTATGGAATTAACATCTGACTGTACATTCTCTTTGAAAACAGAGTAGTAGCTGCGGAATCTGCTTCTGGCTGCGGAAACTGGAGTCAGCTGCGGAAACTGACACAGCTATTACTTGGTTGAATAGAAATGAACAAATGACAAATGACCAGATGGAAATGGTCATGAAAAAGATTTTTATTGATGGAATGGATGAAATGAAGTGGAATGAAGTGAAATGAAATGAAATGAAATGGAATGAAGTGAAATGAAATGGAATGAAGTGGAGTGGGTGGTGACAAAGCTTGTGAAATGAAGGAGAGATTTTTTTGGAAAATATAGAGTGTCAGGTTTCCCTGATTTTCACCCTATATTTTCTGCATAAGACTGCCAATCAATGATTGGTTTTCAGGCTTATACCATTTTTTTTTATTTTTATTTTTAACTGAAAAACAAAAGCTAGGCTGGTGGAGAAGAAGAATTCCTCTGTACCAGCCTGATTGCAGAAATTTCTTGAAACATCTTGACAAAATCCTCTTTTGAGAGTGGCTTATGATAAACTTTCAATCTATGGCCATTCACAATAAGAGGAGTTTGAAACTCATCAATGGTCTTGATTCTTACACCTCCATTGCTAAAGATCTTGTCAATCTCATATGGCCCAAGCCAATGAGTCTGAAATTTCCCTTGAAAATCTTTAAACTTGGAGTCAAATAAAAATGCCCAATCTCCTTCTTGAAACTTCTTTTCTTTGATATATTTGTCATGCCATTTAGTTCTTTGATATTGAACTAGATCAGTTCTTAGAATTGCTTCTTGTCCGATCTCATCTAGCTCATTCAACTGCTCCATTCTATGCTTTTGGGCTTCTGATAAGTCCATCCCCAACTGAACTGCTATCTTGAAGGTCTTGATTTGGAACTCTATGGGGAGCAAGACTTCTTTCCCATAAACAAGTTCATAGGGAGAATGTCCCGTTGTATTCCTCCATGTAGTTCTGTAGGCCCACAAGGCTTCTGGAAGCCTTTCTGCCCAATCTCTTCTATGTAGATGAACAGTTTTGGTGATGATACTTTCAAGAACTTTGTTTGTGGACTCCACTTGACCATTTGCTTGTGGATGGTAAGGAGTAGATCTTCTGTGCTTGATTTTGTATTCTTCCATAAACTTCTCCACCAAATTTGATGTGAATTGGCTCCCCTGATCTGTCACAATTTCTCTTGGAACACCAAAGCGAGTAAAAATATCCTCATAAAGAAAATGAACAACTGAATTTTCAGTAGCAGATACTAATGCTTTAGCTTCTACCCATTTAGTAACATAATCAGTACAAACCAATATATACTTATTTTGCTTGGATGGTGGATTAATAGGTCCAATGAAATCTAAAGCCCACTTTTCAAAGGGTTTAATGAGTACCTGTGTTTGCAGTGGCATTTCATTTGAAAGGGTAGGTTTCCCTACTCTTTGGCAGCTGTCACACCTTTTGACATATTGTTTTGCATCTTTGAAGAGGGAAGGCCAATAATATCCTAAAGAAAGGATTTTATAGGCCGTCCTTTTGTCTGCAAACTGTCTGCCGCATGGTTCATCATGAAATGCCTTAAGAATATCAGGCATTTCATCTTCCCTGACACATCTTCTGATCACAAGATCTGGCCCTGTTTTAAACAATTCGTTAGAAATCCATGAATATTTTGAACTCTCCTGAATAATCTTTCGTTTTTCTCTTGGAAACAAATGTGAGGGTAGTTTCCCTGTAACCAAATAGTTAGCAATATCTGCATACCAAGGGGTCTTAATAGTTACTGCAAACAAATATTCATCAGGAAATTTATCTTCTACAGGAGAATCTTCTTTAGTATTCTGAATCCTAGATAAGAAATCAGCTACTGTATTCTGTTTTCCTGGTCTATCCAACACAGTAATATTGAATTCTTGCAAAAGTAAAAGCCATCTTGTCACTCTGCCATTAGTAACAGGTTTGTTCATTAAATATCTAATTGCAGAATGGTCAGTATGAATAAAAGTTTCATAGCCCGTTATGTAATGTCTAAACTTATTAATTGCATGAACAATAGCTAAAAACTCTTTTTCAGTCACAGTATAGTTCAACTCTGTGGGAGTCAAATTTTTACTGGTGTAATAAATGGCATAAGGAATTAAATCTTTTTGACCCAACACAGCTCCAAGAGCTGTATCTGAAGCATCCGTAGAAATATGAAAAGGAAGTTTCCAATTTGGTCCTCTCAAGATAGGTGCTTCGGATATTCTTGTTTTCAAAGTTTCAAAAGCTGATTGACAATCAGGATCCCATTTAAATTCACAGTCTTTTGTAAGCAATTTGAAGAGTGGAGATGCTATTTTAGTGAAGTTTTCTACAAATCTTCTATAGTAACCAGTAAATCCTAGAAAACTTCTAACATCTCTTTGACAATTTGGAATAGGCAACTTGGAGATGACTTCAACTTTTGATCTATCAACCTTAATCCCATCTCCTGAAATATGATGTCCTAAAACAATCCCTTCAGTAAACATCACAAAGCATTTTTCATGGCTTAATGAAAGGTTTGTTTCTTTACATCTTATAAGAAATTTTTCCAAATTTTCTAATGCCTCTTCAAATGAATTACCATAAACTGTAAAATCATCCATATAAACTTCTACACAATCATGAATTAGATCAGAAAAAATTCCTAGTACTGCTCTTTGGAATGTTGCTGGTGCATTACATAACCCAAAAGGAAGCACTCGGTAGGCAAAAGTTCCCCATGGACAAGTAAATGTGGTCTTATCTTGATCTTCAAGTGCTACCTGAATTTGATTATAGCCACTAAAACCATCCAAAAATGAAAAGTACTTTTTACCTGCTAATGTATCTAATACCCGATCAATAAAAGGCAAAGGAAAGTGATCCTTCAAAGTTGCTTTGTTCAACTCCCTGTAATCAATGCATACTCTCCATTTACCATTCTTTTTAGGTACTATAACCAAAGGAGAAACCCATCGGCTATCTGAAATCGGATAAATGAAGTTTACATTGAGAAGTTTTTGGAGCTCTTCTTTCACTATCTCCCTAAGATTTGGATTCATCCTTCTTTGAGGTTGTCTGATTGGTCTACTGTTTTCCTCAATATAGATATGATGGATGCAAATCTTAGGATCAATACCCTTCATGTCAGTATACTCCCATGCAAATGCAGTAGAATTTTTTTGCAAGATTTTGGTTAGTTCTTCTTGTTGTGACTTCTCCAGATGTTTGTTGATATTCAATGTCTTTTCTGGAAAAATCTCAATAGCAGAATTACCAAATTATTCCATAGAGTAAAGAGACATTTGTCTTGATGATAAATATTCTATGTCAGATTCCAACTGAAATTGTGTGGGGTCATATTCTGAAGTTATCTCAAAATTTTCTAATGTGTTCAGAATTTGACTATCCTCACCAATTTCAGAAATGGTAAAGACAGGTTGTATAGTGTTCTCATCATCGACCCATTCATTGTCTCCTATTTCTGTAATTGCTCTTGCGGGAGGATACAAATTGAATTTCTTTTTCGAATTACCATTAGAAATGTACATGTCTCCAGATCTACAACTAATAAAAGCATCAGCTGTGGCCAGCCAAGGTCTTCCTAAGATAATTGGATGTCCTCCTAGATTACTTTTGGGAGTCAAAATCATAAAATCTACTGGATATTCCCAAGAATCTAAGGAGACTGAAATATCTTCTAATACACCATCTGGTTTAATAACCGATCGATCTGCAAGTTGCAATAAAGTAGGTGTAAAAAGAAGGTTAGGAAGTTTTAACTGCTCCATAGTCTGTCTACTCATAATGTTGATAGCAGCCCCTAAGTCAATCAATGTGTTTGGAATTTCTATCCCATTTATATGTGTCTTGAAAATTGGACTTCCTGGATCTACATACTTCTGCATGGTAATTTTTCCCATCATAATGTCTGCAATCTTTCCTACCAGGTGGATTCTTCTTGTGTCTTTTAGCTTCCTTCCCGGTCTTTTGAAACTCAACTCCTTTATGGTTTTTGCTAGAATAGGAATTTCTCGAATGGCTTGTAGCAATGGAATCTTGATACAAACATTCTTCAATTCATCTAAAAAGTCATAGTTAGGCAACAAGATTTGTTTTTCCACCCCCTTATCAATTTGTAGTCTTTCCGGAAAAGGAGGTGTAGATGAAGATGTAGGTTGCTCAACTATAGGAGTTGTGGGTGTTAGCTTTTCTTTTTCTTTTTGAATTTTTGAATTTTGAAGAGATTCTTCCTCAGAACCCTTATTGACTTGAAGAGAGTCCTCCTCAGAGGTATCTTGCTCTTGAATATCTATAGAAGGTCTTTCTAAAACTCTACCAGATCTGAGTTGTACATCCTTGAGAGGAACAATCATATAGGTAGGAAATTGTTGTCCTTCTACCATATAAGTAGTTTGAGGATTCTTATTATTAGGATTTGGCAATGGCTGAGCTGGAAGTTGATTTGTCTTCTGTTGGTATGGAAGCATGAGTTGAGGATATGTATTTTGTTGAGAAGGTTGTTGTTGTGGAAATGGCAATGAAAGTTGTGGATTTGGGCTTGGAAGTTGTGGAGCTTGTTGATTTTGAAAAGATGGAGGATATTGATAAAATTGAGCAAATCTCCCATAAGGATTTTGCATCCCCTGTATCCATGGCTGATATGAATTCTGATGTTGGGGCCAAGGTTGTTGCCAAGGATTCCAATTTGGTGGGGTTTGAAGATTCATAGGGTTATTAAAACCTTGAGATTGTTGTCCCTGCCAAGGTCTCCTTGCGACAAAACAGAGAGATTCTACTGAATTTGGATCTTCTTGAAAAACAGCTTTGAGTCCAGGGATTGAAGGACAATCCTTGATCTCATGATTTTCCGAGCAAATCATACATGTTTCTACAACTTTTGCATCCAAGGGACATTCCCTTAAAGCATGTTTCTTTCTACATTTCAGACAAAAGATGGCTAAAGCATCTGTTTCTGCTTTCTGCTTGTTTTGGATTTTAAGGGTGTCTAGTTGTTCACTAAGGCTCCCTAAGATATCATTTTTGAACTCATCAAGCATATTACCAATCTCTGCCCTACTTACCGATCCAGTTGCAGATTTGTTAGCCCTAATAAGAGAAGAATCCCTAGGCCCTTTTCCTGTTTTAGATTTTCCTCTTGAGAGATGGATACATAGTTCTGTTATATCACGAAATGGAAGTTGAGAAATGTCTCCTTTCCCCATCATGTTTAAAATGTCTATCCATTCATCTCTAATGGCTTTTAATAGGAGGGATTTCAAGGTTTCATTATCTAAGTTGCTCATATTTTCTCTTTTCAAGTTGTATTGAAATCTTTCAATTAAGTCTTCCAAATTTTCATCTTCTTTTTGCATCATTTTGAATACCTCATCCTTGTGATTGGTGGGCGTACAATAGTCCAAGTATCTGTCCAAAAATGTTTGTTTCATATCATTCCAAGTCCTGATAGATTGAGTGGCTAATCCCATGAACCATTTCAAAGCAGATCCCTTCAATGTTGAAGGAAACAGCTTGAGTTTTTGAGAATCTTCCATATAGTCATAAGTTCGGCACACTACTTCAAACTCAAACAGAAATGTTTCAGGATCTTCACTTCGCAATCCATAAAAGTTAGGGAGAACAGATGGTGAGATATTTTTCATTGTTGCATGAGTTTCCTCATCAACTATAGGGAATCCCAACAAATCCCTATTTCTACCATTATTTTCTTCACCATTGTTATCTCCATTGTTTCCTCCTCTTCTACCTCCACCTCTATTTATTACTTCCTCTGCCATGATAGTTTCTTTAGAGTCCTTATAGTCCTCTAGTTCTTCTACTACGAAAGGATGAGAGAAAGTCTCTTTGTTTTCTAAGTGGGTTTTAGTAGGTGGTATAGGAGAATCCTCTAATTCAGCTGTTCCTTGACTTCCAAAAATCTTTAGGCTAGGGGTAGATGGTGGTGAATCTGGTCTATGCCTTGAAGAAGATGGAGTTGTGAAAATCGAACTCTTGGCTTTAGCTATAAACCTTCCCCTAGAATCTCTTGCTCTATGCATGTCATTTTTTATTTTTTTTAAAAAAGTTGGGCTAATAATTCTCTTTCTGATCTTCCAGATCACACTAGGTGCAAGAAGAGAGCATACTTAAGAAATTACTAAACCAATAACTCTCTTTTCTGATCCTCCAAATCACACTAGGTGCAAGAGGAGAGCATACTTCAAGAAGTTATCAAGTTTTCCCTTCTTTTATGATTTTATGTTTTTTTTTTAAGAAATTGGCTACCTAGTTACACTTCCCCCGCAACGGCGCCAAAATGTTTGGTCAATTTAGTGTGTCCTAAATTGCTGCATTTAATTTGTCAATCCGGGAATCGTAAGCTGATGAAGTGCGGCGCACTATATGTGCAAGACAACCTATTTCTTAACTTTTTGTCGTTTTTGGTTTTCTAAGGTGAAATGGAAATTCTAAGATGAAAACAAGTTTGGTTATGTTTGTTCAAGGAAGTGATATCCCCTATAATGATTTACCAACTTGAAATTCTAAAAAGCAATTTGAAATTTACAATGACAAGACTTAAAAAGGAAAATGAAAATGTGCTGCTGAAATGAAAAGGTGTTGCTAATCTAATAAATCAAAACAGTAAACTAGTGAACATGAAAATCAAACTATTCTTGCTGCTGACTAAACACAAAGGAAACTATGTTTAAGGAAATTAAAAATTGCAATAAAATAAATCTAAATCAGATTACATCAATTTATCTTCTGACCCTTCATCATTAGTCCAGCTATGATTTTCAGAAGTAATCATAAACAACTTGTGTAACTGATATTTAATTTGCAGAAAATAAACTAATACTAAACCATACATTCATGATTCAATCCCTCACCATCAGTCCAACCGTGGCTTTCGGAGGCAACTGAAGATGTCATACATGATTTAATATATCTAAATTTGCAGAAAAGAAACTAATACTAAACTACACATTTCATAATGCAGTCCCTCACCATCAGTCCAGCTGTGGCTTTCGGAGGCAACTGAAGACGCTATGAGCAGCTTAATATATCTAAATTTTCAGAAAAGAAACTAATACTAAACTACACATTTCATCATGCAGTCCCTCACCATCAGTCCAGCTGTGGCTTTCGGAGGCAACTGAAGATGCTATGAGCAGCTTAATATATCTAAATTTAACTACTAAAGCAGATAAGCAAAACTGAAATGAACAAAGCAAGACTGAAATTAAACAAAAGCTATGAAAAGCAAACTAGCAGCAGAACAATGTTAGTTTCATGTCATTAGTCAAAAAGCTATGACAATGCCCGGGCTGTCTATCTAAAACCTGCAACAAGAACACTGATCAGTGATTAACAATCATAAAACATGAAAGACAGAAATGAAATGGAAATTATGGAAATATATGAACAGAAATGAAACAACTGCAAAGTATGAACATATGGATGGATTATGATACAATGATTTCTAAACAAATGAAATGAGAAATATACACTAATACACAAAACCTTAGCTGAGCAGGGGCCCTCTACACAGCCTTGGTAACGATCCTCAAACACGAATTAAGTTGAAAAACAGAGTCTTCTCATATTAAAAAGCAGTTCATTACAGAATAGTAATGTTACGGCACAAGTGCAGCGTAATCACTACAGAGCAGACTAAAAGATAACATTGACTATATCTGCTAACATCAACTATCAACTAACTTCCTATGCGTATGCAAACGCACTATATATAACAACAAACTGTAACTGTCTCCTAAAGTTCATGCTGGCAGAGAGCACGTAGACCACTACGTCCACGGATATAGGAGTATGGCCGTGTTGGAAAGTGAATCTACGGAAGGTGGATGCTTGAATTCGACTCCCGAGCTCTGCACAGATGTCGATTTAACCTCCGCAGGCTTAGAAACGGCCGTATGGATGTTTATGTGCCACGAAACAGAGTCCGGCCGACATGAAACTCCATAGTTGACTTCCATGTGGACGCTTTTGACCGCGGCTTCTTTGGACGAGTTTGCTTGAACCAATAGGACACGAACCATGTCCACGTCATTCCTAGCCTACCCATGTGGCTCGTTTCCCTTGTAGACACCTGTAGCATAGAGTTTTACAAAATAGCTGCGGAAAGTTGCAGCAGCTGCAGAAAGTGGCAAGATTCCGCAGCTGAATGAACAAAATCTAGATCAAATAGCAAACACAAAAATATAATTAAAAACCATGTTAGATGCCCTTTTGCACATGATATTGACAATTTGGGAGGTTTAGGTGAGTGAAAAAGGTATGGAAAAATGCATGGAAAAGATGCGAATTTGGGACTCAACAGGTATCGTGACATGTGTATTCGTTGTGTTGTACTTCATATATTTATTGTGTTGTATTGTACACCGGGTGTAGGTGTATGTGTTGTATGTCAGTTTATGTGTATGTATTGTGTTATATCGTGCACTCAATGTAGGTGTATGTGTTGTATGTCGGTGTAGATGTATATATTGTGTTGTATTGTACACTGGGTTTAGGTGTAGGTGTCGTATGTCGGTGTGGGTGTGTGTATTATATGGTGTTGTATGTCATATGTGGGTGTATTTATTGTGATATATACTATTTTTATGTGTACGAAATTGAAGAGAAGAAAAGGCATTGGGTGTTTTCCAAGTGTGGCAACCGATACGGTGTGTACAAAATAACAAAGGCAGAAGTAAGGATATTTGAATGATAAGTATCAATATTTTATTTTAGTTCTATTATGCATGTGATCTACGATTCTGAATTATGATGATTGCATGTGACTTATGATTATGGTTTATGATGATTTTGACCTATGATGGTTGTGTTTTGAGCTAACCGGATGTGATATGTTTATACATGATGATTTGATCAAACAACTAGTTTGACTTGTTGTGATAGGAAGTGAATAGGATTTCAAGTGTACCTTATTGATGAGCTAACAATTAGGTATGATGTGAATTTATTTCAATTTATTTTGAATGTAATTTCATTTATGTGCTTGGTATATGAAGCATGGAAATTCCTGGTTGGGTGGTTGAAAATGATTGCAAGCATTAGTGGCACAACAAAAGGAATTGGAACATGCAACAATATGTTGGTAAAGCACTTCACGAGTAGGGCCAATGTGGGACACTGATACCCAATAGTGTTCATTAATTTCCATGAGCATTCTATGATAGGTACGATGGTTTTGAGGTAGGCACATTCCTTGATTTTTTGACCTTTCGATGCAAGGAAGCCTTGTCAAGGGATGGACTACCTGGGATGGGGGTTATAGTGGAAATTGGAAGGTGAGTGATTGAATGGAAGGGGGTGACTAGATTTCCCAAGGGTTTTTCTAGTAGAGAAAGGAAGGTCGGGGATGGATTTTTTTAGTCATTAGCATTGCTAAATGGAATTAGATGCACATTGGGAGTGTTCCCTGGAACAATGATTCAATAACTATTCACTAAGGGTACAGTAGCATATAATTGTAGCGTTGGACATTGGATGCAGACTTTGATTATGATAGTGGATTATGGACTTCCTGGGAAGGAATTGAATCCCGGCATTACTTTGAAGGTGGAGGTGTGAGCCTATGGATTCCCATGTTTCTAATATGGGCATCACATCCTTTTATTTTTTGGTTGAGAAAATGTGTATATGTGTATATTATTATAACTATTGTATCGGGTTGGTTTATAAAGCTCCACATACAGTTTGGTTATTTTTTGGTTGAAGTAAATGTGCTTCAGTATATGTGGTTGTTATTGTAAATATTGTAATGAGTTGTGTTAGAAAGCTCCGTTAAATGGTATGATTGTCATGTTTTCAACAAGATGTCATTGTAAATACTGCAGTGAGCAGTGTTATAAAGCTCCATTAGTAGTATGTTTTTTTCAATGACTTTCTAGTTTATAGGTGTGATTGAACACCGAGGACGGTGTTCCACCAAAGGGGAGGGTTCTATAACAACCCTGGTGAAAATTCCATGTAATAAAGTTAAAAATAATAACCACGGTTGATGGGACACGTATTCCAAGCTGAATGTTTGGAAAAACATCCTAGCGGGTGTTCATTTCAGTTATTATGGAAAAAGGAAATTGGCAAAGGCTTTGGAAAGGCATTCATAATTAATTGGCATTTTATTTATGAAAATAATGGAAAATAGGAGAAACGGTAGGTGAAAGGTCACAGGTTGCATGTGAGGAGGAAATGAAGGAAAATAATGGAAATTGAAGGAAATAGAGGCCTCATTGATAAAAAGTCTTATAAGGATCAATTGGTAAGATTTTGTCAATGCATTTTTGGAGCGTTCTCATTATTATCTCTCTCTAATACTCTTGGATACTTAGAATTTTCTTGGAGAACTCTTGGAGAGTGTGGATACTTGGTGATTTGGAGCAAGAAATCACAAGAGGACATCAGGATCGGCATCTATAGCAAGTTTTGAGTGCAGGTACCGAGTTGCATGTATGTTTTCATCACTATATTTGGCATGCATGGTATTTCATGTGTTTTCTTGATTATGATTTTTCATTGGCATGGAGGATTGCCTGGAATGACAGTGGATTTTCCTAGCCTTGCCATTTCCTAGATATCCATGGTGTTGTGGGTTTATTTCCATTGATCTTTTTATGGTTGGTTCTCATGATTCCTTTATTTTTTGGGTTGATTTATTAGTTCTTGGAGCCTTGGTTGGAAAAACTCTCTAGAGCCATAAGTGGGTTGAGTTACTATTCCTGGAGCCTTGGTTGGACAAACGCTCTAGAGCCCGGAAATATTTATTGTTGAGTTACTATTCATGGAGCCTTGGTTGGAAAAAACACATAGGAGCATTGGAGCAACTTGGATAGAGACCATTCTATGATGGTTGTGATGTCTGACCTATTATCACTCCACCATATTCCCAAGGCTGAGGAAGGAGTCCCAACAGAGGTAACAACAAACCAAGTTTTTGACTTGATAGCTAACCCTATCAAGCCATAGAGGGCTCTCTCCCAAAGGGTCACAGCTAGGAGGGTTGGAGAAAATAGGGTTTTAGGCTAGGTATAGAGTGCAAGGGTTTGTTTTTATTTGGTTTTGGTTGGGTAAATCAATAGATAATGAAATAGGTCAAGGAGAACTAGGTCAGGGCTAAAGAGTGAGGTTTGCAGGGATGAATGGGGCAAGGTAGGTATAATGTCAATCACTTGAGGGAAATGGTTATGGAATGGTTTAGAAAATGTAAGGAGGCTGAGGGAAGCATAAGAGATGTATTTCTCTCAGACATAAGATATGAAACAAATTATGATCAGTTACCCAAAATAGAGCATGCGCAGAATTTATTCTAAATTTCACACTTACAAAAGATCATAACATAGAAAATGGAAGTCAATATGAACAATACATGCACACATATGTCACTGAAGAAGAAACAATGAAATACATTTAATACCATAGGTATCCCATAAATATAGCTGCAACTCCTCTTGTATTAATGGCCAAAACTGAATACAAAGTATCCTTGATCAACTAAACAAAATGAAACTGATTCTAACTTCCAACCTTTATTACATTGAATTTCTGCAATTTATAGACGAATTTACAAAATATGAGGAAAATCTCATATCCATAATTAATTCAAATAGTAAAGCTAATTCCTAACCTCTAGGAACAGAAAATTGTTTAAAAATAAATTAATTTCTTGCCTAAGTCTTCGAATTCATGATTTGGGGGAATTTGGAGAGACCTCCCTTGCGGATTTGCACCTTGAGAACAGGGAAAATCAGTTTTGTTATGTTGACTATTGAGTTGAATCGACTCTTTTTTCTTGTGTTGCACTATTGCTAATGTGATGATGTAGTGGGGCAGTTTAGGACGTGGACCTCAATTCACTGATATGTTGGTAAATGAGTTGAGATCTATGCGGGAAAATCTGTTGTATGAACTGAACACTTTCTGCTTCCTGACTCAACCTTTCTGTCTTATTTTCGCCTGAAATGAATTTTCCATGTTAAAACCCTTTTTGTGAATAAAAAAGCGTGAAATCCAATATACTCGGACTTTCAACCTTTTAAACTTTATTTTTTAAGTGGCATTGCATCCGCGCACTTTGCAACCTTTACAGTTTAGTTTATAAATAATACAACCTGCAATGCGATGTGAAGGGGAGGTGACATGGAGGGTAAGTGACGTAGAGGGTTGGTGGGACCAGACCACAGTGCATATCACAATTTGTAGCTTTTAGTTATAAACGAAGAGGATGTAAATACTAAAAACTGTGAAGTGCAACATGCAGGGGAGGAGGTGAATGACATGGCAGGAAAGAAGTGGGACCGGATCGCAGGCACACATCGCAAAGTTTTTTGTTATAAGCTGTGGAGTTAACATCTCATCTTTGCGATGTGCGGGAAGAGGGACCCACTAATATGTAGTGGATTTTTATGAATCAGCGAAGGTTTAAGTGTTAAGTGTTACGAATTTTATACAGTATATCAATGTATTGTGACGGTTTTGAAATGGGGGCAGAGCTACTGAGGTGGGGCCGACCTACTGCATTGCAATTAAAATAAGTATGTTACAGGTGCTCACAAAGTTAAAACCAATGTGATGCGATGCATTCACAATAGAAAATTGGCAATCGTGTTTTTTAAATTTTAGTTCCAATGGAAAACACATAAAATCTATGAAATGTGATGAGGGCCCCACTTTGATCGTGATTAAGGAATGAAAAGAAATGAAACGATAAAGGTGGAAGGGTAAAGCGGAAAGGCGGAAAAAGGGTAAGTTTAATGATTTTGAATGGAAAATGAAATGAAAAGGGAAGCATGGTGGGTAAAATGGGTCCCACTTCATCATATTTTGTCCTTCGAAAGGTTTGTAGGAGATAGTATTGTAAATGCTTTTGGTTTTTGGTCTATGGGAAAAGTGATTTTTAATGTATGGGATTATATGAATGGGGAATGAAATGAAAAGGGAAATGAATGAAATGAAAGTGGTGGGGGGATGGGGGGGGGATATTTTATGGTTTAAAACTTTAGGATAAAAATTAATAATTATAATTTAAACCATACAAATAACTTTTCCATAGGCACATTTAGACTAGCAGCCAATCAAAACCTTTAAAATAGAATGAAGCTTTCCTTTTTCTTTCTTGCTTCCCTAATGTTTTGTTTTGCCTCCTTTGTTTAGAGCATCTAACGCCTAAAATTTTGTTTCATTTGCCTCCTTTTTTTAGAGCATCTAACACCTAACATTTTATTTCATTTGCCTCCTTTATTTAGAGCATCTACAGCCTAACGTTTTATTGACATGGATGCCTACAAAAATAATAATCTTCCTAACATTTTAACTTTTTTCACTCTTCTGCATCCACATACTATCTTATCTTTTTGAAATTATTTCAACTACTTATGCTAACTTATCAAAATAAATTATGTTACAACACTTCCCTTGGTTTAGATTAAACTATTGAACCAATTTTACTTTCCACCTAACTAATTAATTTGTCAAGTTTAAACATTTTGACAAATAATTTTTCACTACCTATGGACAAGCAATTTAGGCCTAATTCAACCATGCTTAAACTATATGATTGAATTTTATTGAACTTTTGTGGAATTTTAAACAAGTTGCACACAATGTATTTTCAGAAGCAAGCTAAACTTAGAGTAGTGGCATTTGAATTTGCAACACTTTCAGAATTTATTGTTTTTCTTCTTTTTGATGGGGTTCACATCTTATATTTTTTATTTATAACATATACCCTCTTTTGATTTTTTATGTTCTCTCTTTTTTCATTTGTTTTTTTTTTAATCTCAAAATGACATTTTGATATTAAAATGATATAAATCAAAATTACAACTTGAAAAATATAATAGTTACATAGTGATGATCTTCTATAGAGGAAGATAAATATCTTTGAGTCACTCTCATATGTTTTCTGACTTTATTTGGATGGAGTAATGCATTTTGGATCTTGAAAGATAAAACCCTAGTGACCTAATGAGACTTCAAGACCTTATCTCCGTGATTAACTTTAACTGAGACAAGACATGGTGAAATGAGCATATTCATAGGTGTTATTATGCTCAAGAAGACATGGGAGTGAGTTAGAAAATATGTTTCTCTGAAGGAGAGTGAATTTTTATTGAGGAAAGCTACCATCAGTGAAAGAAGTTTTAGCAGGACCTAATGGAATGATATAAAAATTTCAAAATGAGAGATGAAAGAATGATATCAATCACAGATGGAAGAATGCATAGTCTGACTCTAACATTGACCTTATTGGGGATGGCAGCTCTGAAAGAGGTGTCAAGAACCGCAGATCTTTGAGTTAAGCATATCAGTGCTTTCTTCCATTAGGCCAAATACGGTGAAAAATAATTGAAGCTGAAAGGTAGGGTTGACTTTCTAAGAATTCAATGACACAAACTGAATAAAACTGACTCAATTTGACTTTTATAAGACAAAGACTCAAAACTGAACTTACCCTAATGCAAACTTAACTTTGAAAAAGTAGAAAATTCAATGAAGCTCCATGGCCTTCACTTCGAGCTCCGAAATCCGATGCCTGTTCCACTTCACACTTGCAGAAATATTAAAATGATATATACAATGAGGATGAAAATTTCTCATAAGTTTCAGATTAGAATAGATAGTGCTTCAGGAGCCTACCATTTACTGGCCCTCCTAAGAAAATTTTCCCGTCCATTTCTTCTAAAAGATATGCATTATGTCCACGAGAAGCTACAAATCTGAAAGGAACTTTCCATAGATTATCAAACATCCTTTGCTTACCTTTGTCTTCATTCCTGGCATCACAATGGAGTACCACATCATCAATCTTGAAATCATCCTATTTATTTTTCCTGTCATAAATCTGCTTGATCTTATCATGAAGTTTAGAAGTGTTGTGGAACACTTCCTCCCTTGTTTGTTGTAAGTGGATCATTTGGTTTATTCTTCGACGAATATCATTTTCTTCGATTTTGGCCTCTTGCAGAAGTTTCATGACTGGGACATCTAATGAAGTAGGGAAAACTGTATCTACCCTGTAAACTACCTAAAATGTGGACATTCCAATGGATCTTTTTTTCTTTCTTTATATGCCCATAGTGCATTTATCAGCTTCTTGTGCCAATTATTTTTGTTAGCTTCCAACATCTTTTTGATGATATTGACTAAATATTTGTTAGAAGACTCCGCCAATCCATTGCTCTGTGGATAATATGTTGTAGAATGACCCAATTTGATGTTATATTTATCACAAAATTTTGTCATTTTCTTTTATTTGAAAGAAGCAGCATTGTCTGTGATTATCTTTCTAGGATAACCAAACCAAGACAAAATTTTAATTTCAAGAAACTAAATAATGACTATGTCAGTAGCTTTCATGGTCAGGATCTTTTCAATCCAATTTGTGAAATAATTTGTAGCGATAAATATCCATTTATGTTGAGTAGATGAAGGTGGGTGTATTTCTCCAATAAAATCTAAGCCACACTGTTGGAAGGGAGCTTCAATTGAAATGGGTTGTAATGGTAAAGGAAGGAGCTTATGTTTACCTTGGAAAAGTTGGCACTCATGACAACTCCTGACTGTCTTGTACAAATTTGCAAAAAAAGTAGGCCAATAGTAACCTGCTCTCAGTACTTTGTTTGTTGTAGTCTTCCAGTACATATGACCTCCACAATCTCCCTTGTGGAAATATTTCATCACCTATTTAGATTCATCTTCCACCAAACAATTGATAAATACTCCTCCTGGATCCTTCCAGTAGAGTGCACTATTAAGAATGCAGTATTTGGAAGCCTTAAGTTTTAAGGACCTTGACTTACTCTTTGTCATATCTGGAGGAGGATTCAAATGTTGTAAAACATAAATAATATTATCATACCGAGGGGACGATGAAAATATATCTGATACCTGAACTAAACTTACATTTTTTTCATCATCAGACAGTGTTGATATGAGATTTATTCAAGTGCATGCAAATTAGACTCAACAATCAGCTTGGTCGGTTTGATCTCAAGGTCATACTCTAAAATTATTGCTATCCACCTCCCTCTTATTCCCTTTGGATCCATTTTCATAAGTACTTCTTTAATCGCCGAATTTGGAACATATGCTAAAATATGAGAATGCATAATGTAAACACAGAAGTATCTGAGTGTTTTGACTAAGGCCAATGCTTGTTTCTCAATTATGTTATATTGGAGAGCTGCATCTCTTATGGTGCGACTAAAAAATGCTATAGGAAAATCTGTCCTATCCTTTTTCTGCATAGGCACTGCTGCTAAGGTATGCTCAGAAGAAAAATAAAATATTAAGAAATCTAAAGAATAATCAGGGCTTGTCAACACTGGAATAGTAGTTAAAGAAAATTTTACCAAGCTGAATGATTTACAACATTCTCTGACCATACAACATCATTTTCTTTCTTCAACATATTGTTCAATTCTCTAAGATGTTAAACAAACCTATGTAGAAAAATAATCTTACCATTGAAGGCTTGAATTTCCTTTTTGTTTCTAATTAAATATATTTTTTAAATTGCTTCAAATCTAGCGGGATCTATTCGGATTCCATATTTTGAGATGATGTTTCCCAAAAACTTACCCTCTTCCATAGCAAACAATCACTTTTTAGGATTTATAGAAATCTCAAAATTTCTACACCGCTAGAATACACTCTCAAATGATGTAAGTGCTCTTCATCTGAATTTGAAAAAATTGTAAGATCATCTAAATAAATTACCAGGAAGAAATATTTTTCATTACCAAAAGCTATGTCCATTTCATGCTAGAAAGTGGCCCCGACTTTCTTCAAACCAAATGGCATTTTGGCATATTTAAAGATCCCCCATGGTGTCGTGAATGCTGTCTTATCCTGATCATCTTCATGTACCAAGATTTGGTTGTAACCTGAATATCCATCCAATAAAGACATCCTGCTAGCTCCTACAACTCGTTGAATTATATGATCCATCTTGGGCAGCGGGTAATTATCTTTCAATGACACTTTGTTCAGATTTTTTAAATCTATACAAAGTTGAATCTCACTGGTATTTTTCCACACTGGGACCAAATTGGAAATACAATCTAAAAATTTGACTGGAACAATGATGCCTACCTTATAAATCTTGTTTACCTCCTTCCCAATGGATGGCAATAATTTTGGATTAATTCTCCTAAGCTTCTTTCTAAAGGGCTTCTTATTTGGCTTGATTGGGATTGTGTACTGAATGATATTCTGATTATACACCTTTATATCTGAATAATCCTAAGCAAATACATCAGAAAAATTAGTTAACAAATCAATATATTTATGCTTTACCTCTAATGGCAAGGATTTTTAGAGCTTGATGAACTTTGGTTGATCGATTGTTATGATATTCACATCTTCTACTCCTTTCTCTATGGGAACCAAAGTTAGTTTTATCGCCACAACATCCTGATCAAATAACTCTTCCAAAGGTATGAGACCTTTCGGAATGTTATTTTCTTTGAGCTAAGAATGTCAATCCGCTCTGTTTCAATAACCTGGTCATCTTTGTCATGTACTTCATCCATAGAACAATTTTCAAATTCTCCTTCACTTTGTAGGAAGTTGTTTACTTGTTTATCATCCCAAAAAACTTGCCAAAATTTCAAGTTATCTAGAATGGCGGGCATGTGCTTTATGTGAATCTCAAAACTTTTATTAGAAAACATGGTAGATCTGAAATTACTCGTAGCAGTAGCTAATGAATCAACCATCAAGTTTTGCAATCTAGGCACTACCTTAAGTGTGTATTCAAGAAACATTTTTAAAATTTCAAGTGCTACATTCCTATACTGCCTCAGTCTTGGGTGATTAGCTTGGTATTCACCTTTAATTTGTTTGAACACTAGCTCTGAATCTCCGTAGACTGCAATTCTCTTAGCTCCCAATTTCTTTAGAATTTTCAAACCAATAATGAGCGCTTCATATTTAGCCTCATTATTTGTGCAATCAAACACTAGTTTATAGGAACACAACCTTACATTATTTGGGACCTTGTTTTTCTATTGCCATGGGTTGCGGATCCATAAACCAATGCCAGCTCCATATTTGCCAATGGAACCATCAAATTCCATGCTCCAAAGACCATCTTCTTATTCTTCAAGGTGTTGAAACTCTTGATTCTAATTTGACACTATTTGGTGGTCTGATTCTTCATGTTGCTCTGAATTTTTATCTAATTTCTCTTATGGTTGTTGGGTTACAGTAGGCGTATTTTCTTTCTCTTCCTTTAGCACTATTCTAATACAATCAGAAAATTTGAGATCATCCTCTAATTATACTATTTGACAATATATATCATTTAATCTGGAAGAATTGTATAATATAAAAGATCATAAAATTTAATTTTGGTCTCACAGTATAGCTTTCTCATTTGACCAAAGACAGGCATAGGAAAATTCTAACTGTAGTGTACCTCTTAATTTGGCCCCCTAGGATCTTGACAATAGCATACCAAAACATGGTGGAATATCAACAACTACCATGTCCATGAGGACATTTTTGGATGGTATTTTCTCCAGGGAGACAACTAGATCTTTAATCATAACTAAACAACGGATGCGACCAAAATCAAAAGAATAGAGATCATGATATGGGCAAGTAATATCAAGGCCAAGCTTATCCATGATGGATTTGGGCATGAGGTTGTGAGAAGCCCCAGAGTCTAACATAGTATTATGAAGAATTCATTGATGAACTTTAAGACTCAGATAAAATGGTGGGACTTCACTATCTTTGAATTTTCCATCAATGGCGGGACAAAATATTAACTTGGGCTAATCATCCTCTACATTAACCATGTCAGATAAAGGGTCAAATTTCAAGGTTTTGGCTACATGGGATTTGTACTTATCAATTTTAACCAATTTGGTAAGAGGAATAGATACTTTTAATTTAGAAATTTCGGACTTGAAATTAAAAGGTGTAGTTTTGTCTACCTCTTTAATGATGACATCCCTTCTCTCAACCTGATTTTTTGGTGTTGCTTCTTTTCTTTGAATGTCTCTTTCTTTGACTGATGTACTTGTAGTGGAATGATAATTTTTGTTCTGATTTGGAGCTACTATCTCTTTACCCTTACTTTGAACTTGTTTTAGTGGTGCTTCTTTATAAAACACTATTTTCTTCAGAAGTGGAGTTATTGGAACATCTCGGCCTCTCAAAGTATATTGTCTTTGTTGGGAACTCAATGCATTTAGATACCCTCTCTAATAGTCATCGGACTCTACTTCTAATTCATAGTCATTTTCCATTATGAAATTTTTGTCATTAGGTGAACTTGTTTTCTCCACATATTATTCATCCTCGGTGAGAAAAATGAGCTAACTGTCACCCTTAGAAAGAAGGTTCTCCTCTACCTGGTGATCTTCCTCTTCATCACTCTAAGCATAGTTTGGTTGAAGTGGTGTTTTGATTTGCTATTGTTATTTTTCTGGAGATATTTGTTCTCTCTGCTTTATTCAAAATTGAGGTTGCTACTGCTGGCCTCGGAAGTCTAGATTTCTAATTTGAGGCTCAGTTTGTCTATCTGAAATAGGCATTTTATCAACCATTCTCTCCATGTTTTTCGGCGAGGCATCAAATTTGGTATCTTATGAAGTGGAAGGTTCCTCTTTGATAGTCACTTGACATTCAGTTTTAAGCTTGGAATTTTTAATCAATAGGTTGGCCTCAACACTCACTGATTTTTTCATCATATCTTCAAGGGTGGCGGGATTTATTTCTCTCAATGAATAGGCCATATCTGGATCAAAGGCATTGGGATAACGCAAAAAGGATAAACTAAGAGGTGGTTTCATTTCATTAGGAATGGAATTATAGGTTTTGAGATATCGGGAATTGTGATCAGATACTGATTCATTGGGATTGTGTTTTAAGGAATGATATTCAGCAAGGATTTGCAAAGGGTTTTTCTTTTCATCCCACCTAGCTAAAAAAACATCCGTCAGTTCAGCAGGTGTCCTAATTGATTTTTTTGCTAAAGAACAGAACCAAACTTTGACTTCACCTAAAAAAATTTGTGCGATGATCCGCATCTTTGCATCATCTGAATCTAACTCTTCCAAATCTATAAAGGTTGTAATTTTTGCAATGTGTTGACAAGTTCTGATTTCAGAGTTTTCATAAAAAATGGGAAGCCTTTGACCATACCCTTGAGGTAGGTCAGCAAGATTACCAGGGAGAACTAAAGTTCTAAAACAAGCCATAATTTCGACTGGATGGAATACCGGGTTAACAACCGAAGGGATGGGCTAAATGGGTAGAGGAACTAAAGTTATTGGTAATGAAGTAGCAGGTATGTATGATGAGGTCGAAGGTGTAGATGAATATACTGAAAATGACTAATTTTGAGGTTCACATGTAACAAAACTTCTTTGAGATGATAAAATTTGATCCACTCTTTAATGTCTAGGTAAGATTCAGGCTTGATGTCTTCGTAAAACCAATCTTTAAAATAACTTAAATTTCTGGAAAATATTTTACTTAAGATAATTTGAACTTTATTTCATAGGGTATATCTTCTAGAGAAAGTAATTTTGTAGGTAGAGATATTGATCGTACCAATGGAGTTCGTCCTGATTGAATTTGCAGAGTTTGATATCGGTGTCTTCGAAAGAATTGCTCCGGATCATCAACAAGATCAACTAGATTAGGATTTGGATTTTATCTGGTATATCTTGTAGAAGCTAGATCTGTTGTGAGGCACTGCACTTATGAAATCTGTTGGGGTTCCCATGTTTTGGCAAGGTTGGAAATACCAAAATATGAGACAACATAGAACCACTTTCAGACCTTAGGATCTAGCCCTCCTAGGTCCAGAGAGGGATCTCTCTATGATTATCAAAGGATATATGTCTTCGAAGTTCTCAATTGTGATTTTAGGCTAGTTATAGGCTCAAGGTTGTTTGTTTTATTGTTTGAGTTTGGTTGTTGAGAATCAGGAAGGAAGGTTTCACCATAAGACAAGGATGGGTAAAGAAGGAATCTAGGCAAGGATAGATAACTCAGAGAACATTAAGGCCATTGGGCAATGGAGTCAAGAAAGGATTTACTTATGTTCAATGTGTAAGCTTCAGTTGGGCTAGTCATCTAGAGCATTTGGATCTCAAAGACTGATTGGTGGGATGAAACATTGAGGAATGAGAATGAAGGATGGAGAACCATCTGATTCTGTCTATAGATCAGGTCAGAGGTCATTTAACTCCAGGCCTGCTTGGACAAAACCATAGGCAACACAAGGGATCTTGAAAAGGTTTATATGGAAGGGGTAGGTTATGAAGAGGCAGAGACGGGCTTTAAACCTCCCAATGTTCCTAACCTCTTTTAATTAAATCTTAACAAAAACATCTAAACATTGATTCTATTAACTTGCACATCAGAGAGCAGGCAATAATCATCCACTACACTGGTTTAGTCAACTAAAAACAATATTCAGATACACATGTGAGCAGAAAACATTAAAGACTGAGAGATCTGGGACATAAGGTACCTAACAAGGGTAAATCTTATGTCATGCGTTCAAATGACAGTCAGAAGAATCATGAAATGAAATGGAAATAAACACGGAGATAAGAAAAACATCACCAACTGCTGTAGATCAGGATCCAATGAAAATTGCTTATCATGTTAAACATAACACCAATCAGGTACATCACTACCCAAAGCTTTTACATTCAGCCTGAATACATCACATTTCTCAGCCTATCATACAACTATTACACAGGGACCTTGGCTCAGGACAAAAATGCTTGCAATTCATCGATAATACATCAACAACCATTACAGTAGTTTCCTTCTGTGTTTTATAGCAGAAGAGACACAGAGGACCGACTGAGGAGGTAGGTGAATTTTAAATGTTATATTTAAACACAACAATGAATGCAGGCCCGAGACCCATTCCACTTGATATGCTGTATATTTAATCTTTGTCACCTTCCTTGTGAAAGAAAGATCTGCTCCGGATATGATTTGACCTTTTGGCTACAGTACTCCAGGTGATTTGAACAAAATGAAAGAGACTGCTGAGAGGTCTGCCTCATAGACGTTAGATTGTTTTGAACTATAGCTGGGGTGAAAAGCTCCTTCAGGGACACGGCGCATAATAAAGACTGTATGGGAGACCTGTCCTTTATGGAAAAACATTCTGCTGATAAGTAAACCTTGATATTACCTCTTATTGATGTTCAGGATCTCCAGATTGATCCTCGGGGTCTTCAAAATGATGCTTTGCCTCTTCAAACCTCTGGTTCAGAGCTCAAGATCTTTGTTGATGTGCACTAATCCCCCTGCTCTGTACTAAAACTCCTTGCTGCTTCATTACTGCCTCTGTTGAGTTAGCTCGATCTTTAAATGGCGCCGAAAGGACTTTCGGCGTTTGAACTCCGCTTTCCATTAATGTAAGTCCTGACAGCCCCATTCCTTGATTTTTCTGATGGTACTAGCTCATTAGATTTGATCCTGACTGCGCCGCTCGCCATTGAGGTAGTACATTGAACAGCGGCGGTCCTCTTCCTCTAGAAACTCTGCAACACAGCAAACTTGTGAAGAAAACAGTGGACGGAGCAATGGATGCAGGGTGAATGAAATGGTAGTGCGGCGGTGGCGGGAACAATGCTATTATGTAAAAGAATGATGAAAATGCAGTGGAGTGGTGAAATGCGCGGACAATAGGGTTTGGTATAAATATGCAGCGCAGACCGTTGGATTCAGGCCTGGAGATGAAGATTGACGGCGGAGATTGACCTGAGGGCTGACTTATCAGACATATCGAAACCTTAGACTTTGGTGAAAATGTATGGGAATGCAAACAAATGCAACGGAATGCATGTAAGAAGTGGGACCCAGCAGAGGCGGAGGGCGATTAAACCTGAGCCGTCAGATCTGGGAGGAAACGAACGACGGAGATGTAATCGGATCAATCGCAATCGGGGGGAACACAGGGTGACACATATAAAAACTTTCGATTGCGATTGAGGAGGACGAGCGATAGTCGTTGGATCGTGAAACATATGGATGGCCGTGATCAAATCGGAAGATTTCAATCGGGGGACGGAGGGAAGGGGTTGCGATTGAGCGCTGGCCGTTGGATCTGGGGATCAGATCAACAGTTCACGTTCAATCGGAGGGAGAACGTGATCGGGAATCTGGAGTTGGGACTTGCGATTGGAGGAAATGGGAAGTGTGGTGGCCATCGGATCAGCAGGGGAATGGATGGCCCAGATTGAATCGGGAGATTGTAATCGGGAGTCGGACGAAATGGTTTGTGATTGCGATCGGAGAGGGGTTTGCGATTGAGCGCTGACCGTTAGATCTGAAGGCCAGATCAACGACTCACAATCCATCGGAGGGAGAAACAGGAAGCGCGAAGGGAATGAAGCGATTAGCACTGGGCCATAGGATCTACGAGGAGGATGGACGGCTGCGATGCAATCGGGGAATCACAATCGGGGCGGTACCGATGGGGGTCGCGATTGCGATCGGGCGGGGGGTGCGATTGGCACTCCGCCGTCAGATCTCGTGATAGATCGACGGCACAAAACGCATCGCGGGACTTATTGTAATAAAACAATCATATCGGCTCTCTTTTTTTCAGTGTTACAAATGGATTCGCCCCTACGACTATTCCGATTGCGATTAGCGCTTGGGACTTAAGCGCTTGGTCCCAGTGCCGGGGCATGTGGGGGAAGTAGTTTGCGGGAAAGGGGCTAAGCCCTATTGCATGGTCGGGAAGTGGGTTTTTTAACCCTTTTAAAGGATTTTGGAGGTTGGGAAGGGGAACGATAGAGGAATAAGGGGGGAAAGTGGCCAACAAAGGGCAGGGGGAAGAAATTAAAGGGGATTTTGGGGGAATGTGAAAGGCGAGAAGGGAAATAGAAGGGGAGGCAAGGGAAATAAATAGAAGCTAAGTGGATGGGGAACAAGCGGGAATAGGAGGCCTTTGGGCATTTCTTCTCTATAACAAAGGGGCTTTATAAGGGAAATCAACAGAGGGACTTTAACCAAAGGATGAAAGACAAGAGGAGGCTTTCAAGGATGATGTGTTTACAATGTAAATACATTCCTTGAAAGCTCAAAACAATTTAGCCCCCTATTTGCTTGCCAAAAATTTATAGGGGGGCTAACAGTGGCTCCACCTGGGGATGGCTTCTTCTTGAAGGAGTCAAGAATTCAGAAATTGATCTCTTGGTGTAGGACAGATGCCTGCTACTTGAATCATCCCTTTCTTTATTTAGATTAGCTGCCACAATATTAATATATTACATCAGCAGAAATATTTCCCAACCTATCTACCTACCCAAACTAGAGTTCTAACAATTTTCCCTTGGGTGCATTTGAACTAGCAGACCCATTATATTTTATTTTGCAAAACAAAAAAAAACCTATTCTAATTCTACCCTTATTGCTCCATGAGGCCAGATTAGACTGTTGGCCTCATACAATTCTCTACCTACACTACTACCTGTTGGGATTAAACTGTCCAACAGGTTTCTTCACCTACATTCTAAGACAGGAAATTTAAACACAGCCAAGCCAGGATTAGACTGTCTGAATTTTCTGGACAGGAACCTGCAGCAGACAAAATTGTGAAGGCATGGAATTCTGCAACTTTGAAACCTTCTTCTTTCTTTCTTGTGACTCAGGTTTTGAGCATATTTGAGACACTTCTTTCCTTTGCTTTAGCTCTGATTTTGGGCATATTAGAGTTGATTTTCTTTTCTTTGCTGATCCAGATTTTGAGCGTGTTTGGACCAGCTGCTTTGTTCTGATCAGAGGTTCATGTTTTGGGCTTGTCTGAACCTCTCCTTTCTTCTTCTTTTTGAAACATTTTTTTTTTTTTTTCCAATGAAAACAAAAAATTGTCATGGTATGTACAATGGAAAAATGAAACTGGAAATTGAAAGTTAGTAGAAATAATGCTTGAGCATCCTGCCATTGACAGGACCCCCAAACAGCTCTGTGCCATCAAGTTCTTGTAGAAAAAATGCATTTGGACCCACGGCAGCCTGGATAATGTATGGACCCTGCCACAAGCTGTCAAACTTGCCATGTTTACCTTTGTCCTCTCTCCTTGAATCCCACTTTAGAACCTTGTCACCGATTTTGAAATTTGAAGCTTTGGTTCTTTTATCAAACTACCTTTTCATGTTTTCCTGCACTTTGACAGCTCTGTTATAAACCTGCTCCCTTGTTTGCTGAAGATGGATTGTTTCATTAATTCTCCTTATCATGATGTCCTCTTCTGATTGGATTTCTTGGATAAGCTTAACCACTGGTATCCCAAGGCTAGTAGGAAAAACTGCTTCTGTCCCATAAACCAGCTGGAAGGGTGACATGCCAATAGATTTCTTTGTAGTGAACCTGTCTGCCCACAAGGCTTGTATCAACTTTTTATGCCACGGCCTCTTGTTCTCTTCCAACAGCTTCTTAATGATTGTGACCAGGCTTTTATTTGATGATTCAGCTAGGCCATTACCCTGGGGGTAATAAGTAGTTGAATGTCCAAGTGCAATTCTGTACCTGTGACAAAAATCAATCATTCTTTTGGATCTGAAAGCAGCAGCATTGTCAGTGATTATTTTCCTTGGGCAGCCAAACCGAGATAAGATGAAGTCTTCTAGGAACCTAATGATGACAGAATCAGTGGCATTCCTAGTGGGTATGGCTTCAATCCACTTAGTGAAGTAATCAGTAGCAGTCAAGATCCATTTGTGTTGCCCAGAAGAAGAGGGGTGGATTTCTCCAATGAAGTCTAAGCCACATTGCATGAAGGGGCCTTCTATGGTGATAGGTTGCAGAGGGAGGGGAAGGAGCTTTCTTTTGCCCTCAAAAATTTGGCATTTGTGGTAGGTAAGGACCATTTTATGGACGTCACTAAAGATCGTAGGCCAATAGTACCCAGCCCTGAGTATCTTATTTGCAGTGGCCTTCCAACTCAGATGGCCTCCACACTCCCCAGCATGGAATTCTTGCTTGATTCTTTTAGCTTCAGTTTCAGGAAAACATTTCAGCAAAAGACCATTTGGATTTTTCCAATATAGACTCTCATTCATAATGCAGTAATTTATAGCTTTGAGTTTTATGAATCTGGCCTTTGTTTTGGACAGTTCTGGAGGGGCATGGAGGTGAGTGAGCACGTAAAGGATATCAGTATACCAAGGAGAGTTCTGAAACTGCTCCTCAACAGTTGGATGGGGCAATCCTTCCTTCTCATCCAGGGCATTCATCATGTTAATATCTAGGGCCTGTAGATTGGATTCAGCCATCAATTGGGCCAGGCCTTGACCTTTGATCAGCTTGGTGGGTTTGATTTCAATGTCATATTCTAAAATTGTAGCAATCCATTTGCCCCTTTTCCCATCTGGGTCTTGGGACAAGATATCTTTGACCACTATATTTGGCACATAGGCAATGGTGTGAGAATGCAGAATGTACACCCTAAAGTCTTTTAAGGCCTTAATCAGGGCATAGGCTTGCTTTTCCATGATGTTGTACTTTAAGGGTGCATCTCTTAAGGCTTTACTGAAGAAGGCTATAGGCTGTTCATTACCTTCCGAATTTTTCTGTAGCAAAACCGCAGCTATTGTGTGTTGGGAGGAAAATGAAAAGATCAGAAAATATTTTGAGAAGTCGGGGCTGATAAGCACAGGGGCCTGGGTGAGTGCAAGTTTTACTGACTCAAAATATTTCTTGGCTTCGACAGTCCACTTAATTCCAGCATCTTTCTTCAGCATTTCAGTCATTTTCCTAAGATGCTTAGTAAGGTTGGGGATAAATGTTCTAAGGAAATTGATCTTCCCAATGAAGGACTGTAGCTCCTTGATGTTTCTTGGATTCGTAATTTGGAGTATTCCCTCAACTCTCTGGGGGTCTATCATGATCCCTTTCTCGGATATGATGTGGCCCAAAAGCTTACCTTCTTGTAGCCCAAAAATAGTTTTCTTAGGATTTAGGGACAGACCATACCTTCTACATTTCTCAAAAACCTTTCTCAGATGTTTCAGATGTTCTTCTTCTATTTTAGAAAAAACAGTTAAGTCATCCAAGTAGATAACTATAAAGTGTCCAATCTCGTCTGAGAAAGCAATGCCCATTGCTCTCTGGAAGGTAGCTCCAGCATTCATCAATCCAAAAGGCATTTTCACATACATGAAGGTGCCCCATGGAGTGGTGAAAGATGTTTTGAGTTGATCTTCTGGGAGTACCAGAACTTGGTTGTATCCTGAAAAACCATCAAGCAGGGAAATTCTTTTAGAGCCCACTATCTTCTGTAGGATATGCTCCATTCTAGGCAAGGGGTAGTTATCTTTCAGGGAGGCTCTGTTGAGGTTTCTGAAGTCCATGCACAGTTTGATCTCACCTGTTTTCTTCCTTACAGCCACTAATTTTGACACCCAATCAGAAAACCTTACGGGGACTATTATGCCTGACTCATACATCTTTTTAATTTCCTTCTCTACTGCAGGCAATTGTTTTGGATTAATCCTACGGAGTTTTTGTGTGAAAGGTTTCTGATTTTCCTTTAGTGGTATCTTATGTTGTATAATGTTGGTGTCATAGGCCTTTAAGTCTTCATAGCTCCATGCAAACACATCAATGAATTCCTTAAACAAGTCGATGTATTTTTTCTTCATGTTTGCAGGTATAGACTTAGCCAGTTTTATCACTTTGGGCTTATCTTCAGTGCCTATGTTGCATTCTTCTACATCTAATTCTGCATGTTCTATTGTGGGCTTCTTTGCAACATCATCGAAATCAAAGAGGTCCTCTAAGGGTGCTAAGCCTCTTGGTATGTTCTTGTCTTTGGCTTGCAGCACCTCTATTTCTTTTCTATTTGCGTTTTCACATTTTATGGTTGAATCTCCAGTTTCTCCAGAAAAAGAATTTATTTCTATACTACAAGGTGTTTCTAGTTCATCTGGGGAATCCTCACTTGGGCAGCTGTCATCAGATTTTGAGTCTGAATCAGAGAATTCAAACTTATTTCTTCCCACCAGGAAATCTTCGATCTGCTTGTCTCCTTCAAAGACCTGCCAGTATTTTTCGTTGTCTGGCACTGCAGGCCTGAATTTGGTTTGCATGATAACTTGTTGGTCAACTGGGGCCTTAGGATACGAACTAGCTAAACATGCCAATCCATTTTCTATTGCATTTTGACCCCTGGGAACAAACACTAATTCATATTCAACAAATGTTTTCATCAGATCTAGAGTGTCATTCCTATATGCCCTAAGCCTGGGGTGTTTTGCCAAATACTCACCATTCATCTGTTTGATCACTAACTCAGAGTCTCCTCTCACGACTATCCTACGAGCTCCTAATCTTTTCAACAGATTTAAGCCCAAGATCAGAGCCTCATATTCTGCAATGTTATTCGTGCATTTGAAATGCAGATTGACAGCGTGGCTCTCTGCGTGATCATTTTTGGTGTTACGCAGCCACACTTCTGCTCCAGCGCTTTGTCTAGTACAGGACCCGTCAAAGTTCATTTCCCACAGGGGTTCTTTGTTTACTTCAACTTCATTTTCTCCCTTACAGCTGGGTTCGCCATTAGGTTGAGTTGGGAGGTCTGTACTAGGTTGTAAACTATCTTGTTGTTCATAGAGGTCATGGATGTCAGGGAGGTGGTTAGCTTGTTGTTCTTGTTCTGTTTCTGTTTCACTTGGAGTGAGAGGTCCACCACAGATCCTACAGGCTTCATTGCTGATTTCCTCTTCATTTTCAGTGTGATTCCCATGGTCTTCCTGATCATATTCTTCCAGAGTGGCCATTATGTGGAGGTCCATAAGCTCGGTGTTCCCATTTCTATGCCTATTATGGGACTCTGGCTCTTCTAAGGATTCATCATTACAAAAGATGAAGGAGTCAAGGTCGGTATGCATAGAATATAATGGTGAATTTTCAGGTTTCTCGGGGCTACTGACTAGGAATTTCATTTGGGATTCTCTATACAATCTTCTTAATTGGTCAAATATAGGGATAGTGGCATATGAGCCATCCATCTGCATGGTGCCTTGCAGCTTGGCTCCCCATGATCTAGATAATAACATGCCATACTTGGGTGGCACGTCTACCACCACTACATCCATGACCATACATTTCGCAGGAATTTGAGTCAAACTCACACACAAGTCTTTGATCAGGCCAAGACATTTTACTCTACTCGAGTCAAAAGAATGCAAGTCTTTATAGGGTCTGGTGATTTCGAGGCCTAACTTCTCCATAACTACCTTAGGCATCAGGTTGTGTGAGGCTCCAGAATCATGCATTGCATTGTGGAGTATTTTATCATGAATGTTGAGACTAATATAGAAAGGTGGTACTACCCCTTCCTGAAACTTACCTTCAATCTTAGGACCAAACAACAGGGCAGGTTGATCATCATTCAAGTTTACAGAATCAGTGTTTTCCCCTAAATTCAATGCTTTCAGAATTTGGCCTTTATATACATCCTGAGAGGCCAGCTCAGATAATGGTACAGATATTTTAATCTTTGCAACCTCACTTTCTAAATTGAAAGTGGATTGACTCTTGGAAGTGTTCAACTCTGTTTTATTTGCCACTGTTTTAGTGGTTGAATCAGTTTGTTTTTTCTCATTATGTACATGTGTAGAAACAGTTTTATTAGGAGCACTAACTGAGGTGCTAGTGCTACTGGTTTGTTGACCCTGTTTTTCCATGCTTTGGTTGTTCTTTTCTTTGTTACTCTCAGAACTCTTGGCTGCTGAACTGTTGTTCACAGCCGTTACTTTAGGATATTTTTCAGTCCTTTTCTTGATGGTAACCTCGGGATTTTTGGGTTTGGAAGTGTCTTGGTTCTTTTTTCTCCTGAGCTCATATTTCTCTCTGACCTGTAACATGGCATTTTGGAACCCAAGTCTGTACTCTTCAGTTTCTAATCCTTCCTCATCCCAATATGAAGATGAGGGCTGATCTCCCTATGAATCACAGTTCAGAATTGAGTCCTCTGTTTCAAAAATGTTAATAGTATTCCCTTCTGACTCCTCAATGACTCCCTCATCCTCATCTAGGAATTTTTGAAATGGGGGAATGATTTGTTGATATGACTCTTTCTGTCTGTTGGGAGTGTTGTTGTTTCTTCTAAAGTTTTGATTTTGGTTCCTGTTTGAAGTGACAACCATCGTTTCCATCATTTGGTATAGCTTATCCACATTCTTAGACAATCTGTCAATATTTGGATCTGAAGTGGAGGCTATAGTGTCATCCTTGTATGTTACTCTCTTCTCAGCTCTCAGTTTGGCCCTTTTTTCAATCAAATTTGCCTCTATGTTTACTGCCCCTTTCTGCGTGTCTTCCAACGTGGTGTACTCTTTATCTCTAAGCTCATAGGCCATGTCAGCATCAAATCCATCAGGATATTTTACTAAGGCCATACCTTGTGGAGGTTTCATTTGTGGAGGGAGAGCATTATAAATGCTGTTGAATCTAGTGGTGTAATCGTGGACACTCTCCTACGTTTCTCTTAAGGGACATGTATTCTGCTAGGAGCTAGCGAGGATTTGCTCTAGTTTCCCATTTGTTGATGAAAGTCTGGTATAAAGTAGGGAGATCTTGGATACTACCAGCAGGTAGGTTTTTAAACCACTTTTTAACCTCTCCCCCCAAGCTCTGCGCGAAAATTCTCATTTTGATTGTTTCATCATCAATTTCCATATATTCAAAAGAGTCTTCCATTTTATCTACATGTTGTTGTGCTGTTGTAGGCTCTTTAGCAGGGAAGTGTGGGATTTTTTATTGATAATCATTTGGTAAGAGCAGCAGAGGCTGAGGTAAAACTAGAGGTGCATACCAGGCTGCCATGATGATGTTCTGATGAGGTTTAGGGTTGGCTTGAGCAGCTGGTATTTGGATGACAGGGATGTTTGAACCAGCAGAAGTCTGTTGTGCAGATCTAGGGCGAGAAAGCCCCAAGTTTTGGAGAAAGTGGAGATCAGGTAGTGTGGAAGGAGGGGTTTCACCGTCCCTAGGGTCTGGCTGGTCTGAAACACTGAATGACCTAATTCTAGGTAATCTGTTTTGAAGGTCTAGGTCGAAGAAACGGTCTAATAGAGCTGCAAGATCTTCAGGTGCAGAATTAGCTCTATGAATGTTGTTGGAAATGGTTGATCTCCTACTTGCAGGTGTTCTTTTAAGGATTTTCTCAGGATTATCAACTATTTCGGGTGGGTCTGGATCAGGGAAAGCTCTTGTATGAATGATTCTGTGAGCCAGAGTGTTATTTTTAGCCACGCAGCTTAACCCTACTAGTTATTTCTGCTGTGGTTGATGTTGTCTCAGGGCTGGTCTCCCAGTGGAGCCTTCATTATGCTTTGAATCTGGTCTCCCAGTGGAGTCTTATGTGAAACCAAGGTAATCAGCAGGCCTACTGATCACCAGTGGAGTCTTTTCGTTTGGGAACAATGGAGTCGCCAGGTGGAAGGTTTAGGATGTTTCTAGGGGGTACACTGTCCACCGTAGTGATGAGGAAATATCCTTTTCAGGAATATCCCACAAAACATAGCAAACTCTAACCAGAGATGGACTAGGAGGGCATTTACCAGATGTGTCACCTCCTAAAGAGGATGAGATCCGGAGGCTACCTGGCCCTTAGCAGGCTCTGCCTAAGAATAAGGGGTAAAACACACCAGAGGTAAGTGGAATAGGAAGGATAAGTGTTTTACTACCAACCTAACCAGAGCTCTAAGCTTCTAAGGAGGTTTGAAATGAAAAGCACTCAGATTTCCCCAGCGGAGTCGCCATTATGTTGGGGTTCCCATGTTTTGGCAAGGTTGGCAATACCAAAAGATGAGACAACATAGAACCACTTTCAGACCTTAGGATCTAGCCCTCCTAGGTCCAGAGAGGGATATCTCTATGATTATCAAAGGATATATGTCTTCGAAGTTCTCAATTGTGATTTTAGGCTAGTTATAGGCTCAAGGTTGTTTGTTTGATTGTTTGAGTTTGGTTCTTGAGAATCAGGAAGGAATGTTTCACCATAAGACAAGGATGGGTAAATAAGGAAGCTAGGCAAGGATATATAACTCAGAGAACATTAAGGCCAGAGGTCATTTAACTCCAGGCCTACTTGGACAAAACCATAGGCAACACAAGGGATCTTGAAAAGGTTTATATGGAAGGGGTAGGTTATGAAGAGGCAGAGATAGACTTGTTGGGGTTCCCATATTTTGGCAAGGTTGGCAATACCGAAAGATGAGACAACATAGAACCACTTTCAGACCTTAGGATCTAGCCCCCCTAGGTCCAGAGAGGGATCTCTCTAGGATTATCAAAGGATAAATGTCTTTGAAGTTCTCGATTGTGATTTTAGGCTAGTTATAGGCTCAAGGTTGTTTGTTTGATTGTTTGAGTTTGGTTGTTGAGAATCAGGAAGGAAGGTTTCACCATAAGACAAGGATAGGTAAAGAAGGAAGCTAGGCAAGGATAGATAACTCAGAGAACATTAAGGCCATTGGGCAATGGAGTCAAGAAAGGATTTACTTATGTTCAATGTGTAAGCTTCAGTTGGGCTAGTCATCTAGAGCATTTGGATCTCAAAGACTGATTGGTGGGATGAAACATTGAGGAATGAGAATGAAGGATGGAGAACCATCTAATTATTTCTATAGATCAGGCCAGAGGTCATTTAACTCCAGGCCTGCTTGGAAAAAACCATAGGCAACACAAGGGATCTTGAAAAGGTTTATATGGAAGGGGTAGGTTATGAAGAGGCAGAGACAGGCTTTAAACCTCCCAATGTTCCTAACCTCTTTTAATTAAATCTTAACAAAAACATCTGAACATTGATTCTATTAACTTGCACATCAGAGAGCAGGCAATAATCATCCACTACACTGGTTTAGTCAACTAAAAACAATATTCAGATACACATGTGAGCAGAAAACATTAAAGACTGAGAGAGCTGGGACATAAGGTACCTAACAAGGGTAAATCTTATGTCATGCGTTCAGATGTCAGTCAGAAGAACATGAAATGAAATGGAAATAAACACAGAGATAAGAAAAACATCACCAACTGCTGTAGATTAGGATCCAATGAAAACTTCTTATAATGTTAAACACAACACCAATCAGGTACATCACTGCCCAAAGCTTTTACATTCAGCCCGAATACATCATATTTCTCAGCCTGTCATACAACTATTACACAGGAAACTTGGCTCGGGACAAAAATGCTTGCAATTCACTGATAATCCAACAACAACCATTACAATGATATCCTTCTGTGATTTATAGCAGAAGAGACACAGAGGACCGACTGAGGAGGTAGGTGAATTTTAAATGTTACATTTAAACACAACAATGAATGCAGGGCCGAGACCCATTCCGCTTGATACGCTGTATATTTAATCTTTGTCACCTTCCTTGTGAAAGAAAGATCTGCTCCGGATATGATTTGACGTTTTGGCTGCAATACTCCAGGTGATTTGAACAAAATGAAAGAGACTGCTGAGAGGTCTGCCTCATAGACGTTATATTGTTTTGAACTATAGCTGGGGCGAAAAGCTCCTTCAGGGACATGGCGCATAATAAAGACTGTATGGGAGACCTGTCCTTTGTGGAAAAACATTCTGCTGATAAGTAAACCTTGATATTACCTCTTATTGATGTTCAGGATCTCCAGATCGATCCTCGGGGTCTTCAAAATGATGCTTTGCCTCTTTAAACCTCTGGTTCAGAGCTCAAGATCTTCGTTGACGTGCACTAATCCCCCTGCTTTGTACTAAAACTCCTTGCTACTTCATCACTGCCTCTGTTGAGTTAGCTCGATCTTTAAATGGCGCCGACAGGACTTTCGGCGTTTTAACTCCACTTTCCTTTAATGTAAGTCCTGACAACCCCATTCCTTGATTTTTCTGATGGTACTAGCTCATTAGATTTGATCCTGACTGCGCCGCTTGCCATTGAGGTAGTACATTGAACAGCGGCAGTCCTCTTCCTCTAGAAACTCTGCAACACAGCAAACTCGTGAAGAAAACGGTGGACGGAGCAATGGATGCAGGGTGAACGAAATGGTAGTGCGGCGGTGGTGGAAACAATGCTATTATGTAAAAGAACGATGAAAATGCAGTGGAGTGGTGAAATGCGCGGACAATAGGGTTTTGTATAAATATGCAGCGCAGACCATTGGATTCAGGCCTGGAGATGAAGATCGACGACGGAGATTGACCTGCGGGTTGACTTATCAGACATATCGAAACCTTAGACTTCGGCGAAAATGTATGGGAATGCAAACAAATGCAATGAAATGCATGTAAGAAGTGGGACCCAGCGGAGGCGGAGGGCGATTAAACCTGATCCGTCAGATCTGGGAGGAAACGGACGGCGGAGATGTAATCGGATCAATCGCAATCGGGGGGAATACAGGGAGACACATATAAAAACTTCCGATTGCGATTGAGGAGGACGAGTGATAGCCGTTGGATCGTGCATCAAACGGACAGACAGGATTAAATCCGGAGACAGAGGGAAGGGGTTGCGATTAGCGCCAGGCCATCCGATCGTTGGTCAGATAGACGGATGAGATCAAATCGGAGGACGTTGGGGAGGGCTTGCGATTGCGATCAGAGGTCAGGGCGTGATTGAGCGATGACCGTTGGATCTGTGGATCAGATCAACGGTTCACGTTCAATTGGAGGGAGAGACGATCGGGAATCGAGAGTAAGGACTTTCGATTGATCGAGAGTTGCAATGTTTGTCGGATCAGCGGAGAGGATGAACGGTCGGGATGCGATTGGGAGATCTCAATCGGGGCTGCACCACTGGGAGTTGCGATTGCGATCGGGCGGGGGTTTGCGATTGAGCACTGACTGTTGATCTCGGGTCCAAATCAACGGCAGGGAAAGCAATCGGAGGATGGCAACAATCGGGCATCGGAAGATGGGGGCTGCGATCAATCGCATCGCAAGTGTTCGCGATGGGCTGATCGGAAGGGCACACATAAATGTTGTGATTGAATGGATTTTGCGATTGCGATTGACCTGCGGCGGGGTTATATATATAATAAACTTTATAATATAAATTTTATTACAATGCAAAGCGGGATATGGAAAAAGGGGAAGTGGCTTAATACATGGCGGGACTTTATAATAAGTGGTAATGTTATTTATTATAAGGTTCTAAGGGGCATGGTTGGGGAAGTGGTTAGCATATAAATCGCGGATTTTTTTTAAACGTGATTTACAATGCGATTTTGGAACGGAAGAAAGGAGAAAGGGGTAAAATGGCTAATCCAAGGGTAAGGGTAGAATTTTAAGGGGATTTTGGGGGATTAAGAGGGTAAAAAGGGAAAAAGAAGGGGAGACAAGGAGGAATAAAAAAGAGGCTAAGTGAGGGTGAAATAAGGGGGGGAAAAGGAGGCCTCTGGGCATTTCTTTCACAAACAGAGAGGCTTTAAAAGGGAAATCAGCAGAGGAACTTTGAAAAAGGAAAAAGGCACAAGGAGGCTTCAAGGATGATGTGTTTTCAGGGGAAATGCATCCCTTGAAGGCTCAAAAACATTTAGCCCCCTATTTGCTTGTCAAAAAATTTATAGGGGGGCTAACAGTGGCTCCACATGGGGATGGCTTCTTCTTGAAGGAGTCAAGAATTCAGAAAATGATCTCTTGGTGTAGGCCAGATGCCTGCTGCTATAAGCCATCTTTCTTCTTTCTTTAGATTAGCTGCCACAATATATTGGATACACAAATCAGCAGAAACATTTTCTCAACCAATGTACCTACCCAAACTAGAGCTCTAACAATTTTCGCTTGGGTGCATTTGAACTAGCAGACCCTTTACATTTTATTTTGCAAAACAAAAACAAACCTATTATAATTCTACCCTTATTGCTCCATGAGGCCAGATTAGACTGTTGGCCTCATCTATTTCTCTACCTAATATACTACCTGTTGGTATTAAACTGTCCAACAGGTTTCTTCACCTACATTCTAAGACAGGAAATTTAAACACAGCCAAGCCAGGATTAGACTGTCTGACTTTGCTGAACAGGAACTTGTAGCAGACAAAATTGTGAAGGCACGGAATTCTGTAACTTTGAGGCCTTCTTCTTTCTTTCTTGTGACTCAGGTTTTGAGCATATTTGAGTCACTTCTTTCCTTTGCTTCAGCTCTGATTTCGGGCATATTAGAGCTGATTTTCTTTTCTTTGCTAATCCAGATTTTGAGCGTGTCTGGACCAGCTACTTTGTTTTGATCAGAGGTTCGTGTTTTGGGCTTGTCTGAACCTCTCCTTTCTTCTTCTTTTTGAAACATTTTTTTTTTTTTTTTTGAAAACAAAAAACTGCCATGGCATGTACAATGGAAAAATGAAACTGAAAATTGAAAGTTAGCAGAAATAATGCTTGAGCATCCTGCCATTGACAGGACCCCCAAACAGCTCTGTGCCATCAAGTTCTTGTAAGAAAAATGCATTAGGACCCACAGTGGCTTGAATGATGAATGGACCTTGCCACAAACTGTCGAATTTGCCATGTTTGCCTTTATCCTCTCTTCTTGAATCCCACTTCAGGACCCTGTCCCCAACTTTGAAATTTGCTGCTTTGGTTCTTTTGTCAAATTGTCTCTTCATGTTTTCCTGCACTTGGACAGCTCTGTTATAAACCTGCTCCCTTGTTTGCTGAAGATGGATGGTTTCATTTATTCTCCTTATCATGCTGTCCTCTTCTGATTGGATTTCTTGGATAAGCTTAACCACTGGTATCCCAAGGCTAGTAGGAAAAACTGCTTCTGTCCCATAAACCAGCTGGAAGGGTGACATGCCAATAGATTTCTTTGTAGTGAGCATGTCTTCCCACAAGGCTTGTATCAACTTTTTATGCCACGACCTCTTGTTCTCTTCCAATAGCTTCTTAATGATTTTGACCAGGCTTTTATTTGATGATTCAGCTAGGCCATTACCCTGGGGGTAATAGGCAGTTGAATGTCCAAGTGCAATTCCGTACCTGTGACAAAAATCAATCATTCTTTTGGATCTGAAAGTAGCAGCATTGTCAGTGATTATTTTCCTTGGGCAGCCAAACCGAGATAAGATGAAGTCTTATAGGAACCTAATGATGACAGAATCAGTGGCATTCCTAGTGGGTATGGATTCAATCCACTTAGTGAAGTAATCAGTAGCAGTCAAGATCCATTTGTGTTGCCCAGAAGAAGAGGGGTGGATTTCTCCAATGAAGTCTAAGCCCCATTGCATGAAGGGGCCTTCTATGGTGATAGGTTGCAGAGGGAGGGGAAGGAGCTTTCTTTTTCCCTCAAAAATTTGGCATTTGTGGCAGGTAAGGACCATTTTATGGATGTCACTAAAGAGCGTAGGCCAATAGTACCCAGCCCTGAGTATCTTATTTGCAGTGGCCTTCCAACTCAGATGGCCTCCACACTCCCCAGCATGGAATTCTTGCTTGATTCTTTCAGCTTCAGTTTCAGGCAAACATTTCAGCAAAAGACCATTTGGATTTTTCCAATATAGACTCTCATTCATAATGCAGTAATTTCTAGCTTTGAGTTTTATGAATCCGGCCTTTGTTTTGGACAGTTCTGGAGGGGCATGGAGGTGAGTGAGCACGTAAATGATATCAGTATACCAAGGAGAGTTCTGAAACTGCTCCTCAACAGTTGGATGGGGCAATCCTTCATGCTCATCCAGGGCATTCATCATGTTAATATCAAGGGCATGTAGATTAGATTCAACCATGAATTGGGCCAGGCCTTGACCTTTGATCAGCTTGGTGGGTTTGATTTCAATGTCATATTCTAAAATTGTAGCAATCCATTTGCCCCTTTTCCCATCTGGGTCTTGGGACAAGATATCTTTGACCACTATATTTGGCACATGGGCAATGGTGTGAGAATGCAGAATGTACACCCTAAAGTCTTTTACGGCCTTAATCAGGGCATAGGCCTACTTTTCCATGATGTTGTACTTTAAGGGTGCATCTCTTAAGGCTTTACTGAAGAAGGCTATAGGCTGTTCATTACCTTCCGAATTTTTCTGTAGAAAAACTGCAGTTATTGTGTGTTGGGAGGCAAATGAAAAGATCAGAAAATCTTTTGAGAAGTCGGGGCTGATAAGCACAGGGGCCTGGGTGAGTGCAAGTTTTACTGACTCAAAATATTTATTGGCTTCGACAGTCCACTTAATTCCAGCATCTTTCTTCAGCATTTCAGTCATTTTCCTAAGATGCTCAGCAAGGTTGGGGATAAATCTTCTAAGGAAATTGATCTTCCCAATGAAGGACTGTAGCTCCTTGATGTTTCTTGGATGCGTAATTTGGAGTATTCCCTCAAATCTCTGGGGGTCTAGCCTGATCCCTTTCTCGGATATGATGTGGCCCAAAATATTACCTTCTTGCAGCCCAAAAACAGTTTTCTTAGGATTTAGGGACAGACCATACCTTCTACATTTCTCAAAAACCTTTCTCAGATGTTTCAAATGTTCTTCTTCAGTTTTAGAAAAAACAGTTAAGTCATCCAAGTATATAACTATAAAGTGTCCAATCTCGTCTGAGAAAGCAATGTCCATTGCTCTCTAGAAGGTAGCTCCAGCATTCATCAATCCAAAAGACATTTTCACATACATGAAGGTGCCCCATGGAGTGGTGAAGGCTGTTTTGAGTTGATCTTCTGGGAGTACCAGAACTTGGTTGTATCCTAAAAAACCATCAAGCAGGGAAATTCTTTTAGAGCCCACTACCTTCTGTAGGATATGCTCCATTCTAGGCAAAGGGTAGTTATCTTTCAGGGAGGCTCTGTTGAGGTTTCTGAAGTCTATGCACAGTCTGATCTCACCTTTTTTCTTCCTTACAGCCACTAAGTTTGACACCCAATCAGAAAACCTTACGGGGACTATTATGCTTGCATCATACATCTTCTTAATTTCCTTTTCTACTGCAGGCAATTGCTTTGGATTGATTCTTCGGAGTTTTTGTCTAAAAGGCTTCTGATTTTCCTTCAGTGGTATCTTATGTTGTATAATGTTGGTGTCATAGGACTTTAAGTCTTCATAGCTCCATGCAAACACATCAATGAATTCCTTAAACAAGTCGATGTATTTTTTCTTCATGTTTGCAGGTATAGACTTAGCTAGTTTTATCACTTTGGGCTTATCTTCAATGCCTATGTTGCATTCTTCTACATCTGATTCTGCATGTTCTATTGTGGGCTTCTTTGCAACATCATCGAAATCAAAGAGGTCCTCTAAGGGTGCTAAGCCTCTTGGTATGTTCTTGTCTTTGGCTTGCAACACCTCTATTTCTTTTCTATCTGCGTTTTCACATTTTATGGCTGAATCTCCAGTTTCTCCAGAAAAAGAATTTATTTCTATACTACAAGGTGTTTCTAGTTCATCTGGGGAATCCTCACTTGGGCAGTTGTCATCAGATTTTGAGTCTGAATCAGAGAATTCAAATTCATTTCTGCCCACCAGGAAATCTTCGATTTTCTTGTCTCCTTCAAAGACCTGCCAGTATTTTTCGTTGTCTGGCACTACAGGCCTGAATTTGGTTTGCATGATAACTTGTTGGTCAACTGGGGCCTTAGGATACGAACTAGATAAACATGCCAATCCATTTTCTATTGCATTTTGACCCCTGGGAACAAACACTAATTCATATTCAACAAATGTTTTCAGCAGATCTAGAGTGTCATTCCTGTATGCCCTTAGTCTGGGATGTTTTGCTGAATACTTGCCATTCACCTGTTTGATTACTAATTCTGAGTCCCCTCTCACGGCTATCCTATGGGCTCCTAAATTTTTCAACAAATTTAAGCCTAGGATGAGAGCCTCATACTCTGCAATATTGTTCGTGCATTTGAAATGCAGAATGACAGCGTGACTTTCTGCGTGATCGTTTTCAGTGTTACGCAGCCACACTCCTGCTCCAGCACTCTGCCTAGTATAGGACCCGTCAAAGTTCATTTTCCATAGGGGTTCTTTGTTTACTTCAACTTCATTTTCTCCCTTACAGCTGGGTTCGCCATTAGGTTGAGTTGGGTGGTCTGTACTAGGTTGTAAACTATCTTGTTGTTCACAGAGGTCATGGATGTCAGGGAGGTGGTTAGCTTGCTGTTCTTGTTCTGTTTCTGTTTCACTTGGAGTGAGAGGTCCACCACAGATCCTACAGGCTTCATTGCTGATTTCCTCTTCATTTTCAGTGTGCTGCCCATGGTCTTCCTGATCATATTCTTCCAGAGTGGCCATTATGTGGAGGTCCATAGGCTCAGTGTTCCCATTTGTATGCCTATTCTGGGACTCTGGCTCTTCTAAGGATTCATCATTACAAAATATGAAGGAGTCAAGGTCGGTATGCACAGAATATAATGGTGAATTTTCAGGTTTCTCAGGGCTACTGACTAGGAATTTCATTTTGGATTCTCTATACAATCTTCTTAATTGGCCAAATATAGGGATAGTGGCATATGAGCCATCCATCTGCATGGTGCTTTGCAGCTTGGCTCCCCATGATCTAGATAATAACATGACATACTTGGGTGGCACGTCTGCCACCACTACATCAATGACCATACATTTCGCAGGAATTTGAGTCAAACTCACACACAAGTCTTTGATCAGGCCAAGACATTTTACTCTACTCGAGTCAAAAGAATACAAGTCTTTATAGGGTCTGGTGATTTCGAGGCCTAACTCCTCCATAACTACCTTAGGCATCAGGTTGTGTGAGGCTCCAGAATCATGCATTGCATTGTGGAGTATTTTATCATGAATGTTGAGACTAATATAGAAAGGTGGTACTACCCCTTCCTGAAACTTACCTTCAATCTTAGGACCAAACAAGAGGGCAGGCTGATCATCATTCAAGTTTACAGAATCAGTGTTTTCCCCTAAATTCAATGCTTTCAGAATTTGGCCTTTATATACATCCTGAGAGGCCAGCTCAGATAATGGTACAGATATTTTAATCTTTGCAACCTCACTTTCTAAATTGAAAGTGGATTGACTCTTGGAAGTGTTCAACTCTGTTTTATTTGCCACTGTTTTAGTGGCTGAATCAGTTTGTGTTTTCTCATTATGTACATGTGTAGAAACAGTTTTATCAGGAGCACTAACTGAGGTGCTAGTGCTACTGGTTTGTTGACCCTGTTTTTCCATGCTTTGGTTGTCCTTTTCTTTGTTACTCTCAGAACTCTTGGCTGTTGAATTGTTGTTAACATCAGTTACTTTAGAAGATTTTTCAGGCCTTTTCTTGATGGTAACCTCGGGAGTTTTGGTTTTGGAAGTGTCTTGGTTATTTTTGCTCCTGAGCTCATATTGCTCTCTGACCTGTAACATGGCATTTTGGAACCCAAGTCTGTACTCTTCAGTTTCTAATCTTTCCTCATCCCAATATGAAGATGAGGGTTGATCTTCCTCTGAGTCACAGTTCAGAATTGAGTCCTCTGTTTCAAACATGTTAATAGTATTCCCTTCTGACTCCTCAATGACTCCCTCATCCTCATCTAGGAAGTTTTGAAATGGGGGAATGATTTGTTGATCTGACTCTTTCTGTCTGTTGGGAGTGTTGTTGTTTCTTCTAAAGTTTTGATTTTGGTTCTTGTTTGGAGTGACAACCATCTTTTCCATCATTTGGTATAGCTTATCCACATTCTTAGACAATCTGTCAATATTTAGATCTGAAGTGGAGGCTATAGTGTCATCCTTGTATGTTACTCTCTTCTCAGCTCTCAGTTTGGCTCTTTTTTCAATCAAATTTGCCTCTATGTTTACTGCCCCTTTCTGCATGTCTTCCAAAGTGGTGTACTCTTTATCTCTAAGCTCATAGGCCATGTTAGCATCAAATCCATCAGGATATTTTGCTAAGGCCATACCTTGTGGAGGTTTCATTTGCGGAGGGAGAGCATTATAAATGCTGTTGAATCTAGTGGTGTAATCGTGGACACTCTCTCCTACGTTCCTCTTAAGGGACATGTATTCTGCTAGGAGCTGGCGAGGATTTGCTCTAGTTTCCCATTTGTTGATGAAAGTCTGGTATAAAGCAGGGAGATCTTGGATACTACCAGCAGGTAGTTTTTTAAACCACTTTTTAACCTCTCCCCCCAGGCTCTGCGCGAAAATTCTCATTTTGATTGTTTCATCATCAATTTCCATATAGTCAAAAGAGTCCTCCATTTTATCTACATGTTGTTGTGCTGTTGTAGGCTCTTTAGCAGGGAAGTGTGGGATTTTTGATTGATAATCATTTGGTAAGGGCAGCAGAGGCTGAGGTAAAACTAGAGGTGCATACCAGGCTACCATGATGATGTTCTGATGAGGTATAGGGTTGGCTTGAGCAGTTGGTATTTGGATGACAGGGATGTTTGGACCAGCAGAAGTCTGTTGAGCAGATCTAGGGCGAGAAAGCCCCAAGTTTTGGAGAAAGTGGAGATCAGGTGGTGTGGAAGGAGGGGTTTCACCGTCCCTAGGGTCTGGCTGGTCTGAAACACTGAATGACCTAATTCTAGGTAATCTGTTTTGAAGGTCTAGGTCGAAGAAAGGGTCTAATAGAGCTACAAGATCTTCGGGTGCAGAATTAGCTCTATGAATGTTGTTGGAAATGGTTGATCTCCTACTTGCAGGTGTTCTTTAAGGATTTTCTCAGGATTATCAACTATTTCAGGTGGGTCTGGATCAGGGAAAGCTCTTGTATGAATGATTCCGTGAGCCAGAGTGTTATTTTTAGCCAAGCAGCTTAACCCTACTAGTTATTTCTGCTGTGGTTGATGTTGTCTCAGGGCTGGTCTCCCAGTGGATCCTTCATTATGCTTTGAATCTGGTCTCCCAGTGGAGTCTTATGTGAAACCAAGGTAATCAGCAGGCCTACTGATCACCAGTGGAGTCTTTTCGTTTGGGAACAATGGAGTCGCCAGGTGGAAGGTTTAGGATGTTTCTAGGGGGTACACTGTCCACCGCAGTGATGAGGAAATATCCTTTTGAGGAATATCCCACAAAACACAGCAAACTCTAACCAGAGATGGACTGGGAGGGCATTTACCAGATGTGTCACCTCCTAAAGAGGATGAGATCCGGAGGCTACCTGGCCCTTACCAGGCTCTGTCTAAGAATAAGGGGTAAAACACACCAGAGGTAAGTGGAATAGGAAGGATAAGTGTTTTACTGCCAACCTAACCAGAGCTCTAAGCTTCTAAGGAGGTTTGAAATGAAAAGCACTCAGATTTCCCCAGTGGAGTCACCATTA